>JAOYRU010000243.1:0-222404 GCA_026315105.1 Locusta migratoria
AAATGGAGGACGGAAAGGCATTTCGGGGCTAGGCCGGAAATTTTAACGATATTTGAAAAATCATATCTCATAATCGGCTCGTTAATCTGGCTTTAAACATTTTCAAGTAGTATTTGGAAGTGAGTGCTATACCTATACAGAGTGTCACGTGGCGACAACTAGCAGTTCTTTAGTTACACTCCCATAAATGGAGGACGGAAAGGCATTTCGGGGCTAGGCCGGAAATTTTAACGATATTTGAAAAATCATATCTCATAATCGGCTCGTTAATCTGGCTTTAAACATTTTCAAGTAGTATTTGGAAGTGAGTGCTATACCTATACAGAGTGTCACGTGGCGACAACTAGCAGTTCTTTAGTTACACTCCCATAAATGGAGGACGGAAAGGCATTTCGGGGCTAGGCCGGAAATTTTAACGATATTTGAAAAATCATATCTCATAATCGGCTCGTTAATCTGGCTTTAAACATTTTCAAGTAGTATTTGGAAGTGAGTGCTATACCTATACAGAGTGTCACGTGGCGACAACTAGCAGTTCTTTAGTTACACTCCCATAAATGGAGGACGGAAAGGCATTTCGGGGCTAGGCCGGAAATTTTAACGATATTTGAAAAATCATATCTCATAATCGGCTCGTTAATCTGGCTTTAAACATTTTCAAGTAGTATTTGGAAGTGAGTGCTATACCTATACAGAGTGTCACGTGGCGACAACTAGCAGTTCTTTAGTTACACTCCCATAAATGGAGGACGGAAAGGCATTTCGGGGCTAGGCCGGAAATTTTAACGATATTTGAAAAATCATATCTCATAATCGGCTCGTTAATCTGGCTTTAAACATTTTCAAGTAGTATTTGGAAGTGAGTGCTATACCTATACAGAGTGTCACGTGGCGACAACTAGCAGTTCTTTAGTTACACTCCCATAAATGGAGGACGGAAAGGCATTTCGGGGCTAGGCCGGAAATTTTAACGATATTTGAAAAATCATATCTCATAATCGGCTCGTTAATCTGGCTTTAAACATTTTCAAGTAGTATTTGGAAGTGAGTGCTATACCTATACAGAGTGTCACGTGGCGACAACTAGCAGTTCTTTAGTTACACTCCCATAAATGGAGGACGGAAAGGCATTTCGGGGCTAGGCCGGAAATTTTAACGATATTTGAAAAATCATATCTCATAATCGGCTCGTTAATCTGGCTTTAAACATTTTCAAGTAGTATTTGGAAGTGAGTG
Source organism: Locusta migratoria (assembly GCA_026315105.1). Classification (NCBI taxonomy): domain Eukaryota; kingdom Metazoa; phylum Arthropoda; class Insecta; order Orthoptera; family Acrididae; genus Locusta; species Locusta migratoria. Next base: position 1,237 of record JAOYRU010000243.1, read on the forward strand.
CTATACCTATACAGAGTGTCACGTGGCGACAACTAGCAGTTCTTTAGTTACACTCCCATAAATGGAGGACGGAAAGGCATTTCGGGGCTAGGCCGGAAATTTTAACGATATTTGAAAAATCATATCTCATAATCGGCTCTTTAATCTGGCTTTAAACATTTTCAAGTAGTATTTGGAAGTGAGTGCTATACCTATACAGAGTGTCATGTGGCGACGGATAGTAGTTCTTTAGTTACACTCCCATAAATGGAGGACGGAAAGGCATTTCGGGGCTAGGCCGGAAATTTTAACGATATTTGAAAAATCATATCTCATAATCGGCTCGTTAATCTGGCTTTAAACATTTTCAAGTAGTATTTGGAAGTGAGTGCTATACCTATACAGAGTGTCACGTGGCGACAACTAGCAGTTCTTTAGTTACACTCCCATAAATGGAGGACGGAAAGGCATTTCGGGGCTAGGCCGGAAATTTTAACGATATTTGAAAAATCATATCTCATAATCGGCTCGTTAATCTGGCTTTAAACATTTTCAAGTAGTATTTGGAAGTGAGTGCTATACCTATACAGAGTGTCACGTGGCGACAACTAGCAGTTCTTTAGTTACACTCTCTCCATAAATGGAGGACGGAAAGGCATTTCGGGGCTAGGCCGGAAATTTTAACGATATTTGAAAAATCATATCTCATAATCGGCTCGTTAATCTGGCTTTAAACATTTTCAAGTAGTATTTGGAAGTGAGTGCTATACCTATACAGAGTGTCACGTGGCGACAACTAGCAGTTCTTTAGTTACACTCCCATAAATGGAGGACGGAAAGGCATTTCGGGGCTAGGCCGGAAATTTTAACGATATTTGAAAAATCATATCTCATAATCGGCTCTTTAATCTGGCTTTAAACATTTTCAAGTAGTATTTGGAAGTGAGTGCTATACCTATACAGAGTGTCATGTGGCGACGGATAGTAGTTCTTTAGTTACACACCCATAAATGGAGGACGGAAAGCCATTTCGGGGCTAGGCCGGAAATTTTAACGATATTTGAAAAATCATATCTCATAATCGGCTCGTTAATCTGGCTTTAAACATTTTCAAGTAGTATTTGGAAGTGAGTGCTATACCTATACAGAGTGTCACGTGGCGACAACTAGCAGTTCTTTAGTTACACTCCCATAAATGGAGGACGGAAAGGCATTTCGGGGCTAGGCCGGAAATTTTAACGATATTTGAAAAATCATATCTCATAATCGGCTCGTTAATCTGGCTTTAAACATTTTCAAGTAGTATTTGGAAGTGAGTGCTATACCTATACAGAGTGTCATGTGGCGACAACTAGCAGTTCTTTAGTTACACTCCCATAAATGGAGGACGGAAAGGCATTTCGGGGCTAGGCCGGAAATTTTAACGATATTTGAAAAATCATATCTCATAATCGGCTCGTTAATCTGGCTTTAAACATTTTCAAGTAGTATTTGGAAGTGAGTGCTATACCTATACAGAGTGTCACGTGGCGACAACTAGCAGTTCTTTAGTTACACTCCCATAAATGGAGGACGGAAAGGCATTTCGGGGCTAGGCCGGAAATTTTAACGATATTTGAAAAATCATATCTCATAATCGGCTCGTTAATCTGGCTTTAAACATTTTCAAGTAGTATTTGGAAGTGAGTGCTATACCTATACAGAGTGTCTTACACTCCCATAAATGGAGGACGGAAAGGCATTTCGGGGCTAGGCCGGAAATTTTAACGATATTTGAAAAATCATATCTCATAATCGGCTCTTTAATCTGGCTTTAAACATTTTCAAGTAGTATTTGGAAGTGAGTGCTATACCTATACAGAGTGTCATGTGGCGACGGATAGTAGTTCTTTAGTTACACACCCATAAATGGAGGACGGAAAGCCATTTCGGGGCTAGGCCGGAAATTTTAACGATATTTGAAAAATCATATCTCATAATCGGCTCGTTAATCTGGCTTTAAACATTTTCAAGTAGTATTTGGAAGTGAGTGCTATACCTATACAGAGTGTCACGTGGCGACGGATAGTAGTTCTTTAGTTACACACCCATAAATGGAGGACGGAAAGCCATTTCGGGGCTAGGCCGGAAATTTTAACGATATTTGAAAAATCATATCTCATAATCGGCTCGTTAATCTGGCTTTAAACTTTTTCAAGTAGTATTTGGAAGTGGGTGCTATACCTATACAGAGTGTCATGTGGCGACGGATAGTAGTTCTTTAGTTACACTCCCATAAATGGAGGGACGGAAAGGCATTTCGGGGCTAGGCCGGAAATTTTAACGATATTTGAAAAATCATATCTCATAATCGGCTCTTTAATCTGGCTTTAAACATTTTCAAGTAGTATTTGGAAGTGAGTGCTATACCTATACAGAGTGTCACGTGGCGACAACTAGCAGTTCTTTAGTTACACTCCCATAAATGGAGGACGGAAAGCCATTTCGGGGCTAGGCCGGAAATTTTAACGATATTTGAAAAATCATATCTCATAATCGGCTCGTTAATCTGGCTTTAAACATTTTCAAGTAGTATTTGGAAGTGAGTGCTATACCTATACAGAGTGTCACGCTGGCGACAACTAGCAGTTCTTTAGTTACAACTCCCATAAAATGGAGGACGGAAAGGCATTTCGGGGCTAGGCCGGAAATTTTAACGATATTTGAAAATCATATCTCATAATCGGCTCGTTAATCTGGCTTTAAACATTTTCAAGTAGTATTTGGAAGTGAGTGCTATACCTATACAGAGTGTCACGTGGCGACAACTAGCAGTTCTTTAGTTACACTCCCATAAATGGAGGACGGAAAGGCATTTCGGGGCTAGGCCGGAAATTTTAACGATATTTGGAAAAATCATATCTCATAATCGGCTCGTTAATCTGGCTTTAAAACATTTTCAAGTAGTATTTGGAAGTGAGTGCTATACCTATACAGAGTGTCATGTGGCGACAGCTAGCAGTTCTTTAGTTACACTCCCATAAATGGAGGACGGAAAGGCATTTCGGGGCTAGGCCGGAAATTTTAACGATATTTGAAAAATCATATCTCATAATCGGCTCTTTAATCTGGCTTTAAACATTTTCAAGTAGTATTTGGAAGTGAGTGCTATACCTATACAGAGTGTCATGTGGCGACAGCTAGCAGTTCTTTAGTTACACTCCCATAAATGGAGGACGGAAAGGCATTTCGGGGCTAGGCCGGAAATTTTAACGATATTTGAAAAATCATATCTCATAATCGGCTCTTTAATCTGGCTTTAAACAATTTTCAAGTAGTATTTGGAAGTGAGTGCTATACCTATACAGAGTGTCATGTGGCGACGGATAGTAGTTCTTTAGTTACACACCCATAAATGGAGGACGGAAAGCCATTTCGGGGCTAGGCCGGAAATTTTAAACGATATTTGAAAAATCATATCTCATAATCGGCTCTTTAATCTGGCTTTAAACATTTTCAAGTAGTATTTGGAAGTGAGTGCTATACCTATACAGAGTGTCATGTGGCGACAGCTAGCAGTTCTTTAGTTACACTCCCATAAATGGAGGACGGAAAGCCATTTCGGGGCTAGGCCGGAAATTTTAACGATATTTGAAAAATCATATCTCATAATCGGCTCTTTAATCTGGCTTTAAACATTTTCAAGTAGTATTTGGAAGTGAGTGCTATACCTATACAGAGTGTCATGTGGCGACAGCTAGCAGTTCTTTAGTTACACTCCCATAAATGGAGGACGGAAAGGCATTTCGGGGCTAGGCCGGAAATTTTAACGATATTTGAAAAAATCATATCTCATAATCGGCTCTTTAATCTGGCTTTAAAACATTTTCAAGTAGTATTTGGAAGTGAGTGCTATACCTATACAGAGTGTCATGTGGCGACGGATAGTAGTTCTTTAGTTACACACCCATAAATGGAGGACGGAAAGCCATTTCGGGGCTAGGCCGGAAATTTTAACGATATTTGAAAAATCATATCTCATAATCGGCTCTTTAATCTGGCTTTAAACATTTTCAAGTAGTATTTGGAAGTGAGTGCTATACCTATACAGAGTGTCATGTGGCGACGGATAGTAGTTCTTTAGTTACACACCCATAAATGGAGGACGGAAAGCCATTTCGGGGCTAGGCCGGAAATTTTTAACGATATTTGAAAAATCATATCTCATAATCGGCTCTTTAATCTGGCTTTAAACATTTTCAAGTAGTATTTGGAAGTGAGTGCTATACCTATACAGAGTGTCATGTGGCGACAGCTAGCAGTTCTTTAGTTACACTCCCATAAATGGAGGACGGAAAGGCATTTCGGGGCTAGGCCGGAAATTTTAACGATATTTGAAAAAATCATATCTCATAATCGGCTCTTTAATCTGGCTTTAAACATTTTCAAGTAGTATTTGGAAGTGAGTGCTATACCTATACAGAGTGTCATGTGGCGACGGATAGTAGTTCTTTAGTTACACACCCATAAATGGAGGACGGAAAGCCATTTCGGGGCTAGGCCGGAAATTTTAACGATATTTGAAAAATCATATCTCATAATCGGCTCGTTAATCTGGCTTTAAACATTTTCAAGTAGTATTTGGAAGTGAGTGCTATACCTATACAGAGTGTCATGTGGCGACGGATAGTAGTTCTTTAGTTACACACCCATAAATGGAGGACGGAAAGCCATTTCGGGGCTAGGCCGGAAATTTTAACGATATTTGAAAAATCATATCTCATAATCGGCTCTTTAATCTGGCTTTAAACATTTTCAAGTAGTATTTGGAAGTGAGTGCTATACCTATACAGAGTGTCTATGTGGCGACAGCTAGCAGTTCTTTAGTTACACTCCCATAAATGGAGGACGGAAAGGCATTTCGGGGCTAGGCCGGAAATTTTAACGATATTTGAAAAATCATATCTCATAATCGGCTCGTTAATCTGGCTTTAAACATTTTCAAGTAGTATTTGGAAGTGAGTGCTATACCTATACAGAGTGTCATGTGGCGACGGATAGTAGTTCTTTAGTTACACACCCATAAATGGAGGACGGAAAGCCATTTCGGGGGCTAGGCCGGAAATTTTAACGATATTTGAAAAATCATATCTCATAATCGGCTCTTTAATCTGGCTTTAAAACATTTTCAAGTAGTATTTGGAAGTGAGTGCTATACCTATACAGAGTGTCATGTGGCGACAGCTAGCAGTTCTTTAGTTACACTCCCATAAATGGAGGACGGAAAGGCATTTCGGGGCTAGGCCGGAAATTTTAAACGATATTTGAAAAATCATATCTCATAATCGGCTCTTTAATCTGGCTTTAAACATTTTCAAGTAGTATTTGGAAGTGAGTGCTATACCTATACAGAGTGTCATGTGGCGACGGATAGTAGTTCTTTAGTTACACACCCATAAATGGAGGACGGAAAGCCATTTCGGGGCTAGGCCGGAAATTTTAACGATATTTGAAAAATCATATCTCATAATCGGCTCTTTAATCTGGCTTTAAACATTTTCAAGTAGTATTTGGAAGTGAGTGCTATACCTATACAGAGTGTCATGTGGCGACAACTAGCAGTTCTTTAGTTACACTCCCATAAATGGAGGACGGAAAGGCATTTCGGGCTAGGCCGGAAATTTTAACGATATTTGAAAAATCATATCTCATAATCGGCTCTTTAATCAGGCTTTAAACATTTTCAAGTAGTATTTGGAAGTGAGTGCTATACCTATACAGAGTGTCATGTGGCGACAACTAGCAGTTCTTTAGTTACACTCCCATAAATGGAGGACGGAAAGGCATTTCGGGGGCTAGGCCGGAAATTTTAACGATATTTGAAAAATCATATCTCATAATCGGCTCTTTAATCTGGCTTTAAACATTTTCAAGTAGTATTTGGAAGTGAGTGCTATACCTATACAGAGTGTCATGTGGCGACGGATAGTAGTTCTTTAGTTACACACCCATAAATGGAGGACGGAAAATGGAGGACGGAAAGCCATTTCGGGGCTAGGCCGGAAATTTTAACGATATTTGAAAAATCATATCTCATAATCGGCTCTTTAATCTGGCTTTAAACATTTTCAAGTAGTATTTGGAAGTGAGTGCTATACCTATACAGAGTGTCATGTGGCGACAACTAGCAGTTCTTTAGTTACACTCCCATAAATGGAGGACGGAAAGGCATTTCGGGGCTAGGCCGGAAATTTTAACGATATTTGAAAAATCATATCTCATAATCGGCTCTTTAATCTGGCTTTAAACATTTTCAAGTAGTATTTGGAAGTGAGTGCTATACCTATACAGAGTGTCATGTGGCGACAGCTAGCAGTTCTTTAGTTACACTCCCATAAATGGAGGACGGAAAGGCATTTCGGGGCTAGGCCGGAAATTTTAACGATATTTGAAAAATCATATCTCATAATCGGCTCTTTAATCTGGCTTTAAACATTTTCAAGTAGTATTTGGAAGTGAGTGCTATACCTATACAGAGTGTCATGTGGCGACGGATAGTAGTTCTTTAGTTACACACCCATAAATGGAGGACGGAAAGCCATTTCGGGGCTAGGCCGGAAATTTTAACGATATTTGAAAAATCATATCTCATAATCGGCTCTTTAATCTGGCTTTAAACATTTTCAAGTAGTATTTGGAAGTGAGTGCTATACCTATACAGAGTGTCATGTGGCGACAACTAGCAGTTCTTTAGTTACACTCCCATAAATGGAGGACGGAAAGGCATTTCGGGGCTAGGCCGGAAATTTTAACGATATTTGAAAAATCATATCTCATAATCGGCTCTTTAATCTGGCTTTAAACATTTTCAAGTAGTATTTGGAAGTGAGTGCTATACCTATACAGAGTGTCATGTGGCGACAACTAGCAGTTCTTTAGTTACACTCCCATAAATGGAGGACGGAAAGGCATTTCGGGGCTAGGCCGGAAATTTTAACGATATTTGAAAATCATATCTCATAATCGGCTCTTTAATCTGGCTTTAAACATTTTCAAGTAGTATTTGGAAGTGAGTGCTATACCTATACAGAGTGTCATGTGGCGACAGCTAGCAGTTCTTTAGTTACACTCCCATAAATGGAGGACGGAAAGGCATTTCGGGGCTAGGCCGGAAATTTTAACGATATTTGAAAAATCATATCTCATAATCGGCTCTTTAATCTGGCTTTAAACATTTTCAAGTAGTATTTGGAAGTGAGTGCTATACCTATACAGAGTGTCATGTGGCGACAGCTAGCAGTTCTTTAGTTACACTCCCATAAATGGAGGACGGAAAGGCATTTCGGGGCTAGGCCGGAAATTTTAACGATATTTGAAAAATCATATCTCATAATCGGCTCGTTAATCTGGCTTTAAACTTTTTCAAGTAGTATTTGGAAGTGGGTGCTATACCTATACAGAGTGTCATGTGGCGACAACTAGCAGTTCTTTAGTTACACTCCCATAAATGGAGGACGGAAAGGCATTTCGGGGCTAGGCCGGAAATTTTAACGATATTTGAAAAATCATATCTCATAATCGGCTCTTTAATCTGGCTTTAAACATTTTCAAGTAGTATTTGGAAGTGAGTGCTATACCTATACAGAGTGTCATGTGGCGACAGCTAGCAGTTCTTTAGTTACACTCCCATAAATGGAGGACGGAAAGGCATTTCGGGGCTAGGCCGGAAATTTTAACGATATTTGAAAAATCATATCTCATAATCGGCTCTTTAATCTGGCTTTAAACATTTTCAAGTAGTATTTGGAAGTGAGTGCTATACCTATACAGAGTGTCATGTGGCGACAGCTAGCAGTTCTTTAGTTACACTCCCATAAATGGAGGACGGAAAGGCATTTCGGGGCTAGGCCGGAAATTTTAACGATATTTGAAAAATCATATCTCATAATCGGCTCTTTAATCTGGCTTTAAACATTTTCAAGTAGTATTTGGAAGTGAGTGCTATACCTATACAGAGTGTCATGTGGCGACAGCTAGCAGTTCTTTAGTTACACTCCCATAAATGGAGGACGGAAAGGCATTTCGGGGCTAGGCCGGAAATTTTAACGATATTTGAAAAATCATATCTCATAATCGGCTCGTTAATCTGGCTTTAAACTTTTTCAAGTAGTATTTGGAAGTGGGTGCTATACCTATACAGAGTGTCATGTGGCGACAACTAGCAGTTCTTTAGTTACACTCCCATAAATGGAGGACGGAAAGGCATTTCGGGGCTAGGCCGGAAATTTTAACGATATTTGAAAAATCATATCTCATAATCGGCTCTTTAATCTGGCTTTAAACATTTTCAAGTAGTATTTGGAAGTGAGTGCTATACCTATACAGAGTGTCATGTGGCGACAACTAGCAGTTCTTTAGTTACACTCCCATAAATGGAGGACGGAAAGGCATTTCGGGGCTAGGCCGGAAATTTTAACGATATTTGAAAAATCATATCTCATAATCGGCTCTTTAATCTGGCTTTAAACATTTTCAAGTAGTATTTGGAAGTGAGTGCTATACCTATACAGAGTGTCATGTGGCGACAGCTAGCAGTTCTTTAGTTACACTCCCATAAATGGAGGACGGAAAGGCATTTCGGGGCTAGGCCGGAAATTTTAACGATATTTGAAAAATCATATCTCATAATCGGCTCGTTAATCTGGCTTTAAACTTTTTCAAGTAGTATTTGGAAGTGGGTGCTATACCTATACAGAGTGTCATGTGGCGACAACTAGCAGTTCTTTAGTTACACTCCCATAAATGGAGGACGGAAAGGCATTTCGGGGCTAGGCCGGAAATTTTAACGATATTTGAAAAATCATATCTCATAATCGGCTCTTTAATCTGGCTTTAAACATTTTCAAGTAGTATTTGGAAGTGAGTGCTATACCTATACAGAGTGTCATGTGGCGACAACTAGCAGTTCTTTAGTTACACTCCCATAAATGGAGGACGGAAAGGCATTTCGGGGCTAGGCCGGAAATTTTAACGATATTTGAAAAATCATATCTCATAATCGGCTCTTTAATCTGGCTTTAAACATTTTCAAGTAGTATTTGGAAGTGAGTGCTATACCTATACAGAGTGTCATGTGGCGACAGCTAGCAGTTCTTTAGTTACACTCCCATAAATGGAGGACGGAAAGGCATTTCGGGGCTAGGCCGGAAATTTTAACGATATTTGAAAAATCATATCTCATAATCGGCTCTTTAATCTGGCTTTAAACATTTTCAAGTAGTATTTGGAAGTGAGTGCTATACCTATACAGAGTGTCATGTGGCGACAGCTAGCAGTTCTTTAGTTACACTCCCATAAATGGAGGACGGAAAGGCATTTCGGGGCTAGGCCGGAAATTTTAACGATATTTGAAAAATCATATCTCATAATCGGCTCGTTAATCTGGCTTTAAACTTTTTCAAGTAGTATTTGGAAGTGGGTGCTATACCTATACAGAGTGTCATGTGGCGACAACTAGCAGTTCTTTAGTTACACTCCCATAAATGGAGGACGGAAAGGCATTTCGGGGCTAGGCCGGAAATTTTAACGATATTTGAAAAATCATATCTCATAATCGGCTCTTTAATCTGGCTTTAAACATTTTCAAGTAGTATTTGGAAGTGAGTGCTATACCTATACAGAGTGTCATGTGGCGACAGCTAGCAGTTCTTTAGTTACACTCCCATAAATGGAGGACGGAAAGGCATTTCGGGGCTAGGCCGGAAATTTTAACGATATTTGAAAAATCATATCTCATAATCGGCTCTTTAATCTGGCTTTAAACATTTTCAAGTAGTATTTGGAAGTGAGTGCTATACCTATACAGAGTGTCATGTGGCGACAGCTAGCAGTTCTTTAGTTACACTCCCATAAATGGAGGACGGAAAGGCATTTCGGGGCTAGGCCGGAAATTTTAACGATATTTGAAAAATCATATCTCATAATCGGCTCGTTAATCTGGCTTTAAACTTTTTCAAGTAGTATTTGGAAGTGGGTGCTATACCTATACAGAGTGTCATGTGGCGACAACTAGCAGTTCTTTAGTTACACTCCCATAAATGGAGGACGGAAAGGCATTTCGGGGCTAGGCCGGAAATTTTAACGATATTTGAAAAATCATATCTCATAATCGGCTCTTTAATCTGGCTTTAAACATTTTCAAGTAGTATTTGGAAGTGAGTGCTATACCTATACAGAGTGTCATGTGGCGACGGATAGTAGTTCTTTAGTTACACACCCATAAATGGAGGACGGAAAGCCATTTCGGGGCTAGGCCGGAAATTTTAACGATATTTGAAAAATCATATCTCATAATCGGCTCGTTAATCTGGCTTTAAACATTTTCAAGTAGTATTTGGAAGTGAGTGCTATACCTATACAGAGTGTCACGTGGCGACGGATAGTAGTTCTTTAGTTACACACCCATAAATGGAGGACGGAAAGCCATTTCGGGGCTAGGCCGGAAATTTTAACGATATTTGAAAAATCATATCTCATAATCGGCTCGTTAATCTGGCTTTAAACTTTTTCAAGTAGTATTTGGAAGTGGGTGCTATACCTATACAGAGTGTCATGTGGCGACGGATAGTAGTTCTTTAGTTACACTCCCATAAATGGAGGACGGAAAGCCATTTCGGGGCTAGGCCGGAAATTTTAACGATATTTGAAAAATCATATCTCATAATCGGCTCTTTAATCTGGCTTTAAACATTTTCAAGTAGTATTTGGAAGTGAGTGCTATACCTATACAGAGTGTCATGTGGCGACGGATAGTAGTTCTTTAGTTACACTCCCATAAATGGAGGACGGAAAGCCATTTCGGGGCTAGGCCGGAAATTTTAACGATATTTGAAAAATCATATCTCATAATCGGCTCGTTAATCTGGCTTTAAACATTTTCAAGTAGTATTTGGAAGTGAGTGCTATACCTATACAGAGTGTCACGTGGCGACGGATAGTAGTTCTTTAGTTACACACCCATAAATGGAGGACGGAAAGCCATTTCGGGGCTAGGCCGGAAATTTTAACGATATTTGAAAAATCATATCTCATAATCGGCTCGTTAATCTGGCTTTAAACTTTTTCAAGTAGTATTTGGAAGTGGGTGCTATACCTATACAGAGTGTCATGTGGCGACGGATAGTAGTTCTTTAGTTACACTCCCATAAATGGAGGACGGAAAGCCATTTCGGGGCTAGGCCGGAAATTTTAACGATATTTGAAAAATCATATCTCATAATCGGCTCGTTAATCTGGCTTTAAACATTTTCAAGTAGTATTTGGAAGTGAGTGCTATACCTATACAGAGTGTCATGTGGCGACGGATAGTAGTTCTTTAGTTACACTCCCATAAATGGAGGACGGAAAGCCATTTCGGGGCTAGGCCGGAAATTTTAACGATATTTGAAAAATCATATCTCATAATCGGCTCGTTAATCTGGCTTTAAACATTTTCAAGTAGTATTTGGAAGTGAGTGCTATACCTATACAGAGTGTCATGTGGCGACGGATAGTAGTTCTTTAGTTACACTCCCATAAATGGAGGACGGAAAGGCATTTCGGGGCTAGGCCGGAAATTTTAACGATATTTGAAAAATCATATCTCATAATCGGCTCTTTAATCTGGCTTTAAACATTTTCAAGTAGTATTTGGAAGTGGGTGCTATACCTATACAGAGTGTCATGTGGCGACGGATAGTAGTTCTTTAGTTACACTCCCATAAATGGAGGACGGAAAGGCATTTCGGGGCTAGGCCGGAAATTTTAACGATATTTGAAAAATCATATCTCATAATCGGCTCGTTAATCTGGCTTTAAACATTTTCAAGTAGTATTTGGAAGTGAGTGCTATACCTATACAGAGTGTCACGTGGCGACAACTAGCAGTTCTTTAGTTACACTCCCATAAATGGAGGACGGAAAGGCATTTCGGGGCTAGGCCGGAAATTTTAACGATATTTGAAAAATCATATCTCATAATCGGCTCTTTAATCTGGCTTTAAACATTTTCAAGTAGTATTTGGAAGTGAGTGCTATACCTATACAGAGTGTCATGTGGCGACGGATAGTAGTTCTTTAGTTACACACCCATAAATGGAGGACGGAAAGCCATTTCGGGGCTAGGCCGGAAATTTTAACGATATTTGAAAAATCATATCTCATAATCGGCTCGTTAATCTGGCTTTAAACATTTTCAAGTAGTATTTGGAAGTGAGTGCTATACCTATACAGAGTGTCATGTGGCGACGGATAGTAGTTCTTTAGTTACACACCCATAAATGGAGGACGGAAAGCCATTTCGGGGCTAGGCCGGAAATTTTAACGATATTTGAAAAATCATATCTCATAATCGGCTCGTTAATCTGGCTTTAAACTTTTTCAAGTAGTATTTGGAAGTGGGTGCTATACCTATACAGAGTGTCATGTGGCGACGGATAGTAGTTCTTTAGTTACACTCCCATAAATGGAGGACGGAAAGCCATTTCGGGGCTAGGCCGGAAATTTTAACGATATTTGAAAAATCATATCTCATAATCGGCTCGTTAATCTGGCTTTAAACTTTTTCAAGTAGTATTTGGAAGTGGGTGCTATACCTATACAGAGTGTCATGTGGCGACGGATAGTAGTTCTTTAGTTACACTCCCATAAATGGAGGACGGAAAGGCATTTCGGGGCTAGGCCGGAAATTTTAACGATATTTGAAAAATCATATCTCATAATCGGCTCTTTAATCTGGCTTTAAACATTTTCAAGTAGTATTTGGAAGTGAGTGCTATACCTATACAGAGTGTCACGTGGCGACAGCTAGCAGTTCTTTAGTTACACTCCCATAAATGGAGGACGGAAAGGCATTTCGGGGCTAGGCCGGAAATTTTAACGATATTTGAAAAATCATATCTCATAATCGGCTCGTTAATCTGGCTTTAAACTTTTTCAAGTAGTATTTGGAAGTGGGTGCTATACCTATACAGAGTGTCATGTGGCGACGGATAGTAGTTCTTTAGTTACAGCCATTAAATTTAGGACGGATAGGCATTTCGATGCGAGACAGGAAATTTTAACGATATTTGAAAAATCATATATCATAATCGGCTCGTTAATCTGGCTTTAAACATTTTCAAGTAGTATTTGGAAGTGGGTGCTATACCTATACAGAGTGTCATGTGGCGACGGATAGTAGTTCTTTAGTTACAGCCATTAAATTTAGGACGGATAGGCATTTCGATGCGAGACAGGAAATTTTAACGATATTTGAAAAATCATATATCATAATCGGCTCGTTAATCTGGCTTTAAACATTTTCAAGTAGTATTTGGAAGTGGGTGCTATACCTATACAGAGTGTCATGTGGCGACGGATAGTAGTTCTTTAGTTACACTCCCATAAATGGAGGACGGAAAGGCATTTCGGGGCTAGGCCGGAAATTTTAACGATATTTGAAAAATCATATCTCATAATCGGCTCTTTAATCTGGCTTTAAACATTTTCAAGTAGTATTTGGAAGTGAGTGCTATACCTATACAGAGTGTCATGTGGCGACAGCTAGCAGTTCTTTAGTTACACTCCCATAAATGGAGGACGGAAAGGCATTTCGGGGCTAGGCCGGAAATTTTAACGATATTTGAAAAATCATATCTCATAATCGGCTCGTTAATCTGGCTTTAAACTTTTTCAAGTAGTATTTGGAAGTGGGTGCTATACCTATACAGAGTGTCATGTGGCGACGGATAGTAGTTCTTTAGTTACAGCCATTAAATTTAGGACGGATAGGCATTTCGATGCGAGACAGGAAATTTTAACGATATTTGAAAAATCATATATCATAATCGGCTCGTTAATCTGGCTTTAAACATTTTCAAGTAGTATTTGGAAGTGGGTGCTATACCTATACAGAGTGTCTTGTGGCGACGGATAGTAGTTCTTTAGTTACACTCCCATAAATGGAGGACGGAAAGGCATTTCGGGGCTAGGCCGGAAATTTTAACGATATTTGAAAAATCAAATCTCATAATCGGCTCGTTAATCTGGCTTTAAACTTTTTCAAGTGGTATTTGGAAGTGGGTGCTATACCTATACAGAGTGTCATGTGGCGACGGATAGTAGTTCTTTAGTTTCACTCCCATAAATGGAGGACGGAAAGGCATTTCGGGGCTAGGCCGGAAATTTTAACGATATTTGAAAAATCATATCTCATAATCGGCTCGTTAATCTGGCTTTAAACTTTTTCAAGTAGTATTTGGAAGTGGGTGCTATACCTATACAGAGTGTCATGTGGCGACGGAAGTAGTTCTTTAGTTACACTCCCATAAATGGAGGACGGAAAGGCATTTCGGGGCTAGGCCGGAAATTTTAACGATATTTGAAAAATCATATCTCATAATCGGCTCGTTAATCTGGCTTTAAACATTTTCAAGTAGTATTTGGAAGTGAGTGCTATACCCATACAGAGTGTCATGTGGCGACAGCTAGCAGTTCTTTAGTTACACTCCCATAAATGCAGGACGGAAAGGCATTTCGGGGCTAGGCCGGAAATTTTAACGATATTTGAAAAATCATATCTCATAATCGGCTCGTTAATCTGGCTTTAAACTTTTTCAAGTGGTATTTGGAAGTGGGTGCTATACCTATACAGAGTGTCATGTGGCGACGGATAGTAGTTCTTTAGTTTCACTCCCATAAATGGAGGACGGAAAGGCATTTCGGGGCTAGGCCGGAAATTTTAACGATATTTGAAAAATCATATCTCATAATCGGCTCGTTAATCTGGCTTTAAACTTTTTCAAGTAGTATTTGGAAGTGGGTGCTATACCTATACAGAGTGTCATGTGGCGACGGATAGTAGTTCTTTAGTTACACTCCCATAAATGGAGGACGGAAAGGCATTTCGGGGCTAGGCCGGAAATTTTAACGATATTTGAAAAATCATATCTCATAATCGGCTCGTTAATCTGGCTTTAAACTTTTTCAAGTAGTATGTGGAAGTGGGTGCTATACCTATACAGAGTGCCATGTGGCGACAGCTAGCAGTTCTTTAGTTACACTCCCATAAATGGAGGACGGAAAGGCATTTCGGGGCTAGGCCGGAAATTTTAACGATGTTTGAAAAATCATATCTCATAATCGGCACGTTAATCTGGCTTTAAACTTTTTCAAGTAGTATTTGGAAGTCGGTGCTATACCTATACAGAGTGTCATGTGGCGACGGATAGTAGTTCTTTAGTTACACTCCCATAAATGCAGGACGGAAAGGCATTTCGGGGCTAGGCCGGAAATTTTAACGATATTTGAAAAATCATATCTCATAATCGGCTCGTTAATCTGGCTTTAAACTTTTTCAAGTAGTATTTGGAAGTGGGTGCTATACCTATACAGAGTGTCATGTGGCGACGGATAGTAGTTCTTTTGTTACACTCCCATAAATGGAGGACGGAAAGGCATTTCGGGGCTAGGCCGGAAATTTTAACGATATTTGAAAAATCATATCTCATAATCGGCTCGTTAATCTGGCTTTAAACATTTTCAAGTAGTATTTGGAAGTGAGTGCTATACCTATACAGAGTGTCATGTGGCGACAGCTAGCAGTTCTTTAGTTACACTCCCATAAATGGAGGACGGAAAGGCATTTCGGGGCTAGGCCGGAAATTTTAACGATATTTGAAAAATCATATCTCATAATCGGCTCGTTAATCTGGCTTTAAACTTTTTCAAGTAGTATTTGGAAGTGGGTGCTATACCTATACAGAGTGTCATGTGGCGACAGCTAGCAGTTCTTTAGTTACACTCCCATAAATGGAGGACGGAAAGGCATTTCGGGGCTAGGCCGGAAATTTTAACGATGTTTGAAAAATCATATCTCATAATCGGCACGTTAATCTGGCTTTAAACTTTTTCAAGTAGTATTTGGAAGTCGGTGCTATACCTATACAGAGTGTCATGTGGCGACGGATAGTAGTTCTTTACTTACACTCCCATAAATGGAGGACGGAAAGGCATTTCGGGGCTAGGCCGGAAATTTTAACGATATTTGAAAAATCATATCTCATAATCGGCTCGTTAATCTGGCTTTAAACTTTTTCAAGTAGTATTTGGAAGTGGGTGCTATACCTATACAGAGTGTCATGTGGCGACAGCTAGCAGTTCTTTAGTTACACTCCCATAAATGGAGGACGGAAAGGCATTTCGGGGCTAGGCCGGAAATTTTAACGATGTTTGAAAAATCATATCTCATAATCGACACGTTAATCTGGCTTTAAACTTTTTCAAGTAGCATTTGGAAGGCGGTGCTATACCTATACAGAGTGTCATGTGGCGACGGATAGTAGTTCTTTAGTTACACTCCCATAAATGGAGGACGGAAAGGCATTTCGGGGCTAGGCCGGAAATTTTAACGATATTTGAAAAATCATATCTCATATTCGGCTCGTTAATCTGGCTTTAAACTTTTTCAAGTAGTATTTGGAAGTGGGTGCTATACCTATACAGAGTGTCATGTGGCGACAGCTAGCAGTTCTTTAGTTACACTCCCATAAATGGAGGACGGAAAGGCATTTCGGGGCTAGGCCGGAAATTTTAACGATATTTGAAAAATCATATCTCATAATCGGCTCGTTAATCTGGCTTTAAACATTTTCAAGTAGTATTTGGAAGTGAGTGCTATACCCATACAGAGTGTCATGTGGCGACAGCTAGCAGTTCTTTAGTTACACACCCATAAATGGAGGACGGAAAGCCATTCCGGGGCTAGGCCGGAAATTTTAACGATATTTGAAAAATCATATCTCATAATCGGCTCGTTAATCTGGCTTTAAACTTTTTCAAGTAGTATTTGGAAGTGGGTGTTATACCTATACAGAGTGTCATGTGGCGACGGATAGTAGTTCTTTAGTTACACTCCCATAAATGGAGGACGGAAAGGCATTTCGGGGCTAGGCCGGAAATTTTAACGATATTTGAAAAATCATATCTCATAATCGGCTCGTTAATCTGGCTTTAAACATTTTCAAGTAGTATTTGGAAGTGGGTGCTATACCTATACAGAGTGTCATGTGGCGACGGATAGTAGTTCTTTAGTTACACTCCCATAAATGGAGGACGGAAAGGCATTTCGGGGCTAGGCCGGAAATTTTAACGATATTTGAAAAATCATATCTCATAATCGGCTCGTTAATCAGGCTTTAAACTTTTTCAAGTAGTATTTGGAAGTGGGTGCTATACCTATACAGAGTGTCATGTGGCGACGGATAGTAGTTCTTTAGTTTCACACCCATAAATGGAGGACGGAAAGGCATTTCGGGGCTAGGCCGGAAGTTTTAACGATATTTGAAAAATCATATCTCATAATCGGCTCGTTAATCTGGCTTTAAACTTTTTCAAGTAGTATGTGGAAGTGGGTGCTATACCTATACAGAGTGTCATGTGGCGACGGATAGTAGTTCTTTACTTACACTCCCATAAATGGAGGACGGAAAGGCATTTCGGGGCTAGGCCGGAAATTTTAACGATATTTGAAAAATCATATCTCATAATCGGCTCGTTAATCTGGCTTTAAACTTTTTCAAGTAGTATTTGGAAGTGGGTGCTATACCTATACAGAGTGTCATGTGGCGACAGCTAGCAGTTCTTTAGTTACACTCCCATAAATGGAGGACGGAAAGGCATTTCGGGGCTAGGCCGGAAATTTTAACGATGTTTGAAAAACCATATCTCATAATCGACACGTTAATCTGGCTTTAAACTTTTTCAAGTAGTATTTGGAAGGCGGTGCTATACCTATACAGAGTGTCATGTGGCGACGGATAGTAGTTCTTTAGTTACACTCCCATAAATGGAGGACGGAAAGGCATTTCGGGGCTAGGCCGGAAATTTTAACGATATTTGAAAAATCATATCTCATATTCGGCTCGTTAATCTGGCTTTAAACTTTTTCAATTAGTATTTGGAAGTGGGTGCTATACCTATACAGAGTGTCATGTGGCGACAGCTAGCAGTTCTTTAGTTACACTCCCATAAATGGAGGACGGAAAGGCATTTCGGGGCTAGGCCGGAAATTTTAACGATATTTGAAAAATCATATCTCATAATCTGCTGGTTAATCTGGCTTTAAACATTTTCAAGTAGTATTTGGAAGTGAGTGCTATACCTATACAGAGTGTCATGTGGCGACAGCTAGCAGTTCTTTAGTTACACTCCCATAAATGGAGGACGGAAAGGCATTTCGGGGCTAGGCCGGAAATTTTAACGATATTTGAAAAATCATATCTCATAATCGGCTCGTTAATCTGGCTTTAAACTTTTTCAAGTAGTATTTGGAAGTGGGTGCTATACCTATACAGAGTGTCATGTGGCGACGGATAGTAGTTCTTTAGTTACAGCCCTTAAATTTAGGACGGATAGGCATTTCGATGCGAGACTGGAAATTTTAACGATATTTGAAAAATCATATCTCATAATCGGCTCGTTAATCTGGCTTTAAACTTTTTCAAGTAGTATTTGGAAGTGGGTGCTATACCTATACAGAGTGTCATGTGGCGACGGATCGTAGTTCTTTAGTTACACTCCCATAAATGGAGGACGGAAAGGCATTTCGGGGTTAGGCCGGAAATTTTAACGATATTTGAAAAATCATATCTCATAATCGGCTCGTTAATCTGGCTTTAAACTTTTTCAAGTAGTATTTGGAAGTGGGTGCTATACCTATACAGAGTGTCATGTGGCGACAGCTAGCAGTTCTTTAGTTACACTCCCATAAATGGAGGACGGAAAGGCATTTCGGGGCTAGGCCGGAAATTTTAACGATATTTGAAAAATCATATCTCATAATCGGCTCGTTAATCTGGCTTTAAACTTTTTCAAGTAGTATTTGGAAGTGGGTGCTATACCTATACAGAGTGTCATGTGGCGACAGCTAGCAGTTCTTTAGTTACACTCCCATAAATGGAGGACGGAAAGGCATTTCGTGGCTAGGCCGGAAATTTTAACGATGTTTGAAAAATCATATCTCATAATCGGCACGTTAATCTGGCTTTAAACTTTTTCAAGTAGTATTTGGAAGTCGGTGCTATACCTATACAGAGTGTCATGTGGCGACGGATAGTAGTTCTTTAGTTACACTCCCATAAATGGAGGACGGAAAGGCATTTCGGGGCTAGGCCGGAAATTTTAACGATATTTGAAAAATCATATCTCATAATCGGCTCGTTAATCTGGCTTTAAACTTTTTCAAGTAGTATTTGGAAGTGGGTGCTATACCTATACAGAGTGTCATGTGGCGACGGATAGTAGTTCTTTAGTTACACTCCCATAAATGGAGGACGGAAAGGCATTTCGGGGCTAGGCCGGAAATTTTAACGATATTTGAAAAATCATATCTCATAATCGGCTCGTTAATCGGGCTTTAAACATTTTCAAGTAGTATTTGGAAGTGAGTGCTATACCTATACAGAGTGTCATGTGGCGACAGCTAGCAGTTCTTTAGTTACACTCCCATAAATGGAGGACGGAAAGGCATTTCGGGGCTAGGCCGGAAATTTTAACGATGTTTGAAAAATCATATCTCATAATCGGCACGTTAATCTGGCTTTAAACTTTTTCAAGTAGTATTTGGAAGTGGGTGCTATACCTATACAGAGTGTCATGTGGCGACAGCTAGCAGTTCTTTAGTTACACTCCCATAAATGGAGGACGGAAAGGCATTTCGGGGCTAGGCCGGAAATTTTAACGATGTTTGAAAAATCATATCTCATAATCGGCACGTTAATCTGGCTTTAAACTTTTTCAAGTAGTATTTGGAAGTGGGTGCTATACCTATACAGAGTGTCATGTGGCGACGGATAGTAGTTCTTTAGTTACAGCCCTTAAATTTAGGACGGATAGGCATTTCGATGCGAGACTGGAAATTTTTACGATATTTGAAAAATCATATCTCATAATCGGCTCGTTAATCTGGCTTTAAACTTTTTCAAGTAGTATTTGGAAGTGGGTGCTATACCTATACAGAGTGTCATGTGGCGACGGATAGTAGTTCTTTAGTTACACTCCCATAAATGGAGGACGGAAAGGCATTTCGGGGCTAGGCCGGAAATTTTAACGATATTTGAAAAATTATATCTCATAATCGGCTCGTTAATCTGGCTTTAAACATTTTCAAGTAGTATTTGGAAGTGAGTGCTATACCTATACAGAGTGTCATGTGGCGACTGCTAGCAGTTCTATAGTTACACTCCCATAAATGGAGGACGGAAAGGCATTTCGGGGCTAGGCCGGAAATTTTAACGATATTTGAAAAATCATATCTCATAATCGGCTCGTTAATCTGGCTTTAAACTTTTTCAAGTAGTATTTGGAAGTGGGTGCTATACCTATACAGAGTGTCATGTGGCGACTGCTAGCAGTTCTATAGTTACACTCCCATAAATGGAGGACGGAAAGGCATTTCGGGGCTAGGCCGGAAATTTTAACGATATTTGAAAAATCATATCTCATAATCGGCTCGTTAATCTGGCTTTAAACTTTTTCAAGTAGTATTTGGAAGTGGGTGCTATACCTATACAGAGTGTCATGTGGCGACGGATAATAGTTCTTTAGTTACACTCCCATAAATGGAGGACGGAAAGGCATTTCGGGGCTAGGCCGGAAATTTTAACGATATTTGAAAAATCATATCTCATAATCGGCTCGTTAATCTGGCTTTAAACTTTTTCAAGTAGTATTTGGAAGTGGGTGCTATACCTATACAGAGTGTCATGTGGCGACGGATAGTAGTTCTATAGTTACACTCCCATAAATGGAGGACGGAAAGGCATTTCGGGGCTAGGCCGGAAATTTTAACGATATTTGAAAAATCATATCTCATAATCGGCTCGTTAATCTGGCTTTAAACATTTTCAAGTAGTATTTGGAAGTGGGTGCTATACCTATACAGAGTGTCATGTGGCGACTGCTAGCAGTTCTATAGTTACACTCCCATAAATGGAGGACGGAAAGGCATTTCGGGGCTAGGCCGGAAATTTTAACGATATTTGAAAAATCATATCTCATAATCGGCTCGTTAATCTGGCTTTAAACTTTTTCAAGTAGTATTTGGAAGTGGGTGCTATACCTATACAGAGTGTCATGTGGCGACGGATAATAGTTCTTTAGTTACACTCCCATAAATGGAGGACGGAAAGGCATTTCGGGGCTAGGCCGGAAATTTTAACGATATTTGAAAAATCATATCTCATAATCGGCTCGTTAATCTGGCTTTAAACATTTTCAAGTAGTATTAGGAAGTGGGTGCTATACCTATACAGAGTGTCATGTGGCGACAGCTAGCAGTTCTTTAGTTACACTCCCATAAATGGAGGACGGAAAGGCATTTCGGGGCTAGGCCGGAAATTTTAACGATATTTGAAAAATCATATCTCATAATCGGCTCGTTAATCTGGCTTTAAACTTTTTCAAGTAGTATTTGGAAGTGGGTGCTATACCTATACAGAGTGTCATGTGGCGACAGCTAGCAGTTCTTTAGTTACACTCCCATAAATGGAGGACGGAAAGGCATTTCGGGGCTAGGCCGGAAATTTTAACGATATTTGAAAAATCATATCTCATAATCGGCTCGTTAATCTGGCTTTAAACATTTTCAAGTAGTATTTGGAAGTGGGTGCTATACCTATACAGAGTGTCATGTGGCGACAGCTAGCAGTTCTATAGTTACACTCCCATAAATGGAGGACGGAAAGGCATTTCGGGGCTAGGCCGGAAATTTTAACGATATTTGAAAAATCATATCTCATAATCGGCTCGTTAATCTGGCTTTAAACATTTTCAAGTAGTATTTGGAAGTGGGTGCTATACCTATACAGAGTGTCATGTGGCGACAGCTAGCAGTTCTATAGTTACACTCCCATAAATGGAGGACGGAAAGGCATTTCGGGGCTAGGCCGGATATTTTAACGATATTTGAAAAATCATATCTCATAATCGGCTCGTTAATCTGGCTTTAAACTTTTTCAAGTAGTATTTGGAAGTGGGTGCTATACCTATACAGAGTGTCATGTGGCGACGGATAATAGTTCTTTAGTTACACTCCCATAAATGGAGGACGGATAGGCATTTCGGGGCTAGGCCGGAAATTTTAACGATATTTGAAAAATCATATCTCATAATCGGCTCGTTAATCTGGCTTTAAACTTTTTCAAGTAGTATTTGGAAGTGGGTGCTATACCTATACAGAGTGTCATGTGGCGACAGCTAGCAGTTATTTAGTTACACTCCCATAAATGGAGGACGGAAAGGCATTTCGGAGCTAGGCCGGAAATTTTAACGATATTTGAAAAATCATATCTCATAATCGGCTCGTTAATCTGGCTTTAAACAATTTCAAGTAGTATTTGGAAGTGGGTGCTATACCTATACAGAGTGTCATGTGGCGACAGCTAGCAGTTCTATAGTTACACTCCCATAAATGGAGGACGGAAAGGCATTTCGGGGCTAGGCCGGAAATTTTAACGATATTTGAAAAATCATATCTCATAATCGGCTCGTTAATCTGGCTTTAAGCATTTTCAAGTAGTATTTGGAAGTGGGTGCTATACCTATACAGAGTGTCATGTGGCGACAGCTAGCAGTTATTTAGTTACACTCCCATAAATGGAGGACGGAAAGGCATTTCGGGGCTAGGCCGGATATTTTAACGATATTTGAAAAATCATATCTCATAATCGGCTCGTTAATCTGGCTTTAAACTTTTTCAAGTAGTATTTGGAAGTGGGTGCTATACCTATACAGAGTGTCATGTGGCGACAGCTAGCAGTCCTTTAGTTATACTCCCATAAATGGAGGACGGAAAGGCATTTCGGGGCTAGGCCGGAAATTTTAACGATATTTGAAAAATCATATCTCATAATCGGCTCGTTAATCTGGCTTTAAACTTTTTCAAGTAGTATTTGGAAGTGGGTGCTATACCTATACAGAGTGTCATGTGGCGACGGATAGTAGTTCTTTAGTTACAGCCCTTAAATTTAGGACGGATAGGCATTTCGATGCGAGACTGGAAATTTTAACGATATTTGAAAAATCATATATCATAATCGGCTCGTTAATCTGGCTTTAAACATTTTCAAGTAGTATTTGGAAGTGGGTGCTATACCTATACAGAGTGTCATGTGGCGACGGATAGTAGTTCTTTAGTTACACTCCCATAAATGGAGGACGGAAAGGCATTTCGGGGCTAGGCCGGAAATTTTAACGATATTTGAAAAATTATATCTCATAATCGGCTCGTTAATCTGGCTTTAAACATTTTCAAGTAGTATTTGGAAGTGAGTGCTATACCTATACAGAGTGTCATGTGGCGACAGCTAGCAGTTCTTTAGTTACACTCCCATAAATGGAGGACGGAAAAGCATTTCGGGGCTAGGCCGGATATTTTAACGATATTTGAAAAATCATATCTGATAATCGGCTCCTTAATCTGGCTTTAAACATTTTCAAGTAGTAATTGGAAGTGGGTGCTATACCTATACAGAGTGTCATGTGGCGACGGATAGTAGTTCTTTAGTTACAGCCCTTAAATTTAGGACGGATAGGCATTTCGATGCGAGGCTGGAAATTTTAACGATATTTGAAAAATCATATCTCATAATCGGCTCGTTAATCTGGCTTTAAACATTTTCAAGTAGTATTTGGAAGTGGTTGCTATACCTATACAGAGTGTCATGTGGCGACAGCTAGCAGTTCTTTAGTTACACTCCCATAAATGGAGGACGGAAAGGCATTTCGGGGCTAGGCCGGAAATTTTAACGATATTTGAAAAATTATATCTCATAATCGGCTCGTTAATCTGGCTTTAAACATTTTCAAGTAGTATTTGGAAGTGAGTGCTATACCTATACAGAGTGTCATGTGGCGACAGCTAGCAGTTCTTTAGTTACACTCCCATAAATGGAGGACGGAAAAGCATTTCGGGGCTAGGCCGGAAATTTTAACGATATTTGAAAAATCATATCTCATAATCGGCTCCTTAATCTGGCTTTAAACATTTTCAAGTAGTAATTGGAAGTGGGTGCTATACCTATACAGAGTGTCATGTGGCGACGGATAGTAGTTCTTTAGTTACAGCCCTTAAATTTAGGCCGGATAGGCATTTCGATGCGAGGCTGGAAATTTTAACGATATTTGAAAAATCATATCTCATAATCGGCTCGTTAATCTGGCTTTAAACATTTTCAAGTAGTATTTGGAAGTGGGTGCTATACCTATACAGAGTGTCATGTGGCGACAGCTAGCAGTTCTTTAGTTACACTCCCATAAATGGAGGACGGAAAGGCATTTCGGGGCTAGGCCGGAAATTTTAACGATATTTGAAAAATCATATCTCATAATCGGCTCGTTAATCTGGCTTTAAACTTTTTCAAGTAGTATTTGGAAGTGGGTGCTATACCTATACAGAGTGTCATGTGGCGACAGCTAGCAGTTCTTTAGTTACACTCCCATAAATGGAGGACGGAAAGGCATTTCGGGGCTAGGCCGGAAATTTTAACGATATTTGAAAAATCATATCTCATAATCGGCTCGTTAATCTGGCTTTAAACATTTTCAAGTAGTATTTGGAAGTGGGTGCTATACCTATACAGAGTGTCATGTGGCGACAGCTAGCAGTTCTATAGTTACACTCCCATAAATGGAGGACGGAAAGGCATTTCGGGGCTAGGCCGGAAATTTTAACGATATTTGAAAAATCATATCTCATAATCGGCTCGTTAATCTGGCTTTAAACATTTTCAAGTAGTATTTGGAAGTGGGTGCTATACCTATATAGAGTGTGATGTGGCGACAGCTAGCAGTTCTATAGTTACACTCCCATAAATGGAGGACGGAAAGGCATTTCGGGGCTAGGCCGGAAATTTTAACGATATTTGAAAAATCATATCTCATAATCGGCTCGTTAATCTGGCTTTAAACTTTTTCAAGTAGTATTTGGAAGTGGGTGCTATACCTATACAGTGTGTCATGTGGCGACGGCTAATAGTTCTTTAGTTACACTCCCATAAATGGAGGACGGAAAGGCATTTCGGGGCTAGGCCGGAAATTTTAACGATATTTGAAAAATCATATCTCATAATCGGCTCTTTAATCTGGCTTTAAACTTTTTCAAGTAGTATTTGGAAGTGGGTGCTATACCTATACAGAGTGTCATGTGGCGACAGCTAGCAGTTATTTAGTTACACTCCCATAAATGGAGGACGGAAAGGCATTTCGGGGCTAGGCCGGAAATTTTAACGATATTTGAAAAATCATATCTCATAATCGGCCCGTTAATCTGGCTTCAAAACTTTTTCAAGTAGTATTTGGAAGTGGGTGCTATACCAACACAGAGTGTCATGTGGCGACGGATAGTAGTTCTTTAGTTACAGCCTTAAATTTAGGACGGATAGGCATTTCGGGGCGAGGCTGGAAATTTTAACGATATTTGAAAAATCAAAGCTCATAATCGGCTGGTTAATCTGGCTTTAAACTTTTTCAAGTAGTATTTGGAAGTGGGTGCTATACCTATACAAAGTGTCATGTGGCGACGGATAGTAGTTCTTTAGTTACAGCCCTTAAATTTAGGACGGATAGGCATTTCGATGCGAGACTGGAAATTTTAACGATATTTGAAAAATCATATATCATAATCGGCTCGTTAATCTGGCTTTAAACATTTTCAAGTAGTATTTGGAAGTGGGTGCTATATCTATACAGAGTGTCATGTGGCGACGGATAGTAGTTCTTTAGTTACACTCCCATAAATGGAGGACGGAAAGGCATTTCGGGGCTAGGCCGGAAATTTTAACGATATTTGAAAATATATATCTCATAATCGGCTCGTTAATCTGGCTTTAAAGATTTTCAAGTAGTATTTGGAAGTGAGTGCTATACCTATACAGAGTGTCATGTGGCGACAGCTAGCAGTTCTTTAGTTACACTCCGATAAATGGAGGACGGAAAAGCATTTCGGGGCTAGGCCGGAAATTTTAACGATATTTGAAAAATCATATCTCATAATCGGCTCCTTAATCTGGCTTTAAACATTTTCTAGTAGTAATTGGAAGTGGGTGCTATACCTATACAGAGTGTCATGTGGCGACGGATAGTAGTTCTTTAGTTACAGCCCTTAAATTTAGGACGGATAGGCATTTCGATGCGAGGCTGGAAATTTTAACGATATTTGAAAAATCATATCTCATAATCGGCTCGTTAATCTGGCTTTAAACATTTTCAAGTAGTATTTGGAAGTGGGTGCTATACCTATACAGAGTGTCATGTGGCGACAGCTAGCAGTTCTTTAGTTACACTCCCATAAATGGAGGACGGAAAGGCATTTCGGGGCTAGGCCGGAAATTTTAACGATATTTGAAAAATCATATCTCATAATCGGCTCGTTAATCTGGCTTTAAACTTTTTCAAGTAGTATTTAGAAGTGGGTGCTATACCTATACAGAGTGTCATGTGGCGACAGCTAGCAGTTCTTTAGTTACACTCCCATAAATGGAGGACGGAAAGGCATTTCGGGGCTAGGCCGGAAATTTTAACGATATTTGAAAAATCATATCTCATAATCGGCTCGTTAATCTGGCCGTAAACATTTTCAAGTAGTATTTGGAAGTGGGTGCTATACCTATACAGAGTGTCATGTGGCGACAGCTAGCAGTTCTATAGTTACACTCCCATAAATGGAGGACGGAAAGGCATTTCGGGGCTAGGCCGGAAATTTTAACGATATTTGAAAAATCATATCTCATAATCGGCTCGTTAATCTGGCTTTAAACATTTTCAAGTAGTATTTGGAAGTGGGTGCTATACCTATACAGAGTGTCATGTGGCGACAGCTAGCAGTTCTTTAGTTACACACCCATAAATGGAGGACGGAAAGGCATTTCGGGGCTAGGCCGGAAATTTTAACGATATTTGAAAAATCATATCTCATAATCGGCTCGTTAATCTGGCTTTAAACTTTTTCAAGTAGTATTTGGAAGTGGGTGCTATACCTATACAGAGTGTCATGTGGCGACGGATAGTAGTTCTTTAGTTACACTCCCATAAATGGAGGACGGAAAGGCATTTCGGGGCTAGGCCGGAAATTTTAACGATATTTGAAAAATCATATCTCATAATCGGCTCGTTAATCTGGCTTTAAACATTTTCATGTAGTATTTGGAAGTGAGTGCTATACCTATACAGAGTGTCATGTGGCGACAGCTAGCAGTTCTTTAGTTACACACCCATAAATGGAGGACGGAAAGGCATTTCGGGGCTAGGCCGGAAATTTTAACGATATTTGAAAAATCATATCTCATAATCGGCTCGTTAATCTGGCTTTAAACTTTTTCAAGTAGTATTTGGAAGTGGGTGCTATACCTATACAGAGTGTCATGTGGCGACGGATAGTAGTTCTTTAGTTACACTCCCATAAATGGAGGACGGAAAGGCATTTCGGGGCTAGGCCGGAAATTTTAACGATATTTGAAAAATCATATCTCATAATCGGCTCGTTAATCTGGCTTTAAACTTTTTCAAGTAGTATTTGGAAGTGAGTGCTATACCTATACAGAGTGTCATGTGGCGACGGATAGTAGTTCTTTAGTTACAGCCCTTAAATTTAGGACGGATAGGCATTTCGATGCGAGGCTGGAAATTTTAACGATATTTGAAAAATCATATCTCATAATCGGCTCGTTAATCTGGCTTTAAACATTTTCAAGTAGTAATTGGAAGTGGGTGCTATACCTATACAGAGTGTCATGTGGCGACGGATAGTAGTTCTTTAGTTACAGCCCTTAAATTTAGGACGGATAGGCATTTCGATGCGAGGCTGGAAATTTTAACGATATTTGAAAAATCATATCTCATAATCGGCTCGTTAATCTGGCTTTAAACATTTTCAAGTAGTATTTGGAAGTGGGTGCTATACCTATACAGAGTGTCATGTGGCGACAGCTAGCAGTTCTTTAGTTACACTCCCATAAATGGAGGACGGAAAGGCATTTCGGGGCTAGGCCGGAAATTTTAACGATATTTGAAAAATCATATCTCATAATCGGCTCGTTAATCTGGCTTTAAACTTTTTCAAGTAGTATTTGGAAGTGGGTGCTATACCTCTACAGAGTGTCATGTGGCGACAGCTAGCAGTTCTTTAGTTACACTCCCATAAATGGAGGACGGAAAGGCATTTCGGGGCTAGGCCGGAAATTTTAACGATATTTGAAAAATCATATCTCATAATCGGCTCGTTAATCTGGCTTTAAACATTTTCAAGTAGTATTTGGAAGTGGGTGCTATACCTATACAGAGTGTCATGTGGCGACAGCTAGCAGTTCTATAGTTACACTCCCATAAATGGAGGACGGAAAGGCATTTCGGGGCTAGGCCGGAAATTTTAACGATATTTGAAAAATCATATCTCATAATCGGCTCGTTAATCTGGCTTTAAACATTTTCAAGTAGTATTTGGAAGTGGGTGCTATACCTATACAGAGTGTCATGTGGCGACAGCTAGCAGTTCTATAGTTACACTCCCATAAATGGAGGACGGAAAGGCATTTCGGGGCTAGGCCGGAAATTTTAACGATATTTGAAAAATCATATCTCATAATCGGCTCGTTAATCTGGCTTTAAACTTTTTCAAGTAGTATTTGGAAGTGGGTGCTATACCTATACAGAGTGTCATGTGGCGACGGATAATAGTTCTTTAGTTACACTCCCATAAATGGAGGACGGAAAGGCATTTCGGGGCTAGGCCGGAAATTTTAACGATATTTGAAAAATCATATCTCATAATCGGCTCGTTAATCTGGCTTTAAACTTTTTCAAGTAGTATTTGGAAGTGGGTGCTATACCTATACAGAGTGTCATGTGGCGACAGCTAGCAGTTATTTAGTTACACTCCCATAAATGGAGGACGGAAAGGCATTTTGGGGCTAGGCCGGAAATTTTAACGATATTTGAAAAATCATATCTCATAATCGGCTCGTTAATCTGGCTTTAAACATTTTCAAGTAGTATTTGGAAGGGAGTGCTATACCTATACAGAGTGTCATGTGGCGACAGCTAGCAGTTCTTTAGTTACACTCCCATAAATGGAGGACGGAAAGGCATTTCGGGGCTAGGCCGGAAATTTTAACGATATTTGAAAAATCATATCTCATAATCGGCCCGTTAATCTGGCTTCAAAACTTTTTCAAGTAGTATTTGGAAGTGGGTGCTATAAGAACACAGAGTGTCATGTGGCGACGGATAGTAGTTCTTTAGTTACAGCCTTAAATTTAGGACGGATAGGCATTTCGGGGCGAGGCTGGAAATTTTAACGATATTTGAAAAATCAAAGCTCATAATCGGCTCGTTAATCTGGCTTTAAACTTTTTCAAGTAGTATTTGGAAGTGGGTGCTATACCTATACAGAGTGTCATGTGGCGACGGATAATAGTTCTTTAGTTACACTCCCATAAATGGAGGACGGAAAGGCATTTCGGGGCTAGGCCGGAAATTTTAACGATATTTGAAAAATCATATCTCATAATCGGCTCGTTAATCTGGCTTTAAACTTTTTCAAGTAGTATTTGGAAGTGGGTGCTATACCTATACAGAGTGTCATGTGGCGACAGCTAGCAGTTATTTAGTTACACTCCCATAAATGGAGGACGGAAAGGCATTTCGGGGCTAGGCCGGAAATTTTAACGATATTTGAAAAATCATATCTCATAATCGGCTCGTTAATCTGGCTTTAAACATTTTCAAGTAGTATTTGGAAGGGAGTGCTATACCTATACAGAGTGTCATGTGGCGACAGCTAGCAGTTCTTTAGTTACACTCCCATAAATGGAGGACGGAAAGGCATTTCGGGGCTAGGCCGGAAATTTTAACGATATTTGAAAAATCATATCTCATAATCGGCCCGTTAATCTGGCTTCAAAACTTTTTCAAGTAGTATTTGGAAGTGGGTGCTATACCAACACAGAGTGTCATGTGGCGACGGATAGTAGTTCTTTAGTTACAGCCTTAAATTTAGGACGGATAGGCATTTCGGGGCGAGGCTGGAAATTTTAACGATATTTGAAAAATCAAAGCTCATAATCGGCTGGTTAATCTGGCTTTAAACTTTTTCAAGTAGAATTTGGAAGTGGGTGCTATACCTATACAGAGTGTCATGTGGCGACGGATAGTAGTTCTTTAGTTACAGCCCTTAAATTTAGGACGGATAGGCATTTCGATGCGAGACTGGAAATTTTAACGATATTTGAAAAATCATATATCATAATCGGCACGTTAATCTGGCTTTAAACTTTTTCAAGTAGTATTTGGAAGTGGGTGCTATACCTATACAGAGTGTCATGTGGCGACAGCTAGCAGTTCTTTAGTTACACTCCCATAAATGGAGGACGGAAAGGCATTTCGGGGCTAGGCCGGAAATTTTAACGATATTTGAAAAATCATATCTCATAATCGGCCCGTTAATCTGGCTTCAAAACTTTTTCAAGTAGTATTTGGAAGTGGGTGCTATACCAACACAGAGTGTCATGTGGCGACGGATAGTAGTTCTTTAGTTACAGCCTTAAATTTAGGACGGATAGGCATTTCGGGGCGAGGCTGGAAATTTTAACGATATTTGAAAAATCAAAGCTCATAATCGGCTGGTTAATCTGGCTTTAAACTTTTTCAAGTAGAATTTGGAAGTGGGTGCTATACCTATACAGAGTGTCATGTGGCGACGGATAGTAGTTCTTTAGTTACAGCCCTTAAATTTAGGACGGATAGGCATTTCGATGCGAGACTGGAAATTTTAACGATATTTGAAAAATCATATATCATAATCGGCTCGTTAATCTGGCTTTAAACATTTTCAAGTAGTATTTGGAAGTGGGTGCTATACCTATACAGAGTGTCATGTGGCGACGGATAGTAGTTCTTTAGTTACACTCCCATAAATGGAGGACGGAAAAGCATTTCGGGGCTAGGCCGGAAATTTTAACGATATTTGAAAAATCATATCTCATAATCGGCTCCTTAATCTGGCTTTAAACATTTTCAAGTAGTAATTGGAAGTGGGTGCTATACCTATACAGAGTGTCATGTGGCGACGGATAGTAGTTCTTTAGTTACAGCCCTTAAATTTAGGACGGATAGGCATTTCGATGCGAGGCTGGAAATTTTAACGATATTTGAAAAATCATATCTCATAATCGGCTCGTTAATCTGGCTTTAAACATTTTCAAGTAGTATTTGGAAGTGGGTGCTATACCTATACAGAGTGTCATGTGGCGACAGCTAGCAGTTCTTTAGTTACACTCCCATAAATGGAGGACGGAAAGGCATTTCGGGGCTAGGCCGGAAATTTTAACGATATTTGAAATATTATATCTCATAATCGGCTCGTTAATCTGGCTTTAAACATTTTCAAGTAGTAATTGGAAGTGGGTGCTATACCTATACAGAGTGTCATGTGGCGACGGATAGTAGTTCTTTAGTTACAGCCCTTAAATTTAGGACGGATAGGCATTTCGATGCGAGGCTGGAAATTTTAACGATATTTGAAAAATCATATCTCATAATCGGCTCGTTAATCTGGCTTTAAACATTTTCAAGTAGTATTTGGAAGTGGGTGCTATACCTATACAGAGTGTCATGTGGCGACAGCTAGCAGTTCTTTAGTTACACTCCCATAAATGGAGGACGGAAAGGCATTTCGGGGCTAGGCCGGAAATTTTAACGATATTTGAAAAATCATATCTCATAATCGGCTCGTTAATCTGGCTTTAAACATTTTCAAGTAGTATTTGGAAGTGGGTGCTATACCTATACAGAGTGTCATGTGGCGACAGCTAGCAGTTATTTAGTTACACTCCCATAAATGGAGGACGGAAAGGCATTTCGGGGCTAGGCCGGAAATTTTAACGATATTTGAAAAATCATATCTCATAATCGGCTCGTTAATCTGGCTTTAAACATTTTCAAGTAGTATTTGGAAGGGAGTGCTATACCTATACAGAGTGTCATGTGGCGACAGCTAGCAGTTCTTTAGTTACACTCCCATAAATGGAGGACGGAAAGGCATTTCGGGGCTAGGCCGGAAATTTTAACGATATTTGAAAAATCATATCTCATAATCGGCCCGTTAATCTGGCTTCAAAACTTTTTCAAGTAGTATTTGGAAGTGGGTGCTATACCAACACAGAGTGTCATGTGGCGACGGATAGTAGTTCTTTAGTTACAGCCTTAAATTTTGGACGGATAGGCATTTCGGGGCGAGGCTGGAAATTTTAACGATATTTGAAAAATCAAAGCTCATAATCGGCTGGTTAATCTGGCTTTAAACTTTTTCAAGTAGTATTTGGAAGTGGGTGCTATACCTATACAGAGTGTCATGTGGCGACGGATAGTAGTTCTTTAGTTACAGCCCTTAAATTTAGGACGGATAGGCATTTCGATGCGAGACTGGAAATTTTAACGATATTTGAAAAATCATATATCATAATCGGCTCGTTAATCTGGCTTTAAACATTTTCAAGTAGTATTTGGAAGTGGGTGCTATACCTATACAGAGTGTCATGTGGCGACGGATAGTAGTTCTTTAGTTACACTCCCATAAATGGAGGACGGAAAGGCATTTCGGGGCTAGGCCGGAAATTTTAACGATATTTGAAAAATTATATCTCATAATCGGCTCGTTAATCTGGCTTTAAACATTTTCAAGTAGTATTTGGAAGTGAGTGCTATACCTATACAGAGTGTCATGTGGCGACAGCTAGCAGTTCTTTAGTTACACTCCCATAAATGGAGGACGGAAAAGCATTTCGGGGCTAGCCCGGAAATTTTAACGATATTTGAAAAATCATATCTCATAATGGCTCCTTAATCTGGCTTTAAACATTTTCAAGTAGTAATTGGAAGTGGGTGCTATACCTATACAGAGTGTCATGTGGCGACGGATAGTAGTTCTTTAGTTACAGCCCTTAAATTTAGGACGGATAGGCATTTCGATGCGAGGCTGGAAATTTTAACGATATTTGAAAAATCATATCTCATAATCGGCTCGTTAATCTGGCTTTAAACATTTTCAAGTAGTATTTGGAAGTGGGTGCTATACCTATACAGAGTGTCATGTGGCGACAGCTAGCAGTTCTTTAGTTACACTCCCATAAATGGAGGACGGAAAGGCATTTCGGGGCTAGGCCGGAAATTTTAACGATATTTGAAATATTATATCTCATAATCGGCTCGTTAATCTGGCTTTAAACATTTTCAAGTAGTAATTGGAAGTGGGTGCTATACCTATACAGAGTGTCATGTGGCGACGGATAGTAGTTCTTTAGTTACAGCCCTTAAATTTAGGACGGATAGGCATTTCGATGCGAGGCTGGAAATTTTAACGATATTTGAAAAATCATATCTCATAATCGGCTCGTTAATCTGGCTTTAAACATTTTCAAGTAGTATTTGGAAGTGGGTGCTATACCTATACAGAGTGTCATGTGGCGACAGCTAGCAGTTCTTTAGTTACACTCCCATAAATGGAGGACGGAAAGGCATTTCGGGGCTAGGCCGGAAATTTTAACGATATTTGAAAAATCATATCTCATAATCGGCTCGTTAATCTGGCTTTAAACATTTTCAAGTAGTATTTGGAAGTGGGTGCTATACCTATACAGAGTGTCATGTGGCGACAGCTAGCAGTTCTATAGTTACACTCCCATAAATGGAGGACGGAAAGGCATTTCGGGGCTAGGCCGGAAATTTTAACGATATTTGAAAAATCATATCTCATAATCGGCTCGTTAATCTGGCTTTAAACATTTTCAAGTAGTATTTGGAAGTGGGTGCTATACCTATACAGAGTGTCATGTGGCGACAGCTAGCAGTTCTTTAGTTACACTCCCATAAATGGAGGACGGAAAGGCATTTCGGGGCTAGGCCGGAAATTTTAACGATATTTGAAAAATCATATCTCATAATCGGCTCGTTAATCTGGCTTTAAACATTTTCAAGTAGTATTTGGAAGTGGGTGCTATACCTATACAGAGTGTCATGTGGCGACAGCTAGCAGTTCTATAGTTACACTCCCATAAATGGAGGACGGAAAGGCATTTCGGGGCTAGGCCGGAAATTTTAACGATATTTGAAAAATCATATCTCATAATCGGCTCGATAATCTGGCTTTAAACATTTTCAAGTAGTATTTGGAAGGGAGTGCTATACCTATACAGAGTGTCATGTGGCGACAGCTAGCAGTTCTTTAGTTACACTCCCATAAATGGAGGACGGAAAGGCATTTCGGGGCTAGGCCGGAAATTTTAACGATATTTGAAAAATCATATCTCATAATCGGCCCGTTAATCTGGCTTCAAAACTTTTTCAAGTAGTATTTGGAAGTGGGTGCTATACCAACACAGAGTGTCATGTGGCGACGGATAGTAGTTCTTTAGTTACAGCCTTAAATTTAGGACGGATAGGCATTTCGGGGCGAGGCTGGAAATTTTAACGATATTTGAAAAATCAAAGCTCATAATCGGCTGGTTAATCTGGCTTTAAACTTTTTCAAGTAGTATTTGGAAGTGGGTGCTATACCTATACAGAGTGTCATGTGGCGACGGATAGTAGTTCTTTAGTTACAGCCCTTAAATTTAGGACGGATAGGCATTTCGATGCGAGGCTGGAAATTTTAACGATATTTGAAAAATCATATCTCATAATCGGCTCGTTAATCTGGCTTTAAACATTTTCAAGTAGTATTTGGAAGTGGGTGCTATACCTATACAGAGTGTCATGTGGCGACAGCTAGCAGTTCTTTAGTTACACTCCCATAAATGGAGGACGGAAAGGCATTTCGGGGCTAGGCCGGAAATTTTAACGATATTTGAAAAATCATATCTCATAATCGGCTCGTTAATCTGGCTTTAAACTTTTTCAAGTAGTATTTGGAAGTGGGTGCTATACCTATACAGAGTGTCATGTGGCGACAGCTAGCAGTTCTTTAGTTACACTCCCATAAATGGAGGACGGAAAGGCATTTCGGGGCAAGGCCGGAAATTTTAACGATATTTGAAAAATCATATCTCATAATCGGCTCGTTAATCTGGCTTTAAACTTTTTCAAGTAGTATTTGGAAGTGGGTGCTATACCTATACAGAGTGTCATGTGGCGACAGCTAGCAGTTCTTTAGTTACACTCCCATAAATGGAGGACGGAAAGGCATTTCGGGGCTAGGCCGGAAATTTTAACGATATTTGAAAAATCATATCTCATAATCGGCTCGTTAATCTGGCTTTAAACTTTTTCAAGTAGTATTTGGAAGTGGGTGCTATACCTATACAGAGTGTCATGTGGCGACAGCTAGCAGTTCTTTAGTTACACTCCCATAAATGGAGGACGGAAAAGCATTTCGGGGCTAGGCCGGAAATTTTAACGATATTTGAAAAATCATATCTCATAATCGGCTCCTTAATCTGGCTTTAAACATTTTCAAGTAGTAATTGGAAGTGGGTGCTATACCTATACAGAGTGTCATGTGGCGACGGATAGTAGTTCTTTAGTTACAGCCCTTAAATTTAGGACGGATAGGCATT
Organism: Locusta migratoria; assembly: GCA_026315105.1. Lineage (NCBI taxonomy): Eukaryota > Metazoa > Arthropoda > Insecta > Orthoptera > Acrididae > Locusta > Locusta migratoria. Next base: position 36,813 of record JAOYRU010000243.1, read on the forward strand.
TCGATGCGAGGCTGGAAATTTTAACGATATTTGAAAAATCATATCTCATAATCGGCTCGTTAATCTGGCTTTAAACATTTTCAAGTAGTATTTGGAAGTGGGTGCTATACCTATACAGAGTGTCATGTGGCGACAGCTAGCAGTTCTTTAGTTACACTCCCATAAATGGAGGACGGAAAGGCATTTCGGGGCTAGGCCGGAAATTTTAACGATATTTGAAAAATCATATCTCATAATCGGCTCGTTAATCTGGCTTTAAACTTTTTCAAGTAGTATTTGGAAGTGGGTGCTATACCTATACAGAGTGTCATGTGGCGACAGCTAGCAGTTCTTTAGTTACACTCCCATAAATGGAGGACGGAAAGGCATTTCGGGGCAAGGCCGGAAATTTTAACGATATTTGAAAAATCATATCTCATAATCGGCTCGTTAATCTGGCTTTAAACATTTTCAAGTAGTATTTGGAAGTGGGTGCTATACCTATACAGAGTGTCATGTGGCGACAGCTAGCAGTTCTTTAGTTACACTCCCATAAATGGAGGACGGAAAGGCATTTCGGGGCTAGGCCGGAAATTTTAACGATATTTGAAAAATCATATCTCATAATCGGCCCGTTAATCTGGCTTCAAAACTTTTTCAAGTAGTATTTGGAAGTGGGTGCTATACCAACACAGAGTGTCATGTGGCGACGGATAGTAGTTCTTTAGTTACAGCCTTAAATTTAGGACGGATAGGCATTTCGGGGCGAGGCTGGAAATTTTAACGATATTTGAAAAATCAAAGCTCATAATCGGCTGGTTAATCTGGCTTTAAACTTTTTCAAGTAGTATTTGGAAGTGGGTGCTATACCTATACAGAGTGTCATGTGGCGACGGATAGTAGTTCTTTAGTTACAGCCCTTAAATTTAGGACGGATAGGCATTTCGATGCGAGACTGGAAATTTTAACGATATTTGAAAAATCATATATCATAATCGGCTCGTTAATCTGGCTTTAAACATTTTCAAGTAGTATTTGGAAGTGGGTGCTATACCTATACAGAGTGTCATGTGGCGACGGATAGTAGTTCTTTAGTTACACTCCCATAAATGGAGGACGGAAAGGCATTTCGGGGCTAGGCCGGAAATTTTAACGATATTTGAAAAATTATATCTCATAATCGGCTCGTTAATCTGGCTTTAAACATTTTCAAGTAGTATTTGGATGTGAGTGCTATACCTATACAGAGTGTCATGTGGCGACAGCTAGCAGTTCTTTAGTTACACTCCCATAAATGGAGGACGGAAAAGCATTTCGGGGCTAGGCCGGAAATTTTAACGATATTTGAAAAATCATATCTCATAATCGGCTCCTTAATCTGGCTTTAAACATTTTCAAGTAGTAATTGGAAGTGGGTGCTATACCTATACTGAGTGTCATGTGGCGACGGATAGTAGTTCTTTAGTTACAGCCCTTAAATTTAGGACGGATAGGCATTTCGATGCGAGGCTGGAAATTTTAACGATATTTGAAAAATCATATCTCATAATCGGCTCGTTAATCTGGCTTTAAACATTTTCAAGTAGTATTTGGAAGTGGGTGCTATACCTATACAGAGTGTCATGTGGCGACAGCTAGCAGTTCTATAGTTACACTCCCATAAATGGAGGACGGAAAGGCATTTCGGGGCTAGGCCGGAAATTTTAACGATATTTGAAAAATCATATCTCATAATCGGCTCGTTAATCTGGCTTTAAACTTTTTCAAGTAGTATTTGGAAGTGGGTGCTATACCTATACAGAGTGTCATGTGGCGACAGCTAGCAGTTCTTTAGTTACACTCCCATAAATGGAGGACGGAAAGGCATTTCGGGGCAAGGCCGGAAATTTTAACGATATTTGAAAAATCATATCTCATAATCGGCTCGTTAATCTGGCTTTAAACATTTTCAAGTAGTATTTGGAAGTGGGTGCTATACCTATACAGAGTGTCATGTGGCGACAGCTAGCAGTTCTATAGTTACACTCCCATAAATGGAGGACGGAAAGGCATTTCGGGGCTAGGCCGGAAATTTTAACGATATTTGAAAAATCATATCTCATAATCGGCTCGTTAATCTGGCTTTAAACATTTTCAAGTAGTATTTGGAAGTGGGTGCTATACCTATACAGAGTGTCATGTGGCGACAGCTAGCAGTTCTATAGTTACACTCCCATAAATGGAGGACGGAAAGGCATTTCGGGGCTAGGCCGTAAATTTTAACGATATTTGAAAAATCATATCTCATAATCGGCTCGTTAATCTGGCTTTAAACTTTTTCAAGTAGTATTTGGAAGTGGGTGCTATACCTATACAGAGTGTCATGTGGCGACGGATAATAGTTCTTTAGTTACACTCCCATAAATGGAGGACGGAAAGGCATTTCGGGGCTAGGCCGGAAATTTTAACGATATTTGAAAAATCATATCTCATAATCGGCTCGTTAATCTGGCTTTAAACTTTTTCAAGTAGTATTTGGAAGTGGGTGCTATACCTATACAGAGTGTCATGTGACGACAGCTAGCAGTTCTAAAGTTACACTCCCATAAATGGAGGACGGAAAGGCATTTCGGGGCTAGGCCGGAAATTTTAACGATATTTGAAAAATCATATCTCATAATAGGCTCGTTAATCTGGCTTTAAACATTTTCAAGTAGTATTTGGAAGGGAGTGCTATACCTATACAGAGTGTCATGTGGCGACGGATAGTAGTTCTTTAGTTACAGCCTTAAATTTAGGACGGATAGGCATTTCGGGGCGAGGCTGGAAATTTTAACGATATTTGAAAAATCAAAGCTCATAATCGGCTGGTTAATCTGGCTTTAAACTTTTTCAAGTAGTATTTGGAAGTGGGTGCTATACCTATACAGAGTGTCATGTGGAGACGGATAGTAGTTCTTTAGTTACACTCCCATAAATGGAGGACGGAAAGGCATTTCGGGGCTAGGCCGGAAATTTTAACGATATTTGAAAAATCATATCTCATAATCGGCTCGTTAATCTGGCTTTAAACATTTTCAAGTAGTATTTGGAATTGGGTGCTATACCTATACAGAGTGTCATGTGGCGACAGCTAGCAGTTGTTTAGTTACACTCCCATAAATGGAGGACGGAAAGGCATTTCGGGGCTAGGCCGGAAATTTTAACCATATTTGAAAAATCATATCTCATAATCGGCTCGTTAATCTGGCTTTAAACTTTTTCAAGTAGTATTTGGAAGTGGGTGCTATACCTATACAGAGTGTCATGTGGCGACAGCTAGCAGTTCTTTAGTTACACTCCCATAAATGGAGGACGGAAAGGCATTTCGGGGCTAGGCCGGAAATTTTAACGATATTTGAAAAATCATATCTCATAATCGGCTCGTTAATCTGGCTTTAAACATTTTCAAGTAGTATTTGGAAGTGGGTGCTATACCTATACAGAGTGTCATGTGGCGACAGCTAGCAGTTCTTTAGTTACACTCCCATAAATGGAGGAAGGAAAGGCATTTCGGGGCTAGGCCGGAAATTTTAACGATATTTGAAAAATCATATCTCATAATCGGCTCGTTAATCTAGCTTTAAACTTTTTCAAGTAGTATTTGGAAGTGGGTGCTATACCTATACAGAGTGTCATGTGGCGACGGATAGTAGTTCTTTAGTTACACTCCCATAAATGGAGGACGGAAAGGCATTTCAGGGCTAGGCCGGAAATTTTAACGATATTTGAAAAATCATATCTCATAATCGGCTCGTTAATCTGGCTTTAAACATTTTCAAGTAGTATTTCGAAGTGGGTGCTATACCTATACAGAGTGTCATGTGGCGACAGCTAGCAGTTCTTTACTTACACTCCCATAAATGGAGGACGGAAAGGCATTTCGAGGCTAGGCCGGAAATTTTAACGATATTTGAAAAATCATATCTCATAATCGGCTCGTTAATCTGGCTTTAAACTTTTTCAAGTAGTATTTGGAAATGGGTGCTATACCTATACAGAGTGTCATGTGGCGACGGATAGTAGTTTTTTAGTTACACTCCCATAAATGGAGGACGGAAAGGCATTTCGGGGCTAGGCCGGAAATTTTAACGATATTTGAAAAATCATATCTCATAATCGGCTCGTTAATCTGGCTTTAAACATTTTCAAGTAGTATTTGGAAGTGGGTGCTATACCTATACAGAGTGTCATGTGGCGACAGCTAGCAGTTCTTTAGTTACACTCCCATAAATGGAGGACGGAAAGGCATTTCGGGGCTAGGCCGGAAATTTTAACGATATTTGAAAAATCATATCTCATAATCGGCTTGTTAATCTGGCTTTAAACTTTTTCAAGTAGTATTTGGAAGTGGGTGCTATACCTATACAGCTAGTAGTTCTTTAGTTACACTCCCATAAATGGAGGACGGAAAGGCATTTCGGGGCTATGCCGGAAATTTTGACGATATTTGAAAAATAATATCTCATAATCGGCTCGTTAATCTGGCTTTAAAATTTTTCAAGTAGTATTTGGAAGTGGGTGCTATACCTATACAGAGTGTCATGTGGCGACAGTTAGCATTTCTTTAGTTACACTCCCACAAATGGAGGACGGAAAGCCATTTCGGGGCTAGGCTGGAAATTTTAACGATATTTGAAAAATCATATCTCATAATCGGCTCGTTAATCTGGCTTTAAACTTTTTCAAGTAGTATTTGGAAGTCGGTGCTATACCTATACAGAGTGTCATGTGGCGACGGATAGCAGTTCTTTAGTTACACTCCCATAAATGGAGGACGGAAAGGCATTTCGGGGTTAGGCCGGAAATTTTAACGATATTTGAAAAATCATTTCTCATAATCGGCTCGTTAATCTGGCTTTAAACTTTTTCAAGTAGTATTTGGATGTGGGTGCTATACCTATACAGAGTGTCATGTGGCGACGGATAGTAGTTCTTTAGTTACACTCCCATAAATGAGGGACAAAAAGGCATTTCGGGGCTAGGCCGGAAATTTTAACGATATTTGAAAAATCATATCTCATAATCGGCTCGTTAATCTGGCTTTAAACTTTTTCAAGTAGTATTTGGAAGTGGGTGCTATACCTATACAGAGTGTCATGTGGCGACAGCTAGCAGTTCTTTAGTTACACTCTCATAAATGGAGGACGGAAAGGCATTTCGGGGCTAGGCCGGAAATTTTAACGATATTTGAAAAATCATATCTCATAATCGGCTCGTTAATCTGGCTATAAACTTTTTCAAGTAGTATTTGGAAGTGGGTGCTATACCTATACAGAGTGTCATGTGGCGACGGATAGTAGTTCTTTAGTTACACTCCCATAAATGGAGGACGGAAAGGCATTTCGGGGCTAGGCCGGAAATTTTAACGATATTTGAAAAATCATATCTCATAATCGGCTCGTTAATCTGGCTTTAAACATTTTCAAGTAGTATTTGGAAGTGGGTGCTATACCTATACAGAGTGTCATGTGGCGACAGCTAGCAGTTCTTTAGTTACACTCCCATAAATGGAGGACGGAAAGGCATTTCGGGGCTAGGCCGGAAATTTTAACGATATTTGAAAAATCATATCTCATAATCGGCTCGTTAATCTGGCTTTAAACTTTTTCAAGTAGTATTTGGAAGTGGGTGCTATACCTATACAGAGTGTCATGTGGCGACGGATAGTAGTTCTTCAGTTACACTCCCATAAATGGAGGACGGAAAGGCATTTCGGGGCTAGGCCGGAAATTTTAACGATATTTGAAAAATCATATCTCATAATCGGTTCGTTAATCTAGCTTTAAAATTTTTCAAGTAGTATTTGGAAGTGGGTGCTATACCTATACAGAGTTTCATTTGGCGACAGCTAGCAGTTCTTTAGTTAAACTCCCATAAATGGAGGACGGAAAGGCATTTCGGGGCTAGGCCGGAAATTTTAACGATATTTGAAAAATCATATCTCATAATCGGCTCGTTAATCTGGCTTTAAACATTTTCAAGTAGTATTTGGAAGTGGGTGCTATACCTATACAGAGTGTCATGTGGCGACAGCTAGCAGTTCTTTAGTTACACTCCCGAAAATGGAGGACGGAAAGGCATTTCGGGGCTAGCCCGGAAATTTTAACGATATTTCAAAAATCATATCTGATAATCGGCACGTTAATCTGGCTTTAAACTTTTTCAAGTAGTATTTGGAAGTGGGTGCTATACCTATACAGTCATGTGGCGACGGATAGCAGTTCTTTAGTTACACTCCCATAAATGGAGGACGGAACGGCATTTCGGGGCTAGGCCGGAAATTTTAACGATATTTGAAAAATCATATCTCATAATCGGCTTGTTAATCAGGCTTTAAACTTTTTCAAGTAGTATTTGGAAGTGGGTGCTATACCTATACAGAGTGTCATGTGGCGACGGATAGTAGTTCTTTAGTTACACTCCCATAAATGGAGGACGGAAAGGCATTTCGGGCTAGGCCGGAAATTTTAACGATATTTGAAAAATCATATCTCATAATCGGCTCGTTAATCTGGCGTTAAACATTTTCAAGTAGTATTTGGAAGTGGGTGCTATACCTATACAGAGTGTCATGTGGCGACAGCTAGCAGATCTTTAGTTAGACTCCCATAAATGGAGGACGGAAAGGCATTTCGGGGCTAGGCCGGAAATTTTAACGATATTTGAAAAATCATATCTCATAATCGGCTCGTATATCTGGCTTTAAACTTTTTCAAGTAGTATTTGGAAGTGGGTGCTATACCTATACAGAGTGTCATGTGGCGACAGCTAGCAGTTCTTTAGTTACACTCCCATAAATGGAGGACGGAAAGGCATTTCGGGGCTAGGCCGGAAATTTTATCGATATTTGAAAAATCATATCTCATAATCGGCTCGTTAATCTGCCTTTAAACTTTTTCAAGTAATATTTGGAAGTGGGTGCTATACCTATACAGAGTGTCATGTGGCGACAGCTAGCGGTTCTTTAGTTACACTCCCATAAATGGAGGACGGAAAGGCATTTCGGGGCTAGGCCGGAAATTTTAACGATATTTGAAAAATCATATCTCATAATCGGCTCGTTAATCTGGCTTTAAACTTTTTCAAGTAGTATTTGGAAGTGGGTGCTATACCTATACAGAGTGTCATGTGGCGACGGATAATAGTTCTTTAGTTACACTCCCATAAATGGAGGACGGAAAGGCATTTCGGGGCTAGGCCGGAAATTTTAACGATATTTGAAAAATCATATCTCATAATCGGCTCGTTAATCTGGCTTTAAACTTTTTCAAGTAGTATTTGGAAGTGGGTGCTATACCTATACAGAGTGTCATGTGGCGACAGCTAGCAGTTCTTTAGTTACACTCCCGAAAATGGAGGACGGAAAGGCATTTCGGGGCTAGCCCGGAAATTTTAACGATATTTCAAAAATCATATCTCATAATCGGCACGTTAATCTGGCTTTAAACTTTTTCAAGTAGTATTTGGAAGTGGGTGCTATACCTATACAGTCATGTGGCGACGGATAGCAGTTCTTTAGTTACACTCACATAAATGGAGGACGGAACGGCATTTCGGGGCTAGGCCGGAAATTTTAACGATATTTGAAAAATCATATCTCATAATCGGCTTGTTAATCAGGCTTTAAACTTTTTCAAGTAGTATTTGGAAGTGGGTGTATACCTATACCGAGTGTCATGTGGCGACGGATAGTAGTTCTTTAGTTACACTCCCATAAATGGAGGACGGAAAGGCATTTCGGGGCTAGGCCGGAAATTTTAACGATATTTGAAAAATCATATCTCATAATCGGCTCGTTAATCTGTCGTTAAACTTTTTCAAGTAGTATTTGGAAGTGGGTGCTATACCTATACAGAGTGTCATGTGGCGACAGCTAGCAGATCTTTAGTTAGACTCCCATAAATGGAGGACGAAAAGGCATTTCGGGGCTAGGCCGGAAATTTTAACGATATTTGAAAAATCATATCTCATAATCGGCTCGTATATCTGGCTTTAAACTTTTTCAAGTAGTATTTGGAAGTGGGTGCTATACCTATACAGAGTGTCATGTGGCGACAGCTAGCAGTTCTTTAGTTACACTCCCATAAATGGAGGACGGAAAGGCATTTCGGGGCTAGGCCGGAAATTTTATCGATATTTGAAAAATCATATCTCATAATCGGCTCGTTAATCTGCCTTTAAACTTTTTCAAGTAATATTTGGAAGTGGGTGCTATACCTATACAGAGTGTCATGTGGCGACAGCTAGCGGTTCTTTAGTTACACTCCCATAAATGGAGGACGGAAAGGCATTTCGGGGCTAGGCCGGAAATTTTAACGATATTTGAAAAATCATATCTCATAATCGGCTCGTTAATCTGGCTTTAAACTTTTTCAAGTAGTATTTGGAAGTGGGTGCTATACCTATACAGAGTGTCATGTGGCGACGGATAATAGTTCTTTAGTTACACTCCCATAAATGGAGGACGGAAAGGCATTTCGGGGCTAGGCCGGAAATTTTAACGATATTTGAAAAATCATATCTCATAATCGGCTCGTTAATCTGGCTTTAAACTTTTTCAAGTAGTATTTGGAAGTGGGTGCTATACCTATACAGAGTGTCATGTGGCGACAGCTAGCAGTTATTTAGTTACACTCCCATAAATGGAGGACGGAAAGGCATTTCGGGGCTAGGCCGGAAATTTTAACGATATTTGAAAAATCATATCTCATAATCGGCTCGTTAATCTGGCTTTAAACATTTTCAAGTAGTATTTGGAAGTGGGTGCTATACCTATACAGAGTGTCATGTGGCGACAGCTAGCAGTTCTTTAGTTACACTCTCATAAATGGAGGACGGAAAGGCATTTCGGGGCTAGGCCGGATATTTTAACGATATTTGAAAAATCATATCTCATAATCGGCTCGTTAATCTGGCTTTAAATATTTTCAAGTAGTATTTGGAAGTGGGTGCTATACCTATACAGAGTGTCATGTGGCGACAGCTAGCAGTTCTTTAGTTACACTCCCATAAATGGAGGACGGAAAGGCATTTCGGGGCTAGGCCGGAAATTTTAACGATATTTGAAAAATCATATCTCATAATCGGCTCGTTAATCTGGCTTTAAACTTTTTCAAGTAGTATTTGGAAGTGGGTGCTATACCTATACAGAGTGTCATGTGGCGACAGCTAGCAGTTCTTTAGTTACACTCCCATAAATGGAGGACGGAAAGGCATTTCGGGGCTAGGCCGGAAATTTTAACGATATTTGAAAAATCATATCTCATAATCGGCTCGTTAATCTGGCTTTAAATATTTTCAAGTAGTATTTGGAAGTGGGTGCTATACCTATACAGAGTGTCATGTGGCGACAACTAGCAGATCTTTAGTTACACTCTCATAAATGGAGGACGGAAAGGCATTTCGGGGCTAGGCCGGAAATTTTAACGATATTTGAAAAAACATATCTCATAATCGGCTCGTTAATCTGGCTTTAAATATTTTCAAGTAGTATTTGGAAGTGGGTGCTATACCCATACAGAGTGTCATGTGGCGACAGCTAGCAGATCTTTAGTTACACTCTCATAAATGGAGGACGGAAAGGCATTTCGGGGCTAGGCCGGAAATTTTAACGATATTTGAAAAATCATATCTCATAATCGGCTCGTTAATCTGGCTTTAAATATTTTCAAGTAGTATTTGGAAGTGGGTGCTATACCCATACAGAGTGTCATGTGGCGACAGCTAGCAGATCTTTAGTTACACTCTCTTAAATGGAGGACGGAAAGGCATTTCGGGGCTAGGCCGGAAATTTTAACGATATTTGAAAAATCATATCTCATAATCGGCTCGTTAATCTGGCTTTAAACATTTTCAAGTAGTATTTGGAAGTGGGTGCTATACCTATCCAGAGTGTCATGTGGCGACAGCTAGCAGTTATTTAGTTACACTCCCATAAATGGAGGACGGAAAGGCATTTCGGGGCTAGGCCGGAAATTTTAACGATATTTGAAAAATCATATCTCATAATCGGCTCGTTAATCTGGCTTTAAACATTTACAAGTAGTATTTGGAAGTGGGTGCTATACCTATACAGAGTGTCATGTGGCGACAGCTAGCAGTTCTTTAGTTACACTCCCATAAATGGAGGACGGAAAGGCATTTCGGGGCTAGGCCGGAAATTTTAACGATATTTGAAAAATCATATCTCATAATCGGCTCGTTAATCTGGCTTTAAATATTTTCAAGTAGTATTTGGAAGTGGGTGCTATACCTATACAGAGTGTCATGTGGCGACAGCTAGCAGTTCTTTAGTTACACTCCCACAAATGGAGGACGGAAAGGCATTTCGGGGCTAGGCCGGAAATTTTAACGATATTTGAAAAATCATATCTCATAATCGGCTCGTGAATCTGGCTTTAAATATTTTCAAGTAGTATTTGGAAGTGGGTGCTATACCTATACAGAGTGTCATGTGGCGACAGCTAGCAGTTCTTTAGTTACACTCCCATAAATGGAGGACGGAAAGGCATTTCGGGGCTAGGCCGGAAATTTTAACGATATTTGAAAAATCATATCTCATAATCGGCTCGTTAATCTGGCTTTAAATATTTTCAAGTAGTATTTGGAAGTGGGTGCTATACCTATACAAAGTGTCATGTGGCGACAGCTAGCAGTTCTTTAGTTACACTCCCATAAATGGAGGACGGAAAGGCATTTCGGGGCTAGGCCGGAAATTTTAACGATATTTGAAAAATCATATCTCATAATCGGCTCCTTAATCTGGCTTTAAACTTTTTCAAGTAGTATTTGGAAGTGGGTGCTATACCTATACAGAGTGTCATGTGGCGACAGCTAGCAGTTCTTTAGTTAGACTCCCATAAATGGAGGACGGAAAGGCATTTCGGGGCTAGGCCGGAAATTTTAACGATATTTGAAAAATCATATCTCATAATCGGCTCGTTAATCTGGCTTTAAATATTTTCAAGTAGTATTTGGAAGTGGGTGCTATACCTATACAGAGTGTCATGTGGCGACAGCTAGCAGTTCTTTAGTTACACTCCCATAAATGGAGGACGGAAAGGCATTTCGGGGCTAGGCCGGAAATTTTAACGATATTTGAAAAATCATATCTCATAATCGGCTCGTTAATCTGGCTTTAAACTTTTTCAAGTAGTATTTGGAAGTGGGTGCTATACCTACACAGAGTGTCATGTGGCGACAGCTAGCAATTCTTTAGTTACACTCCCATAAATGGAGGACGGAAAGGCATTTCGGGGCTAGGCCGGAAATTTTAACGATATTTGAAAAATCATATCTCATAATCGGCTCGTTAATCTGGCTTTAAATATTTTCAAGTCGTATTTGGAAGTGGGTGCTATACCTATACAGAGTGTCATGTGGCGACTGCTAGCAGTTCTTTAGTTAGACTCCCATAAATGGAGGACGGAAAGGCATTTCGGGGCTAGGCCGGAAATTTTAACGATATTTGAAAAATCATATCTCATAATCGGCTCGTTAATCTGGCTTTAAATATTTTCATATAGTATTTGGAAGTGGGTGCTATACCTATACAGAGTGTCATGTGGCGACAGCTAGCAGTTCTTTAGTTACACTCCCATAAATGGAGGACGGAAAGGCATTTCGGGGCTAGGCCGGAAATTTTAACGATATTTGAAAAATCATATGTCATAATCGGCTCGTTAATCTGGCTTTAAACTTTTTCAAGTAGTATTTGGAAGTGGGTGCTATACCTATTCAGAGTGTCATGTGGCGACAGCTAGCAGTTCTTTAGTTAGACTCCCATAAATGGAGGACGGAAAGGCATTTCGGGGCTAGGCCGGAAATTTTAACGATATTTGAAAAATCATATCTCATAATCGGCTCGTGAATCTGGCTTTAAATATTTTCAAGTAGTATTTGGAAGTGGGTGCTATACCTATACAGAGTGTCATGTGGCGACAGCTAGCAGTTCTTTAGTTACACTCCCATAAATGGAGGACGGAAAGGCATTTCGGGGCTAGGCCGGAAATTTTAACGATATTTGAAAAATCATATCTCATAATCGGCTCGTTAATCTGGCTTTAAATATTTTCAAGTAGTATTTGGAAGTGGGTGCTATACCTATATAGAGTGTCATGTGGCGACAGCTAGCAGTTCTTTAGTTACACTCCCATAAATGGAGGACGGAAAGGCATTTCGGGGCTAGGCCGGAAATTTTAACGATATTTGAAAAATCATATCTCATAATCGGCTCGTTAATCTGGCTTTAAATATTTTCAAGTAGTATTTGGAAGTGGGTGCTATACCTATACATAGTGTCATGTGGCGACAGCTAGCAGTTCTTTAGTTACACTCCCATAAATGGAGGACGGAAAGGCATTTCGGGGCTAGGCCGGAAATTTTAACAATATTTGAAAAATCATACCTTATAATCGGCTCGTTAATCTGGCTTTAAACATTTTCAAGTAGTATTTGGAAGTGGGTGCTATACCTATACAGAGTGTCATGTGGCGACAGCTAGCAGTTGTTTAGTTACACTCCCATAAATGGAGGACGGAAAGGCATTTCGGGGCTAGGCCGGAAATTTTAACGATATTTGAAAAATCATATCTCATAATCGGCAAGTTAATCTGGCTTTAAACATTTTCAAGTAGTATTTGGAAGTGGGTGCTATACCTATACAGAGTGTCATGTGGCGACAGCTAGCAGTTCTTTAGTTACACTCCCATAAATGGAGGACGGAAAGGCATTTCGGGGCTAGGCCGGAAATTTTAACGATATTTGAAAAATCATATCTCATAATCGGCTCGTTAATCTGGCTTTAAACATTTTCAAGTAGTATTTGGAAGTGGGTGCTATACCTATACAGAGTGTCATGTGGCGACAGCTAGCAGATCTTTAGTTACACTCTCATAAATGGAGGACGGAAAGGCATTTCGGGGCTAGGCCGGAAATTTTAACGATATTTGAAAAATCATATCTCATAATCGGCTCGTTAATCTGGCATTAAACATTTTCAAGTAGTATTTGGAAGTGGGTGCTATACCTATACAGAGTGTCATGTGGCGACAGCTAGCAGTTCTTTAGTTACACTCTCATAAATGGAGGACGGAAAGGCATTTCGGGGCTAGGCCGGAAATTTTCACGATATTTGAAAAATCATATCTCATAATCGGCTCGTTAATCTGGCTTTAAATATTTTCAAGTAGTATTTGGAAGTGGGTGCTATACCTATACAGAGTGTCATGTGGCGACAGCTAGCAGTTCTTTAGTTACACTCCCATAAATGGAGGACGGAAAGGCATTTCGGGGCTAGGCCGGAAATTTTAACGATATTTGAAAAATCATATCTCATAATCGGCTCGTTAATCTGGCTTTAAATATTTTCAAGTAGTATTTGGAAGTGGGTGCTATACCTATACAGAGTGTCATGTGGCGACAGCTAGCAGTTCTTTAGTTACACTCCCATAAATGGAGGACGGAAAGGCATTTCGGGGCTTGGCCGGAAATTTTAACGATATTTGAAAAATTATATCTCATAATCGGCTCCTTAATCTGGCTTTAAACTTTTTCAAGTAGTATTTGGAAGTGGGTGCTATACCTATACAGAGTGTCATGTGGCGACAGCTAGCAGTTCTTTAGTTAGACTCCCATAAATGGAGGACGGAAAGGCATTTCGGGGCTAGGCCGGAAATTTTAACGATATTTGAAAAATCATATCTCATAATCGGCTCGTTAATCTGGCTTTAAATATTTTCAAGTAGTATTTGGAAGTGGGTGCTATACCTATACAGAGTGTCATGTGGCGACAGCTAGCAGTTCTTTAGTTACACTCCCATAAATGGAGGACGGAAAGGCATTTCGGGGCTAGGCCGGAAATTTTAACGATATTTGAAAAATCATAACTCATAATCGGCTCGTTAATCTGGCTTTAAATATTTTCAAGTAGTATTTGGAAGTGGGTGCTATACCTATACAGAGTGTCATGTGGCGACAGCTAGCAGTTCTTTAGTTACACTCCCATAAATGGAGGACGGAAAGGCATTTCGGGGCTAGGCCGGAAATTTTAACGATATTTGAAAAATCATATCTCATAATCGGCTCGTTAATCTGGCTTTAAATATTTTCAAGTAGCATTTGGAAGTGGGTGCTATACCTATACAGAGTGTCATGTGGCGACAGCTAGCAGTTCTTTAGTTAGACTCCCATAAATGGAGGACGGAAAGGCATTTCGGGGCTAGGCCGGAAATTTTAACGATATTTGAAAAATCATATCTCATAATCGGCTCGTGAATCTGGCTTTAAATATTTTCAAGTAGTATTTGGAAGTGGGTGCTATACCTATACAGAGTGTCATGTGGCGACAGCTAGCAGTTCTTTAGTTACACTCCCATAAATGGAGGACGGAAAGGCATTTCGGGGCTAGGCCGGAAATTTTAACGATATTTGAAAAATCATATCTCATAATCGGCTCGTTAATCTGGCTTTAAACTTTTTCAAGTAGTATTTGGAAGTGGGTGCTATACCTATTCAGAGTGTCATGTTGCGACAGCTAGCAGTTCTTTAGTTAGACTCTCATAAATGGAGGACGGAAAGGCATTTCGGGGCTAGGCCGGAAATTTTAACGATATTTGAAAAATCATATCTCATAATCGGCTCGTGAATCTGGCTTTAAATATTTTCAAGTAGTATTTGGAAGTGGGTGCTATACCTATACAGAGTGTCATGTGGCGACAGCTAGCAGTTCTTTAGTTACACTCCCATAAATGGAGGACGGAAAGGCATTTCGGGGCTAGGCCGGAAATTTTAACGATATTTGAAAAATCATATCTCATAATCGGCTCGTTAATCTGGCTTTAAATATTTTCAAGTAGTATTTGGAAGTGGGTGCTATACCAATACAGAGTGTCATGTGGCGACAGCTAGCAGTTCTTTAGTTACACTCCCATAAATGGAGGACGGATAGGCATTTCGGGGCTAGGCCGGAAATTTTAACGATATTTGAAAAATCATATCTCATAATCGGCTCGTTAATCTGGCTTTAAATATTTTCAAGTAGTATTTGGAAGTGGGTGCTATACCTATACAGAGTGTCATGTGGCGACAGCTAGCAGTTCTTTAGTTACACTCGCATAAATGGAGGACGGAAAGGCATTTCGGGGCTAGGCCGGAAATTTTAACGATATTTGAAAAATCATATCTCATAATCGGCTCGTTAATCTGGCTTTAAATATTTTCAAGTAGTATTTGGAAGTGGGTGCTATACCTATACAGAGTGTCATGTGGCGACAGCTAGCAGTTCTTTAGTTACACTCCCATAAATGGAGGACGGAAAGGCATTTCGGGGCTAGGCCCGGAAATTTTAACGATATTTGAAAAATCATATCTCATAATCGGCTCGTTAATCTGGCTTTAAATATTTTCAAGTAGTATTTGGAAGTGGGTGCTATACCTATACAGAGTGTCATGTGGCGACAGCTAGCAGTTCTTTAGTTACACTCCCATAAATGGAGGACGGAAAGGCATTTCGGGGCTAGGCCGGAAATTTTAACGATATTTGAAAAATCATATCTCATAATCGGCTCGTTAATCTGGCTTTAAACTTTTCAAGTAGTATTTGGAAGTGGGTACTATACCTATACAGAGTGTCATGTGGCGACAGCTAGCAGTTCTTTAGTTACACTCCCATAAATGGAGGACGGAAAGGCATTTCGGGGCTAGGCCGGAAATTTTAACGATATTTGAAAAATCATATCTCATAATCGGCTCGTTAATCTGGCTTTAAATATTTTCAAGTAGTATTTGGAAGTGGGTGCTATACCTATACAGAGTGTCATGTGGCGACAGCTAGCAGTTCTTTAGTTACACTCCCATAAATGGAGGACGGAAAGGCATTTCGGGGCTAGGCCGGAAATTTTAACGATATTTGAAAAATCATATCTCATAATCGGCTCGTTAATCTGGCTTTAAACTTTTTCAAGTAGTATTTGGAAGTGGGTGCTAACCCTATACAGAGTGTCATGTGGCGACAGCTAGCAGTTCTTTAGTTACACTCCCATAAATGGAGGACGGAAAGGCATTTCGGGGCTAGGCCGGAAGTTTTAACGATATTTGAAAAATCATATCTCATTATCGGCTCGTTAATCTGGCTTTAAATATTTTCAAGTAGTATTTGGAAGTGGGTGCTATACCTATACAGAGTGTCATGTGGCGACAGCTAGCAGTTCTTTAGTTACACTCCCATAAATGGAGGACGGAAAGGCATTTCGGGGCTAGGCCGGAAATTTTAACGATATTTGAAAAATCATATCTCATAATCGGCTCGTTAATCTGGCTTTAAACTTTTTCAAGTAGTATTTGGAAGTGGGTGCTATACCTATACAGAGTGTCATGTGGCGACAGCTAGCAGTTCTTTAGTTACACTCCCATAAATGGAGGACGGAAAGGCATTTCGGGGCTAGGCCGGAAATTTTAACGATATTTGAAAAATCATATCTCATAATCGGCTCGTTAATCTGGCTTTAAATATTTTCAAGTAGTATTTGGAAGTGGGTGCTATACCTATACAGAGTGTCATGTGGCGACAGCTAGCAGTACTTTAGTTACACTCCCATAAATGGAAAACGGAAAGGTATTTCGGGGCTAGGCCGGAAATTTTAACGATATTTGAAAAATCATATCTCATAATCGGCTCGTCAATCTGGCTTTAAATATTTTCAAGTAGTATTTGGAAGTGGGTGCTATACCTATACAGAGTGTCATGTGGCGACAGCTAGCAGTTCTTTAGTTACACTCCCATAAATGGAGGACGGAAAGGCATTTCGGGGCTAGGCCGGAAATTTTAACGATATTTGAAAAATCATATCTCATAATCGGCTCGTTAATCTGGCTTTAAATATTTTCAAGTAGTATTTGGAAGTGGGTGCTATACCTATACAGAGTGTCATGTGGCGACAGCTAGCAGTTCTTTAGTTACACTCCCATAAATGGAGGACGGAAAGGCATTTCGGGGCTAGGCCGGAAATTTTAACGATATTTGAAAAATCATATCTCATAATCGGCTCGTTAATCTGGCTTTAAATATTTTCAAGTAGTATTTGGAAGTGGGTGCTATACCTATACAGAGTGTCATGTGGCGACAGCTAGCAGTTCTTTAGTTACACTCCCATAAATGGAGGACGGAAAGGCATTTCGGGGCTAGGCCGGAAATTTTAACGATATTTGAAAAATCATATCTCATAATCGGCTCGTTAATCTGGCTTTAAATATTTTCAAGTAGTATTTGGAAGTGGGTGCTATACCTATACAGAGTGTCATGTGGCGACAGCTAGCAGTTCTTTAGTTACACTCCCATAAATGGAGGACGGAAAGGCATTTCGGGGCTAGGCCGGAAATTTTAACGATATTTGAAAAATCATATCTCATAATCGGCTCGTTAATCTGGCTTTAAACTTTTTCAAGTAGTATTTGGAAGTGGGTGCTATACCTATACAGAGTGTCATGTGGCGACAGCTAGCAGTTCTTTAGTTACACTCCCATAAATGGAGGACGGAAAGGCATTTCGGGGCTAGGCCGGAAATTTTAACGATATTTGAAAAATCATATCTCTTAATCGGCTCGTTAATCTGGCTTTAAATATTTTCAAGTAGTATTTGGAAGTGGGTGCTATACCTATACAGAGTGTCATGTGGCGACAGCTAGCAGTTCTTTAGTTACACTCCCATAAATGGAAAACGGAAAGGTATTTCGGGGCTAGGCCGGAAATTTTAACGATATTTGAAAAATCATATCTCATAATCGGCTCGTCAATCTGGCTTTAAATATTTTCAAGTAGTATTTGGAAGTGGGTGCTATACCTATACAGAGTGTCATGTGGCGACAGCTAGCAGTTCTTTAGTTAGACTCCCATAAATGGAGGACGGAAAGGCATTTCGGGGCTAGGCCGGAAATTTTAACGATATTTGAAAAATCATATCTCATAATCGGCTCGTTAATCTGGCTTTAAATATTTTCAAGTAGTATTTGGAAGTGGGTGCTATACCTATACAGAGTGTCATGTGGCGACAGCTAGCAGTTCTTTAGTTACACTCCCATAAATGGAGGACGGAAAGGCATTTCGGGGCTAGGCCGGAAATTTTAACGATATTTGAAAAATCATATCTCATAATCGGCTCGTTAATCTGGCTTTAAATATTTTCAAGTAGTATTTTGAAGTGGGTGCTATACCTATACAGAGTGTCATGTGGCGACAGCTAGCAGTTCTTTAGTTACACTCCCATAAATGGAGGACGGAAAGGCATTTCGGGGCTAGGCCGGAAATTTTAACGATATTTGAAAAATCATATCTCATAATCGGCTCGTTAATCTGGCTTTAAACTTTTCAAGTAGTATTTGGAAGTGGGTACTATACCTATACAGAGTGTCATGTGGCGACAGCTAGCAGTTCTTTAGTTACACTCCCATAAATGGAGGACGGAAAGGCATTTCGGGGCTAGGCCGGAAATTTTAACGATATTTGAAAAATCATATCTCATAATCGGCTCGTTAATCTGGCTTTAAATATTTTCAAGTAGTATTTGGAAGTGGGTGCTATACCTATACAGAGTGTCATGTGGCGACAGCTAGCAGTTCTTTAGTTACACTCCCATAAATGGAGGACGGAAAGGCATTTCGGGGCTAGGCCGGAAATTTTAACGATATTTGAAAAATCATATCTCATAATCGGCTCGTTAATCTGGCTTTAAACTTTTTCAAGTAGTATTTGGAAGTGGGTGCTAACCCTATACAGAGTGTCATGTGGCGACAGCTAGCAGTTCTTTAGTTACACTCCCATAAATGGAGGACGGAAAGGCATTTCGGGGCTAGGCCGGAAGTTTTAACGATATTTGAAAAATCATATCTCATTATCGGCTCGTTAATCTGGCTTTAAATATTTTCAAGTAGTATTTGGAAGTGGGTGCTATACCTATACAGAGTGTCATGTGGCGACAGCTAGCAGTTCTTTAGTTACACTCCCATAAATGGAGGACGGAAAGGCATTTCGGGGCTAGGCCGGAAATTTTAACGATATTTGAAAAATCATATCTCATAATCGGCTCGTTAATCTGGCTTTAAACTTTTTCAAGTAGTATTTGGAAGTGGGTGCTATACCTATACAGAGTGTCATGTGGCGACAGCTAGCAGTTCTTTAGTTACACTCCCATAAATGGAGGACGGAAAGGCATTTCGGGGCTAGGCCGGAAATTTTAACGATATTTGAAAAATCATATCTCATAATCGGCTCGTTAATCTGGCTTTAAATATTTTCAAGTAGTATTTGGAAGTGGGTGCTATACCTATACAGAGAGTCATGTGGCGACAGCTAGCAGTTCTTTAGTTACACTCCCATAAATGGAAAACGGAAAGGTATTTCGGGGCTAGGCCGGAAATTTTAACGATATTTGAAAAATCATATCTCATAATCGGCTCGTCAATCTGGCTTTAAATATTTTCAAGTAGTATTTGGAAGTGGGTGCTATACCTATACAGAGTGTCATGTGGCGACAGCTAGCAGTTCTTTAGTTACACTCCCATAAATGGAGGACGGAAAGGCATTTCGGGGCTAGGCCGGAAATTTTAACGATATTTGAAAAATCATATCTCATAATCGGCTCGTTAATCTGGCTTTAAATATTTTCAAGTAGTATTTGGAAGTGGGTGCTATACCTATACAGAGTGTCATGTGGCGACAGCTAGCAGTTCTTTAGTTACACTCCCATAAATGGAGGACGGAAAGGCATTTCGGGGCTAGGCCGGAAATTTTAACGATATATGAAAAATCATATCTCATAATCGGCTCGTTAATCTGGCTTTAAATATTTTCAAGTAGTATTTGGAAGTGGGTGCTATACCTATACAGAGTGTCATGTGGCGACAGCTAGCAGTTCTTTAGTTACACTCCCATAAATGGAGGACGGAAAGGCATTTCGGGGCTAGGCCGGAAATTTTAACGATATTTGAAAAATCATATCTCATAATCGGCTCGTTAATCTGGCTTTAAATATTTTCAAGTAGTATTTGGAAGTGGGTGCTATACCTATACAGAGTGTCATGTGGCGACAGCTAGCAGTTCTTTAGTTACACTCCCATAAATGGAGGACGGAAAGGCATTTCGGGGCTAGGCCGGAAATTTTAACGATATTTGAAAAATCATATCTCATAATCGGCTCGTTAATCTGGCTTTAAACTTTTTCAAGTAGTATTTGGAAGTGGGTGCTATACCTATACAGAGTGTCATGTGGCGACAGCTAGCAGTTCTTTAGTTACACTCCCATAAATGGAGGACGGAAAGGCATTTCGGGGCTAGGCCGGAAATTTTAACGATATTTGAAAAATCATATCTCTTAATCGGCTCGTTAATCTGGCTTTAAATATTTTCAAGTAGTATTTGGAAGTGGGTGCTATACCTATACAGAGTGTCATGTGGCGACAGCTAGCAGTTCTTTAGTTACACTCCCATAAATGGAAAACGGAAAGGTATTTCGGGGCTAGGCCGGAAATTTTAACGATATTTGAAAAATCATATCTCATAATCGGCTCGTCAATCTGGCTTTAAATATTTTCAAGTAGTATTTGGAAGTGGGTGCTATACCTATACAGAGTGTCATGTGGCGACAGCTAGCAGTTCTTTAGTTAGACTCCCATAAATGGAGGACGGAAAGGCATTTCGGGGCTAGGCCGGAAATTTTAACGATATTTGAAAAATCATATCTCATAATCGGCTCGTTAATCTGGTTTTAAATATTTTCAAGTAGTATTTGGAAGTGGGTGCTATACCTATACAGAGTGTCATGTGGCGACAGCTAGCAGTTCTTTAGTTACACTCCCATAAATGGAGGACGGAAAGGCATTTCGGGGCTAGGCCGGAAATTTTAACGATATTTGAAAAATCATATCTCATAATCGGCTCGTTAATCTGGCTTTAAATATTTTCAAGTAGTATTTTGAAGTGGGTGCTATACCTATACAGAGTGTCATGTGGCGACAGCTAGCAGTTCTTTAGTTACACTCCCATAAATGGAGGACGGAAAGGCATTTCGGGGCTAGGCCGGAAATTTTAACGATATTTGAAAAATCATATCTCATAATCGGCTCGTTAATCTGGCTTTAAACTTTTTCAAGTAGTATTTGGAAGTGGGTGCTATACCTATACAGAGTGTCATGTGGCGACAGCTAGCAGTTCTTTAAGTACACTCCCATAAATGGAGGACAGAAAGGCATTTCGGGGCTAGGCCGGAAATTTTAACGATATTTGAAAAATCATATCTCATAATCGGCTCGTTAATCTGGCTTTAAACTTTTTCAAGTAGTATTTGGACGTGGGTGCTATACCTATACAGAGTGTCATGTGGCGACAGCTAGCAGTTCTTTAGTTACACTCCCATAAATGGAGGACGGAAAGGCATTTCGGGGCTAGGCCGGAAATTTTAACGATATTTGAAAAATCATATCTCATAATCGGCTCGTTAATCTGGCTTTAAATATTTTCAAGTAGTATTTGGAAGTGGGTGCTATACCTATACAGAGTGTCATGTGGCGACAGCTAGCAGTTCTTTAGTTAGACTCCCATAAATGGAGGACGGAAAGGCATTTCGGGGCTAGGCCGGAAATTTTAACGATATTTGAAAAATCATATCTCATAATCGGCTCGTTAATCTGGCTTTAAATATTTTCAAGTAGTATTTGGAAGTGGGTGCTATACCTATACAGAGTGTCATGTGGCGACAGCTAGCAGTTCTTTAGTTACACTTCCATAAATGGAGGACGGAAAGGCATTTCGGGGCTAGGCCGGAAATTTTTACGATATTTGAAAAATCATATCTCATAATCGGCTCGTTAATCTGGCTTTAAATATTTTCAAGTAGTATTTGGAAGTGGGTGCTATACCTATACAGAGTGTCATGTGGCGACAGCTAGCAGTTCTTTAGTTACACCCCCATAAATGGAGGACGGAAAGGCATTTCGGGGCTAGGCCGGAAATTTTAACGATATTTGAAAAATCATATCTCATAATCGGCTCGTTAATCTGGCTTTAAATATTTTCAAGTAGTATTTGGAAGTGGGTGCTATACCTATACAGAGTGTCATGTGGCGACAGCTAGCAGTTCTTTAGTTACACTCTCATAAATGGAGGACGGAAAGGCATTTCGGGGCTAGGCCGGAAATTTTAACGATATTTGAAAAATCATATCTCATAATCGGCTCGTTAATCTGGCTTTAAATATTTTCAAGTAGTATTTGGAAGTGGGTGCTATACCTATACAGAGTGTCATGTGGCGACAGCTAGCAGTTCTTTAGTTACACTCCCATAAATGGAGGACGGAAAGGCATTTCGGGGCTAGGCCGGAAATTTTAACGATATTTGAAAAATCATATCTCATAATCGGCTCGTTAATCTGGCTTTAAATATTTTCAAGTAGTATTTGGAAGTGGGTGCTATACCTATACAGAGTGTCATGTGGCGACAGCTAGCAGTTCTTTAGTTACACTCCCATAAATGGAGGACGGAAAGGCATTTCGGGGCTCGGCCGGAAATTTTAACGATATTTGAAAAATCATATCTCATAATCGGCTCGTTAATCTGGCTTTAAATATTTTCAAGTAGTATTTGGAAGTGGGTGCTATACCTATACAGAGTGTCATGTGGCGACAGCTAGCAGTTCTTTAGTGACACTCCCATAAATGGAGGACGGAAAGGCATTTCGGGGCTAGGCCGGAAATTTTAGCGATATTTGAAAAATCATATCTCATAATCGGCTCGTTAATCTGGCTTTAAACTTTTTCAAGTAGTATTTGGAAGTGGGTGCTATACCAATACAGAGTGTCATGTGGCGACAGCAAGCAGTTCTTTAGTTACACTCCCATAAACGGAGGACGGAAAGGCATTTCGGGGCTAGGCCGGAAATTTTAACGATATTTGAAAAATCATATCTCATAATCGGCTCGTTAATCTGGCTTTAAATATTTTCAAGTAGTATTTGGAAGTGGGTGCTATACCTATACAGAGTGTCATGTGGCGACAGCTAGCAGTTCTTTAGTTAGACTCCCATAAATGGAGGACGGAAAGGCATTTCGGGGCTAGGCCGGAAATTTTAACGATATTTGAAAAATCATATCTCATAATCGGCTCGTTAATCTGGCTTTAAACTTTTTCAAGTAGTATTTGGAAGTGGGTGCTATACCTATACAGTGTCATGTGGCGACAGCTAGCAGTTCTTTAGTTAGACTCCCATAAATGGAGGACGGAAAGGCATTTCGGGGCTAGGCCGGAAATTTTAACGATATTTGAAAAATCATATCTCATAATCGGCTCGTCAATCTGGCTTTAAATATTTTCAAGTAGTATTTGGAAGTGGGTGCTATACCTATACAGAGTGTCATGTGGCGACAGCTAGCAGTTCTTTAGTTAGACTCCCATAAATGGAGGACGGAAAGGCATTTCGGGGCTAGGCCGGAAATTTTAACGATATTTGAAAAATCATATCTCATAATCGGCTCGTTAATCTGGCTTTAAATATTTTCAAGTAGTATTTGGAAGTGGGTGCTATACCTATACAGAGTGTCATGTGGCGACAGCTAGCAGTTTTTTAGTTACACTCCCATAAATGGAGGACGGAAAGGCATTTCGGGGCTAGGCCGGAAATTTTAACGATATTTGAAAAATCATATCTCATAATCGGCTCGTTAATCTGGCTTTAAATATTTTCAAGTAGTATTTGGAAGTGGGTGCTATACCTATACAGAGTGTCATGTGGCGACAGCTAGCAGTTCTTTAGTTACACTCCCATAAATGGAGGACGGAAAGGCAGTTCGGGGCTAGGCCGGAAATTTTAACGATATTTGAAAAATCATATCTCATAATCGGCTCGTTAATCTGGCTTTAAATATTTTCAAGTAGTATTTGGAAGTGGGAGCTATACCCATACAGAGTGTCATGTGGCGACAGCTAGCAGATCTTTAGTTACACTCTCATAAATGGAGGACGGAAAGGCATTTCGGGGCTAGGCCGGAAATTTTAACGATATTTGAAAAATCATATCTCATAATCGGCTCGTTAATCTGGCATTAAACATTTTCAAGTAGTATTTGGAAGTGGGTGCTATACCTATACAGAGTGTCATGTGGCGACAGCTAGCAGTTCTTTAGTTACACTCCCATAAATGGAGGACGGAACGGCATTTCGGGGCTAGGCCGCAAATTTTAACGATATTTCAAAAATCATATCTCATAATCGGCTCGTTAATCTGGCTTTAAACTTTTTCAAGTAGTATTTGGAAGTGGGTGCTATACCTATACAGAGTGTCATGTGGCGACAGCTAGTAGTTCTTTAGTTACACTCCCATAAATGGAGGACGGAAAGGCAGTTCGGGGCTAGGCCGGAAATTTTAACGATATTTGAAAAATCATATCTCATAATCGGCTCGTTAATCTGGCTTTAAACTTTTTCAAGTAGTATTTGCAAGTGGGTGCTATACCTATACAGAGTGTCATGTGGCGACAGCTAGCAGTTCTTTAGTTACACTCCCATAAATGGAGGACGGAAAGGCATTTCGGGGCTAGGCCGGAAATTTTAACGATAATTGAAAAATAATATCTCATAATCGGCTCGTTAATCTGGCTTTAAACATTTTCAAGTAGTATTTGGAAGTGGGTGCTATACCTATACAGAGTGTCATGTGGCGACAGCTAGCAGTTCTTTAGTTACACTCCCATTAATGGAGGACGGAAAGGCATTTCGGGGCTAGGCCGGATATTTTAACGATATTTGAAAAATCATATCTCATAATCGGCTCGTTAATCTGGCTTTAAACATTTTCAAGTAGTATTTAAAAGTGGGTTCTATACCTATAAAGAGTGTCATGTGGCGACAGCTAGCAGTTCTTTAGTTACACTCCCATAAATGGAGGACGGAAAGGCATTTCTGGGCTAGGCCGGAAATTTTAACGATATTTGAAAAATCATATCTTATAATCGGCTCGTTAATCTGGCTTTAAACTTTTTCAAGTAGTATTTGGAAGTGGGTGCTTAACCTATACAAAGTGTCATGTGGCGACAGCTAGCAGTTCTTCAGTTACACTCCCATAAATGGAGGACGGAAAGGCATTTCGGGGCTAGGCCGGAAATTTTAACGATATTTGAAAAATCATATCTCATAATCGGCTCGCTAATCTGGCTTTAAACTTTTTCAAGTAGTATTTGGAAGTGGGTGCTATACCTATACAGAGTGTCATGTGGCGACAGCTAGCAGTTCTTTAGTTACACTCCCATAAATGGAGGACGG
This sequence comes from Locusta migratoria, assembly GCA_026315105.1. NCBI lineage: Eukaryota > Metazoa > Arthropoda > Insecta > Orthoptera > Acrididae > Locusta > Locusta migratoria. The sequence goes on from JAOYRU010000243.1 coordinate 62,113, forward strand.
AAAAGCATTTCGGGGCTAGGCCCGATATTTTAACGATATTTGAAAAATCCTATCTCATAGTCGGCTCGTTAATCTGGCGTTAAACATTTTCAAGTAGTATTTGGAAGTGGGTGCTATACCTTACAGAGTGTCATGTGGCGACAGCTAGCAGTTCTTTAGTTACACTCCCATAAATGGAGGACGGAAAGTCATTTCGGGGCTAGGCCGGAAATTTTAACGATATTTGAAAAATCATATCTCATAATCAGCTCGTTAATCTGGCTTTAAACTTTTTCAAGTAGTATTTGGAAGTGGGTGCTATACCTATACAGAGTGTCATGTGGCGACAGCTAGCAGTTCTTTAGTTACACTCCCATAAATGGAGGACGGAAAGGCATTTCGGGGCTAGGCCGGAAATTTTAACGATATTTGAAAAATCATATCTCATAATCGGCTCGTTAATCTGGCTTTAAACATTTTCAAGTAGTATTTGGAAGTGGGTGCTATACCTATACAGAGTGTCATGTGGCGACAGCTAGCAGTTCTTTAGTTACACTCCCATAAATGGAGGACGGAAAGGCATTTCGGGGCTAGGCCGGAAATTTTAACGATATTTGAAAAATCATATCTCATAATCGGGACGTTAATCTGGCTTTAAACTTTTTCAAGTGGTATTTGGAAGTGGGTGCTATACCTATACAGAGTGTCATGTGGCGACGGATAGCAGTTCTTTAGTTACACTCCCATAAATGGAGGACGGAAAGGCATTTCGGGGCTAGGCCGGAAATTTTAACGATATTTGAAAAATCATATCTCATAATTGGCTCGTTAATCTGGCTTTAAACTTTTTCAAGTAGTATTTGGAAGTGGGTGCTATACCTATACAGAGTGTCATGTGGCGACGGATAGTATTTCTTTAGTTACAGCCCTTAAATTTAGGACGGATAGGCATTTCGGGGCGAGGCTGGAAATTTTAACGATATATGAAAAATCATATCTCATAATCGGCTCGTTAATCTGGCTTTAAACATTTTCAAGTAGTATTTGGAAGTGGGTGCTATACCTATACAGAGTGTCATGTGGCGACGGATAGCAGTTCTTTAGTTACACTCCCATAAATGGAGGACGGAAAGGCATTTCGGGGCTAGGCCGGAAATTTTAACGATATTTGAAAAATCATATCTCATAATCGGCTCGTTAATCTGGCTTTAAACTTTTTCAAGTAGTATTTGGAAGTGGGTGCTTTACCTATACAGAGTGTCATGTGGCGACGAATAGTAGTTCTTTAGTTACAGCCCTTATATTTAGGACGGATAGGCATTTCGGGGCGAGGCTGGAAATTTAAACGATATTTGAAAAATCATATCTGATAATCGGCTCGTTAATCTGGTTTTAAACATTTTCAAGTAGTATTTGGAAGTGGGTGATATACCTATACAGAGTGTCATGTGGCGACAGCTAGCAGTTCTTTAGTTACACTCCCTTAAATGGAGGACGGAAAGGCATTTCGGGGCTAGTACGGAAATTTTAACCATATTTCAAAAATCATATCTCATAATCGGCTCGTTAATCTGGCTTTAAACTTTTTCAAGTAGTATTTGGAAGTGGGTGCTATACCTATACAGAGTGTCATGTGGCGACAGCTAGCAGTTCTTTAGTTACACTCCCATAAATGGAGGACGGAAAGGCATTTCGGGGCTAGGCCGGAAATTTTAACGATATTTGAAAAATCATATCTCATAATCGGCTCGTTAATCTGGCTTTAAACTTTTTCAAGTAGTATTTGGAAGTGGGTGCTATACCTATACAGAGTGTCATGTGGCGACAGCTAGCAGTTCTTTAGTTACACTCCCATAAATGGAGGACGGAAAGGCATTTCGGGGCTAGGCCGGAAATTTTAACGATAATTGAAAAATCATATCTCATAATCGGCTCGTTAATCTGGCTTTAAACTTTTTCAAGTAGTATTTGGAAGTGGGTGCTATACCTATACAGAGTGTCATGTGGCGACAGCTAGCAGTTCTTTAGTTACACTCTCATAAATGGAGGACGGAAAGGCATTTCGGGGCTAGGCCGGAAATTTTAACGATATTTGAAAAATCATATCTCACAATCGGCTCGTTAATCTGGCTTTAAACTTTTTCAAGTAGTATTTGGAAGTGGGTGCTATACCTATACAGAGTGTCATGTGGCGACAGCTAGCAGTTCTTTAGTTACACTCCCATAAATGGAGGACGGAAAGGCATTTCGGGGCTAGGCCGGAAATTTTAACGATATTTGAAAAATCATATCTCATAATCGGCTCGTTAATCTGGCTTTAAACTTTTTCAAGTAGTATTTGGAAGTGGGTGCTATACCTATACAGAGTGTCATGTGGCGACAGCTAGCAGTTCTTTAGTTACACTCCCATAAATGGAGGACGGAATGGCATTTCGGGGCTAGGCCGGAAATTTTAACGATATTTGAAATTCATATCTCATAATCGGCTCGTTTATCTGGCTTTAAACTTTTTCAAGTAGTATTTGGAAGTGGGTGCTATACCTATACAGCGTGTCATGTGGCGACAGCTAGCAGTTCTTTAGTTACACTCCCATAAATGGAGGACGGAAAGGCATTTCGGGGCTAGGCCGGAAATTTTAACGATATTTGAAAAATCATATCTCATTATCGGCTCGTTAATCTGGCTTTAAACTTTTTCAAGTAGTATTTGGAAGTGGGTGCTATACCTATACAGAGTGTCATGTGGCGACAGCTAGCAGTTCTTTAGTTACACTCCCATAAATGGAGGACGGAAAGGCATTTCGGGGCTAGGCTGGAAATTTTAACGATATTTGAAAAATCATATCTCATAATCGGCTCGTTAATCTGCCTTTAAACATTTTCAAGTAGTATTTGGAAGTGGGTGCTATACCTATACAGAGTGTCATGTGGCGACAGCTAGCAGTTCTTTAGTTACACTCCCATAAATGGAGGACGGAAAGGAATTTCGGGGCTAGGCCGGAAATTTTAACGATATTTGAAAAATCATATCTCATAATCGGGACGTTAATCTGGCTTTAAACTTTTTCAAGTGGTATTTGGAAGTGGGTGCTATACCTATACAGAGTGTCATGTGGCGACGGATAGCAGTTCTTTAGTTACACTCCCATAAATGGAGGACGGAAAGGCATTTCGGGGCTAGGCCGGAAATTTTAACGATATTTGAAAAATCATATCTCATAATTGGCTCGTTAATCTGGCTTTAAACTTTTTCAAGTAGTATTTGGAAGTGGGTGCTATACCTATACAGAGTGTCATGTGGCGACGGATAGTATTTCTTTAGTTACAGCCCTTAAATTTAGGACGGATAGGCATTTCGGGGCGAGGCTGGAAATTTTAACGATATATGAAAAATCATATCTCATAATCGGCTCGTTAATCTGGCTTTAAACATTTTCAAGTAGTATTTGGAAGTGGGTGCTATACCTATACAGAGTGTCATGTGGCGACGGATAGCAGTTCTTTAGTTACACTCCCATAAATGGAGGACGGAAAGGCATTTCGGGGCTAGGCCGGAAATTTTAACGATATTTGAAAAATCATATCTCATAATCGGCTCGTTAATCTGGCTTTAAACTTTTTCAAGTAGTATTTGGAAGTGGGTGCTTTACCTATACAGAGTGTCATGTGGCGACGAATAGTAGTTCTTTAGTTACAGCCCTTATATTTAGGACGGATAGGCATTTCGGGGCGAGGCTGGAAATTTAAACGATATTTGAAAAATCATATCTGATAATCGGCTCGTTAATCTGGTTTTAAACATTTTCAAGTAGTATTTGGAAGTGGGTGATATACCTATACAGAGTGTCATGTGGCGACAGCTAGCAGTTCTTTAGTTACACTCCCTTAAATGGAGGACGGAAAGGCATTTCGGGGCTAGTACGGAAATTTTAACCATATTTCAAAAATCATATCTCATAATCGGCTCGTTAATCTGGCTTTAAACTTTTTCAAGTAGTATTTGGAAGTGGGTGCTATACCTATACAGAGTGTCATGTGGCGACAGCTAGCAGTTCTTTAGTTACACTCCCATAAATGGAGGACGGAAAGGCATTTCGGGGCTAGGCCGGAAATTTTAACGATATTTGAAAAATCATATCTCATAATCGGCTCGTTAATCTGGCTTTAAACTTTTTCAAGTAGTATTTGGAAGTGGGTGCTATACCTATACAGAGTGTCATGTGGCGACAGCTAGCAGTTCTTTAGTTACACTCCCATAAATGGAGGACGGAAAGGCATTTCGGGGCTAGGCCGGAAATTTTAACGATAATTGAAAAATCATATCTCATAATCGGCTCGTTAATCTGGCTTTAAACTTTTTCAAGTAGTATTTGGAAGTGGGTGCTATACCTATACAGAGTGTCATGTGGCGACAGCTAGCAGTTCTTTAGTTACACTCCCATAAATGGAGGACGGAATGGCATTTCGGGGCTAGGCCGGAAATTTTAACGATATTTGAAATTCATATCTCATAATCGGCTCGTTTATCTGGCTTTAAACTTTTTCAAGTAGTATTTGGAAGTGGGTGCTATACCTATACAGCGTGTCATGTGGCGACAGCTAGCAGTTCTTTAGTTACACTCCCATAAATGGAGGACGGAAAGGCATTTCGGGGCTAGGCCGGAAATTTTAACGATATTTGAAAAATCATATCTCATTATCGGCTCGTTAATCTGGCTTTAAACTTTTTCAAGTAGTATTTGGAAGTGGGTGCTATACCTATACAGAGTGTCATGTGGCGACAGCTAGCAGTTCTTTAGTTACACTCCCATAAATGGAGGACGGAAAGGCATTTCGGGGCTAGGCTGGAAATTTTAACGATATTTGAAAAATCATATCTCATAATCGGCTCGTTAATCTGCCTTTAAACATTTTCAAGTAGTATTTGGAAGTGGGTGCTATACCTATACAGAGTGTCATGTGGCGACAGCTAGCAGTTCTTTAGTTACACTCCCATAAATGGAGGACGGAAAGGAATTTCGGGGCTAGGCCGGAAATTTTAACGATATTTGAAAAATCATATCTCATAATCGGCTCGTTAATCTGGCTTTAAACATTTTCAAGTAGTATTTGGAAGTGGGTGCTATACCTATACAGAGTGTCATGTGGCGACAGCTAGCAGTTCTTTAGTTACACTCCCATAAATGGAGGACGGAAAGGCATTTCGGGGCTAGGCCGGAAATTTTAACGATATTTGAAAAATCATATCTCATAATCGGCTCGTTAATCTGGCTTTAAATATTTTCAAGTAGTATTTGGAAGTGGGTGCTATACCTATACAGAGTGTCATGTGGCGACAGCTAGCAGTTCTTTAGTTACACTCCCATAAATGGAGGACGGAAAGGTATTTCGGGGCTAGGCCGGAAATTTTAACGATATTTGAAAAATCATATCTCCTAATTGGCTCGTTAATCTGCCTTTAAACATTTTCAAGTAGTATTTGGACGTGGGTGCTATACCTATACAGAGTGTCATGTGGCGACAGCTAGCAGTTCTTTAGTTACACTCCAATAAATGGAGGACGGAAAGGCATTTCGGGGCTAGGCCGGAAATTTTAACGATATTTGAAAATTCATATCTTATAATCGGCTCGTTAATCTGGCTTTAAACTTTTTCAAGTAGTATTTGGAAGTGGGTGCTATACCTATACAGAGTGTCATGTGGCGACAGCTAGCAGTTCTTTAGTTACACTCCCATAAATGGAGGACGGAAAGGCATTTCGGGGCTAGGCCGGAAATTTTAACGATAATTGAAAAATCATATCTCATAATCGGCTCGTTAATCTGGCTTTAAACTTTTTCAAGTAGTATTTGGAAGTGGGTGCTATACCTATACAGAGTGTCATGTGGCGACAGCTAGCAGTTCTCTAGTTACACTCCCATAAATGGAGGACGGAAAGGCATTTCGGGGCTAGGCCGGAAATTTTAACGATATTTCAAAAATCATATCTCATAATCGGCTCGTTAATCTGGCTTTAAACATTTTCAAGTAGTATTTGGAAGTGGGTGCTATACCTATACAGAGTGTCATGTGGCGACAGCTAGCAGTTCTTTAGTTACACCCCCATAAATGGAGTACGGAAAGGCATTTCGGGGCTATGCCGGAAATTTTAACGATATTTGAAAAATCATATCTCATAATCGGCTCGTTAATCTGGCTTTAAACTTTTTCAAGTAGTATTTGGAAGTGAGTGCTATACATATACAGAGTGTCATGTGGCGACAGCTAGCAGTTCTTTAGTTACACTCCCATAAATGGAGGACGGAAAGGCATTTCGGGGCTAGGCCCGAAATTTTAACGATATTTGAAAAATCATATCTCATAATCGGCTCGTTAATCTGGCTTTAAACTTTTTCAAGTAGTATTTGGAAGTGGGTGCTATACCTATACAGAGTGTCTCTGGCGACAGCTAGCAGATCTTTAGTTACACTCCCATAAATGGAGGACGGAAAGGCATTTCGGGGCTAGTACGGAAATTTTAACGATATTTGAAAAATCATATCTCATAATCGGCTCTTTAATCTGGCTTTAAACTTTTTCAAGTAGTATTTGGAAGTGGGTGCTATACCTATACAGAGTGTCATGTGGCGACAGCTAGCAGTTCTTTAGTTACGCTCCCATAAATGGAGGACGGAACGGCATTACGGGGCTAGGCCGGAAATTTTAACGATATTTCAAAAATCATATCTCATAATCGGCTCGTTAATCTGGCTTTAAACTTTTTCAAGTAGTATTTGGAAGTGGGTGCTATACCTATACAGAGTGTCATGTGGCGACAGCTAGCAGTTCTTCAGTTACACTCCCATAAATGGAGGACGGAAAGGCATTTCGGGGCTAGGCCGGAAATTTTAACGATATTTGAAAAATCATATCTCATAATCGGCTCGTTAATCTGGCTTTAAACTTTTTCAAGTAGTATTTGGAAGTGGGTGCTATACCTATACAGAGTGTCATGTGGCGACAGCTAGCAGTTCTTTAGTTACACTCCCATAAATGGAGGACGGAAAGGCATTTCGGGGCTAGGCCGGAAATTTTAAGGATATTTGAAATTCATATCTCATAATCGGCTCGTTAATCTGGCTTTAAACTTTTTCAAGTAGTATTTGGAAGTGGGTGCTATACCTATACAGAGTGTCATGTGGCGACAGCTAGCAGTTCTTTAGTTACACTCCCATAAATGGAGGACGGAAAGGCATTTCGGGGCTAGGCCGGAAATTATAACGATATTTGAAAAATCATATCTCATAATCGGCTCGTTAATCTGGCTTTAAACTTTTTCAAGTAGTATTTGGAAGTGGGTGCTATACCTATACAGAGTGTCATGTGGCGACAGCTAGCAGTTCTTTAGTTACACTCCCATAAATGGAGGACGGAAAGGCATTTCGGGGCTAGGCCGGAAATTTTAACGATATTTGAAAAATCATATCTCATAATCGGCTCGTTAATCTGCCTTTAAACATTTTCAAGTAGTATTTGGAAGTGGGTGCTATACCTATACAGAGTGTCATGTGGCGACAGCTAGCTGTTCTTTAGTTACACTCCCATAAATGGAGGACGGAAAGGAATTTCGGGGCTAGGCCGGAAATTTTAACGATATTTGAAAAATCATATCTCATAATCGGCTCGTTAATCTGGCTTTAAACATTTTCAAGTAGTATTTGGAAGTGGGTGCTATACCTATACAGAGTGTCATGTGGCGACAGCTAGCAGTTCTTCAATTACACCCCATAAATTGAGGACGTAAAGGCATTTCGGGGCTAGGACCGAAATTTTTACGATATTTGAAAAATCATATCTCATTATCGGCTCGTTAATCTGGCTTTAAACTTTTTCAAGTAGTATTTGGAAGTGGGTGCTATACCTATACAGAGTGTCATGTGGCGACAGCTAGCAGTTCTTTAGTTACACTCCCATAAATGGAGGACGGAAAGGCATTTCGGGGCTAGGCTGGAAATTTTAACGATATTTGAAAAATCATATCTCATAATCGGCTCGTTAATCTGCCTTTAAACATTTTCAAGTAGTATTTGGAAGTGGGTGCTATACCTATACAGAGTGTCATGTGGCGACAGCTAGCAGTTCTTTAGTTACACTCCCATAAATGGAGGACGGAAAGGAATTTCGGGGCTAGGCCGGAAATTTTAACGATATTTGAAAAATCATATCTCATAATCGGCTCGTTAATCTGGCTTTAAACATTTTCAAGTAGTATTTGGAAGTGGGTGCTATACCTATACAGAGTGTCATGTGGCGACAGCTAGCAGTTCTTTAGTTACACTCCCATAAATGGAGGACGGAAAGGCATTTCGGGGCTAGGCCGGAAATTTTAACGATATTTGAAAAATCATATCTCATAATCGGCTCGTTAATCTGGCTTTAAATATTTTCAAGTAGTATTTGGAAGTGGGTGCTATACCTATACAGAGTGTCATGTGGCGACAGCTAGCAGTTCTTTAGTTACACTCCCATAAATGGAGGACGGAAAGGTATTTCGGGGCTAGGCCGGAAATTTTAACGATATTTGAAAAATCATATCTCCTAATTGGCTCGTTAATCTGCCTTTAAACATTTTCAAGTAGTATTTGGACGTGGGTGCTATACCTATACAGAGTGTCATGTGGCGACAGCTAGCAGTTCTTTAGTTACACTCCAATAAATGGAGGACGGAAAGGCATTTCGGGGCTAGGCCGGAAATTTTAACGATATTTGAAAATTCATATCTTATAATCGGCTCGTTAATCTGGCTTTAAACTTTTTCAAGTAGTATTTGGAAGTGGGTGCTATACCTATACAGAGTGTCATGTGGCGACAGCTAGCAGTTCTTTAGTTACACTCCCATAAATGGAGGACGGAAAGGCATTTCGGGGCTAGGCCGGAAATTTTAACGATAATTGAAAAATCATATCTCATAATCGGCTCGTTAATCTGGCTTTAAACTTTTTCAAGTAGTATTTGGAAGTGGGTGCTATACCTATACAGAGTGTCATGTGGCGACAGCTAGCAGTTCTCTAGTTACACTCCCATAAATGGAGGACGGAAAGGCATTTCGGGGCTAGGCCGGAAATTTTAACGATATTTCAAAAATCATATCTCATAATCGGCTCGTTAATCTGGCTTTAAACATTTTCAAGTAGTATTTGGAAGTGGGTGCTATACCTATACAGAGTGTCATGTGGCGACAGCTAGCAGTTCTTTAGTTACACCCCCATAAATGGAGTACGGAAAGGCATTTCGGGGCTATGCCGGAAATTTTAACGATATTTGAAAAATCATATCTCATAATCGGCTCGTTAATCTGGCTTTAAACTTTTTCAAGTAGTATTTGGAAGTGAGTGCTATACATATACAGAGTGTCATGTGGCGACAGCTAGCAGTTCTTTAGTTACACTCCCATAAATGGAGGACGGAAAGGCATTTCGGGGCTAGGCCCGAAATTTTAACGATATTTGAAAAATCATATCTCATAATCGGCTCGTTAATCTGGCTTTAAACTTTTTCAAGTAGTATTTGGAAGTGGGTGCTATACCTATACAGAGTGTCTCTGGCGACAGCTAGCAGATCTTTAGTTACACTCCCATAAATGGAGGACGGAAAGGCATTTCGGGGCTAGTACGGAAATTTTAACGATATTTGAAAAATCATATCTCATAATCGGCTCTTTAATCTGGCTTTAAACTTTTTCAAGTAGTATTTGGAAGTGGGTGCTATACCTATACAGAGTGTCATGTGGCGACAGCTAGCAGTTCTTTAGTTACGCTCCCATAAATGGAGGACGGAACGGCATTACGGGGCTAGGCCGGAAATTTTAACGATATTTCAAAAATCATATCTCATAATCGGCTCGTTAATCTGGCTTTAAACTTTTTCAAGTAGTATTTGGAAGTGGGTGCTATACCTATACAGAGTGTCATGTGGCGACAGCTAGCAGTTCTTCAGTTACACTCCCATAAATGGAGGACGGAAAGGCATTTCGGGGCTAGGCCGGAAATTTTAACGATATTTGAAAAATCATATCTCATAATCGGCTCGTTAATCTGGCTTTAAACTTTTTCAAGTAGTATTTGGAAGTGGGTGCTATACCTATACAGAGTGTCATGTGGCGACAGCTAGCAGTTCTTTAGTTACACTCCCATAAATGGAGGACGGAAAGGCATTTCGGGGCTAGGCCGGAAATTTTAAGGATATTTGAAATTCATATCTCATAATCGGCTCGTTAATCTGGCTTTAAACTTTTTCAAGTAGTATTTGGAAGTGGGTGCTATACCTATACAGAGTGTCATGTGGCGACAGCTAGCAGTTCTTTAGTTACACTCCCATAAATGGAGGACGGAAAGGCATTTCGGGGCTAGGCCGGAAATTATAACGATATTTGAAAAATCATATCTCATAATCGGCTCGTTAATCTGGCTTTAAACTTTTTCAAGTAGTATTTGGAAGTGGGTGCTATACCTATACAGAGTGTCATGTGGCGACAGCTAGCAGTTCTTTAGTTACACTCCCATAAATGGAGGACGGAAAGGCATTTCGGGGCTAGGCCGGAAATTTTAACGATATTTGAAAAATCATATCTCATAATCGGCTCGTTAATCTGCCTTTAAACATTTTCAAGTAGTATTTGGAAGTGGGTGCTATACCTATACAGAGTGTCATGTGGCGACAGCTAGCTGTTCTTTAGTTACACTCCCATAAATGGAGGACGGAAAGGAATTTCGGGGCTAGGCCGGAAATTTTAACGATATTTGAAAAATCATATCTCATAATCGGCTCGTTAATCTGGCTTTAAACATTTTCAAGTAGTATTTGGAAGTGGGTGCTATACCTATACAGAGTGTCATGTGGCGACAGCTAGCAGTTCTTCAATTACACCCCATAAATTGAGGACGTAAAGGCATTTCGGGGCTAGGACCGAAATTTTTACGATATTTGAAAATTCATATCTCATAATCGGCTTGTTAATCTGGCTTTAAACTTTTTCAAGTAGTATTTGGAAGTGGGTGCTATACCTATACAGAGTGCCATGTGGCGACAGCTAGCAGTTCTTTAGTTACACTCCCATAAATGGAGGACGGAAAGGCATTTCGGGGCTAGGACCGAAATTTTTACGATATTTGAAAGTTCATATCTCATAATCGGCTCGTTAATCTGGCTTTAAACTTTTTCAAGTAGTATTTGGAAGTGAGTGCTATACCTATACAGAGTGTCATGTGGCGACAGCTAGCAGTTCTTCAGTTACACTCCCATAAATGGAGGACGGAAAGGCATTTCGGGGCTAGGCCGGAAATTTTAACGATATTTGAAAAATCATATCTCATAATCGGCTCGTTAATCTGGCTTTAAACTTTTTCAAGTAGTATTTGGAAGTGGGTGCTATACCTATACAGAGTGTCATGTGGCGACAGCTAGCAGTTCTTTAGTTACACTCCCATAAATGGAGGACGGAAAGGCATTTCGGGGCTAGGCCGGAAATTTTAACGATATTTGAAATTCATATCTCATAATCGGCTCGTTAATCTGGCTTTAAACTTTTTCAAGTAGTATTTGGAAGTGGGTGCTATACCTATACAGAGTGTCATGTGGCGACAGCTAGCAGTTCTTTAGTTACACTCCCATAAATGGAGGACGGAAAGGCATTTCGGGGCTAGGCCGGAAATTTTAACGATATTTGAAAAATCATATCTCATAATCGGCTCGTTAATCTGGCTTTAAACTTTTTCAAGTAGTATTTGGAAGTGGGTGCTATACCTATACAGAGTGTCATGTGGCGACAGCTAGCAGTTCTTTAGTTACACTCCCATAAATGGAGGACGGAAAGGCATTTCGGGGCTAGGCCGGAAATTTTAACGATATTTGAAAAATCATATCTCATAATCGGCTCGTTAATCTGCCTTTAAACATTTTCAAGTAGTATTTGGAAGTGGGTGCTATACCTATACAGAGTGTCATGTGGCGACAGCTAGCTGTTCTTTAGTTACACTCCCATAAATGGAGGACGGAAAGGAATTTCGGGGCTAGGCCGGAAATTTTAACGATATTTGAAAAATCATATCTCATAATCGGCTCGTTAATCTGGCTTTAAACATTTTCAAGTAGTATTTGGAAGTGGGTGCTATACCTATACAGAGTGTCATGTGGCGACAGCTAGCAGTTCTTTAGTTACACTCCCATAAATGGAGGACGGCAAGGCATTTCGGGGCTAGGCCGGAAATGTTAACGATATTTGAAAAATCATATCTCATAATCGGCTCGTTAATCTGGCTTTAAATATTTTCAAGTAGTATTTGGAAGTGGGTGCTATACCTATACAGAGTGTCATGTGGCGACAGCTAGCAGTTCTTTAGTTACACTCCCATAAATGGAGGACGGAAAGGCATTTCGGGGCTAGGCCGGAAATTTTAACGATAATTGAAAAATCATATCTCATAATCGGCTCGTTAATCTGGCTTTAAACTTTTTCAAGTAGTATTTGGAAGTGGGTGCTATACCTATACAGAGTGTCATGTGGCGACAGCTAGCAGTTCTTTAGTTACACTCCCATAAATGGAGGACGGAAAGGCATTTCGGGGCTAGGCCGGAAATTTTAACGATATTTCAAAAATCATATCTCATAATCGGCTCGTTAATCTGGCTTTAAACATTTTCAAGTAGTATTTGGAAGTGGGTGCTATACCTATACAGAGTGTCATGTGGCGACAGCTAGCAGTTCTTTAGTTACACTCCCATAAATGGAGGACGGAAAGGCATTTCGGGGCTATGCCGGAAATTTTAACGATATTTGAAAAATCATATCTCATAATCGGCTCGTTAATCTGGCTTTAAACTTTTTCAAGTAGTATTTGGAAGTGAGTGCTATACATATACAGAGTGTCATGTGGCGACAGCTAGCAGTTCTTTAGTTACACTCCCATAAATGGAGGACGGAAAGGCATTTCGGGGCTAGGCCCGAAATTTTAACGATATTTGAAAAATCATATCTCATAATCGGCTCGTTAATCTGGCTTTAAACTTTTTCAAGTAGTATTTGGAAGTGGGTGCTATACCTATACAGAGTGTCTGTGGCGACAGCTAGCAGATCTTTAGTTACACTCCCATAAATGGAGGACGGAAAGGCATTTCGGGGCTAGTACGGAAATTTTAACGATATTTGAAAAATCATATCTCATAATCGGCTCTTTAATCTGGCTTTAAACTTTTTCAAGTAGTATTTGGAAGTGGGTGCTATACCTATACAGAGTGTCATGTGGCGACAGCTAGCTGTTCTTTAGTTACACTCCCATAAATGGAGGACGGAACGGCATTACGGGGCTAGGCCGGAAATTTTAACGATATTTCAAAAATCATATCTCATAATCGGCTCGTTAATCTGGCTTTAAACTTTTTCAAGTAGTATTTGGAAGTGGGTGCTATACCTATACAGAGTGTCATGTGGCGACAGCTAGCAGTTCTTCAGTTACACTCCCATAAATGGAGGACGGAAAGGCATTTCGGGGCTAGGCCGGAAATTTTAACGATATTTGAAAAATCATATCTCATAATCGGCTCGTTAATCTGGCTTTAAACTTTTTCAAGTAGTATTTGGAAGTGGGTGCTATACCTATACAGAGTGTCATGTGGCGACAGCTAGCAGTTCTTTAGTTACACTCCCATAAATGGAGGACGGAAAGGCATTTCGGGGCTAGGCCGGAAATTTTAACGATATTTGAAATTCATATCTCATAATCGGCTCGTTAATCTGGCTTTAAACTTTTTCAAGTAGTATTTGGAAGTGGGTGCTATACCTATACAGAGTGTCATGTGGCGACAGCTAGCAGTTCTTTAGTTACACTCCCATAAATGGAGGACGGAAAGGCATTTCGGGGCTAGGCCGGAAATTTTAACGATATTTGAAAAATCATATCTCATAATCGGCTCGTTAATCTGGCTTTAAACTTTTTCAAGTAGTATTTGGAAGTGGGTGCTATACCTATACAGAGTGTCATGTGGCGACAGCTAGCAGTTCTTTAGTTACACTCCCATAAATGGAGGACGGAAAGGCATTTCGGGGCTAGGCCGGAAATTTTAACGATATTTGAAAAATCATATCTCATAATCGGCTCGTTAATCTGCCTTTAAACATTTTCAAGTAGTATTTGGAAGTGGGTGCTATACCTATACAGAGTGTCATGTGGCGACAGCTAGCTGTTCTTTAGTTACACTCCCATAAATGGAGGACGGAAAGGAATTTCGGGGCTAGGTCGGAAATTTTAACGATATTTGAAAAATCATATCTCATAATCGGCTCGTTAATCTGGCTTTAAACATTTTCAAGTAGTATTTGGAAGTGGGTGCTATACCTATACAGAGTGTCATGTGGCGACAGCTAGCAGTTCTTTAGTTACACTCCCATAAATGGAGGACGGAAAGGCATTTCGGGGCTAGGCCGGAAATGTTAACGATATTTGAAAAATCATATCTCATAATCGGCTCGTTAATCTGGCTTTAAATATTTTCAAGTAGTATTTGGAAGTGGGTGCTATACCTATACAGAGTGTCATGTGGCGACAGCTAGCAGTTCTTTAGTTACACTCCCATAAATGGAGGACGGAAAGGCATTTCGGGGCTAGGCCGGAAATTTTAACGATATTTGAAAAATCATATCTCATAATCGGCTCGTTAATCTGGCTTTAAACTTTTTCAAGTAGTATTTGGAAGTGGGTGCTATACCTATACAGAGTGTCATGTGGCGACAGCTAGCAGTTCTTTAGTTACACTCCCATAAATGGAGGACGGAAAGGCATTTCGGGGCTAGGCCGGAAATTTTAACGATATTTAAAAAATCATATCTCATAATCGGCTCGTTAATCTGGCTTTAAACATTTTCAAGTAGTATTTGGAAGTGGGTGCTATACCTATACAGAGTGTCATGTGGCGACAGCTAGCAGTTCTTTAGTTACACTCCCATAAATGGAGGACGGAAAGGCATTTCGGGGCTATGCCGGAAATTTTAACGATATTTGAAAAATCATATCTCATAATCGGCTCGTTAATCTGGCTTTAAACTTTTTCAAGTAGTATTTGGAAGTGAGTGCTATACATATACAGAGTGTCATGTGGCGACAGCTAGCAGTTCTTCAGTTACACTCCCATAAATGGAGGACGGAAAGGCATTTCGGGGCTAGGCCCGAAATGTTAACGATATTTGAAAAATCATATCTCATAATCGGCTCGTTAATCTGGCTTTAAACTTTTTCAAGTAGTATTTGGAAGTGGGTGCTATACCTATACAGAGTGTCTGTGGCGACAGCTAGCAGTTCTTTAGTTACACTCCCATAAATGGAGGACGGAAAGGCATTTCGGGGCTAGGCCGGAAATTTTAACGATATTTGAAAAATCATATCTCATAATCGGCTCGTTAATCTGGCTTTAAACTTTTTCAAGTAGTATTTGGAAGTGGGTGCTATACCTATACAGAGTGTCATGTGGCGACAGCTAGCAGTTCTTTAGTTACACTCCCATAAATGGATGACGGAACGGCATTACGGGGCTAGGCCGGAAATTTTAACGATATTTGAAAAATCATATCTCATAATCGGCTCGTTAATCTGGCTTTAAACTTTTTCAAGTAGTATTTGGAAGTGGGTGCTATACCTATACAGAGTGTCATGTGGCGACAGCTAGCAGTTCTTTAGTTACACTCCCATAAATGGAGGACGGAAAGGCATTTCGGGGCTAGGCCGGAAATTTTAACGATATTTGAAATTCATATCTCATAATCGGCTCGTTAATCTGGCTTTAAACTTTTTCAAGTAGTATTTGGAAGTGGGTGCTATACCTATACAGAGTGTCATGTGGCGACAGCTAGCAGTTCTTTAGTTACACTCCCATAAATGGAGGACGGAAAGGCATTTCGGGGCTAGGCCGGAAATTTTAACGATATTTGAAAAATCATATCTCATAATCGGCTCGTTAATCTGGCTTTAAACTTTTTCAAGTAGTATTTGGAAGTGGGTGCTATACCTATACAGAGTGTCATGTGGCGACAGCTAGCAGTTCTTTAGTTACACTCCCATAAATGGAGGACGGAAAGGCATTTCGGGGCTAGGCCGGAAATTTTAACGACATTTGAAAAATCATATCTCCTAATCGGCTCGTTAATCTGCCTTTAAACATTTTCAAGTGGTATTTGGAAGTGGGTGCTATACCTATACAGAGTGTCATGTGGCGACAGCTAGCAGTTCTTTAGTTACACTCCCATAAATGGAGGACGGAAAGGCATTTCGGGGCTAGGCCGGAAATGTTAACGATATTTGAAAATTCATATCTCATAATCGGCTCGTTAATCTGGCTTTAAACATTTTCAAGTAGTATTTGGAAGTGGGTGCTATACCTATACAGAGTGTCATGTGGCGACAGCTAGCAGTTCTTTAGTTACACTCCCATAAATGGAGGACGGAAAGGCATTTCGGGGCTAGGCCGGAAATTTTAACGATATTTCAAAAATCATATCTCATAATCGGCTCGTTAATCTGGCTTTAAACATTTTCAAGTAGTATTTGGAAGTGGGTGCTATACCTATACAGAGTGTCATGTGGCGACAGCTAGCAGTTCTTTAGTTACACTCCCATAAATGGAGGACGGAAAGGCATTTCGGGGCTATGCCGGAAATTTTAACGATATTTGAAAAATCATATCTCATAATCGGCTCGTTAATCTGGCTTTAAAATTTTTCAAGTAGTATTTGGAAGTGAGTGCTATACATATACAGAGTGTCATGTGGCGACAGCTAGCAGTTCTTCAGTTACACTCCCATAAATGGAGGACGGAAAGGCATTTCGGGGCTAGGCCCGAAATTTTAACGATATTTGAAAAATCATATCTCATAATCGGCTCGTTAATCTGGCTTTAAACTTTTTCAAGTAGTATTTGGAAGTGGGTGCTATACCTATACAGAGTGTCTGTGGCGACAGCTAGCAGTTCTTTAGTTACACTCCCATAAATGGAGGACGGAAAGGCATTTCGGGGCTAGGCCGGAAATTTTAACGATATTTGAAAAATCATATCTCATAATCGGCTCGTTAATCTGGCTTTAAACTTTTTCAAGTAGTATTTGGAAGTGGGTGCTATACCTATACAGAGTGTCATGTGGCGACAGCTAGCAGTTCTTTAGTTACACTCCCATAAATGGATGACGGAACGGCATTACGGGGCTAGGCCGGAAATTTTAACGATATTTGAAAAATCATATCTCATAATCGGCTCGTTAATCTGGCTTTAAACTTTTTCAAGTAGTATTTGGAAGTGGGTGCTATACCTATACAGAGTGTCATGTGGCGACAGCTAGCAGTTCTTTAGTTACACTCCCATAAATGGAGGACGGAAAGGCATTTCGGGGCTAGGCCGGAAATTTTAACGATATTTGAAAAATCATATCTCATAATCGGCTCGTTAATCTGGCTTTAAATATTTTCAAGTAGTATTTGGAAGTGGGTGCTATACCTATACAGAGTGTCATGTGGCGACAGCTAGCAGTTCTTTAGTTACACTCCCATAAATGGAGGACGGAAAGGCATTTCGGGGCTAGGCCGGAAATTTTAACGATATTTTAAAAATCATATCTCCTAATCGGCTCGTTAATCTGCCTTTAAACATTTTCAAGTGGTATTTGGAAGTGGGTGCTATACCTATACAGAGTGTCATGTGGCGACAGCTAGCAGTTCTTTAGTTACACTCCCATAAATGGAGGACGGAAAGGCATTTCGGGGCTAGGCCGGAAATTTTAACGATATTTGAAAATTCATATCTCATAATCGGCTCGTTAATCTGGCTTTAAACATTTTCAAGTAGTATTTGGAATTGGGTGCTATACCTATACAGAGTGTCATGTGGCGACAGCTAGCAGTTCTTTAGTTACACTCCCATAAATGGAGGACGGAACGGCATTTCGGGGCTAGGCCGGAAATTTTAACGATATTTCAAAAATCATATCTCATAATCGGCTCGTTAATCTGGCTTTAAACTTTTTCAAGTAGTATTTGGAAGTGGATGCTATACCTATACAGAGTGTCATGTGGCGACAGCTAGTAGTTCTTTAGTTACACTCCCATAAATGGAGGACGGAAAGGCAGTTCGGGGCTAGGCCGGAAATTTTAACGATATTTGAAAAATCATATCTCATTATCGGCTCGTTAATCTGGCTTTAAACTTTTTCAAGTAGTATTTGGAAGTGGGTGCTATACCTATACAGAGTGCCATGTGGCGACAGCTAGCAGTTCTTTAGTTACACTCCCATAAATGGAGGACGGAAAGGCATTTCGTGGCTAGGCCGGAAATTTTAACGATAATTGAAAAATCATATCTCATAATCGGCTCGTTAATCTGGCTTTAAACTTTTTCAAGTAGTATTTGGAAGTGGGTGCTATACCTATACAGAGTGTCATGTGGCGACAGCTATCAGTTCTTTAGTTACACTCCCATAAATGGAGGACGGAAAGGCATTTCGGGGCTAGGCCGGAAATTTTAACGATATTTCAAAAATCATATCTCATAATCGGCTCGTTAATCTGGCTTTAAACTTTTTCAAGTAGTATTTGGAAGTGGGTGCTATACCTATACAGAGTGTCATGTGGCGACAGCTAGCAGTTCTTTAGTTACACTCCCATAAATGGAAGACGGAAAGGCATTTCGGGGCTATGCCGGAAATTGTAACGATATTTGAAAAATCATATCTCATAATCGGCTCGTTAATCTGGCTTTAAACTTTTTCAAGTAGTATTTGGAAGTGAGTGCTATACCTATACAGAGTGTCATGTGGCGACAGCTAGCAGTTCTTCAGTTACACTCCCATAAATGGAGGACGGAAAGGCATTTCGGGGCTAGGCCCGAAATTTTAACGATATTTGAAAAATCATATCTCATAATCGGCTCGTTAATCTGGCTTTAAACTTTTTCAAGTAGTATTTGGAAGTGGGTGCTATACCTATACAGAGTGTCTGTGGCGACAGCTAGCAGATCTTTAGTTACACTCCCATAAATGGAGGACGGAAAGGCATTTCGGGGCTAGTTCGGAAATTTTAACGATATTTGAAAAATCATATCTCATTATCGGCTCGTTAATCTGGCTTTAAACTTTTTCAAGTAGTATTTGGAAGTGGGTGCTATACCTATACAGAGTGCCATGTGGCGACAGCTAGCAGTTCTTTAGTTACACTCCCATAAATGGAGGACGGAAAGGCATTTCGTGGCTAGGCCGGAGATTTTAACGATAATTGAAAAATCATATCTCATAATCGGCTCGTTAATCTGGCTTTAAACTTTTTCAAGTAGTATTTGGAAGTGGGTGCTATACCTATACAGAGTGTCATGTGGCGACAGCTATCAGTTCTTTAGTTACACTCCCATAAATGGAGGACGGAAAGGCATTTCGGGGCTAGGCCGGAAATTTTAACGATATTTCAAAAATCATATCTCATAATCGGCTCGTTAATCTGGCTTTAAACTTTTTCAAGTAGTATTTGGAAGTGGGTGCTATACCTATACAGAGTGTCATGTGGCGACAGCTAGCAGTTCTTTAGTTACACTCCCATAAATGGAAGACGGAAAGGCATTTCGGGGCTATGCCGGAAATTGTAACGATATTTGAAAAATCATATCTCATAATCGGCTCGTTAATCTGGCTTTAAACTTTTTCAAGTAGTATTTGAAAGTGAGTGCTATACCTATACAGAGTGTCATGTGGCGACAGCTAGCAGTTCTTCAGTTACACTCCCATAAATGGAGGACGGAAAGGCATTTCGGGGCTAGGCCCGAAATTTTAACGATATTTGAAAAATCATATCTCATAATCGGCTCGTTAATCTGGCTTTAAACTTTTTCAAGTAGTATTTGGAAGTGGGTGCTATACCTATACAGAGTGTCTGTGGCGACAGCTAGCAGATCTTTAGTTACACTCCCATAAATGGAGGACGGAAAGGCATTTCGGGGCTAGTTCGGAAATTTTAACGATATTTGAAAAATCATATCTCATAATCGGCTCGTTAATCTGGCTTTAAATATTTTCAAGTAGTATTTGGAAGTGGGTGCTATACCTATACAGAGTGTCATGTGGCGACAGCTAGCAGTTCTTTAGTTACACTTCCATAAATGGAGGACGGAACGGCATTACGGGGCTAGGCCGGAAATTTTAACGATATATCAAAAATCATATCTCATAATCGGCTCGTTAATCTGGCTTTAAACTTTTTCAAGTAGTATTTGGAAGTGGGTGCTATACCTATACAGAGTGTCATGTGGCGACAGCTAGCAGTTCCTTAGTTACACTCCCATAAATGGAGGACGGAAAGGCATTTCGGGGCTAGGCCGGAAATTTTAACGATATTTGAAAAATCATATCTCATAATCGGCTCGTTAATCTGGCTTTAAACTTTTTCAAGTAGTATTTGGAAGTGGGTGCTATACCTACACAGAGTGTCATGTGGCGACAGCTAGCAGTTCTTCAGTTACACTTCCATAAATGGAGGACGGAAAGGCATTTCGGGGCTAGGCCGGAAATTTTAACGATATTTGAAAAATCATATCTCATAATCGGCTCGTTAATCTGGCTTTAAACTTTTTCAAGTAGTATTTGGAAGTGGGTGCTATACCTATACAGAGTGTCATGTGGCGACAGCTAGCAGTTCTTCAGTTACACTCCCATAAATGGAGGACGGAAAGGCATTTCGGGGCTAGGCCGGAAATTTTAACGATATTTGAAAAATCATATCTCATAATCGGCTCGTTAATCTGGCTTTAAACTTTTTCAAGTAGTATTTGGAAGTGGGTGCTATACCTATACAGAGTGTCATGTGGCGACAGCTAGCAGTTCTTTAGTTACACTCCCATAAATGGAGGACGGAAAGGCATTTCGGGGCTAGGCCGGAAATTTTAACGATATTTGAAATTCATATCTCATAATCGGCTCGTTAATCTGGCTTTAAACTTTTTCAAGTAGTATTTGGAAGTGGGTGCTATACCTATACAGAGTGTCATGTGGCGACAGCTAGCAGTTCTTTAGTTACACTCCCATAAATGGAGGACGGAAAGTCATTTCGGGGCTAGGCCGGAAATTTTAACGATATTTGAAAAATCATATCTCATAATCGGCTCGTTAATCTGGCTTTAAACTTTTTCAAGTAGTATTTGGAAGTGGGTGCTATACCTATACAGAGTGTCATGTGGCGACAGCTAGCAGTTCTTTAGTTACACTCCCATAAATGGAGGACGGAAAGGCATTTCGGGGCTAGGCCGGAAATTTTACGATATTTGAAAAATCATATCCCATAATCGGCTCGTTAATCTGGCTTTAAACATTTTCAAGTAGTATTTGGAAGTGGGTGCTATACCTATACAGAGTGTCATGTGGCGACAGCTAGCAGTTCTTTAGTTACACTCCCATAAATGGAGGACGGAAAGGAATTTCGGGGCTAGGCCGGAAATTTTAACGATATTTGAAAAATCATATCTCATAATCGGCTCGTTAATCTGGCTTTAAACATTTTCAAGTAGTATTTGGAAGTGGGTGCTATACCTATACAGAGTGTCATGTGGCGACAGCTAGCAGTTCTTTAGTTAGACTCCCATAAATGGAGGACGGAAAGGCATTTCGGGGCTAGGCCGGATATTTTAACGATATTTGAAAAATCATATCTCATAATCGGCTCGTTAATCTGGCTTTAAATATTTTCAAGTAGTATTTGGAAGTGGGTGCTATACCTATACAGAGTGTCATGTGGCGACAGCTAGCAGTTCTTTAGTTACACTCCCATAAATGGAGGACAGAAAAGCATTTCGGGGCTAGGCCGGAAATTTTAACGATATTTGAAAAATCATATCTCCTAATCGGCTCGTTAATCTGCCTTTAAACATTTTCAAGTAGTATTTGGAAGTGGGTGCTATACCTATACAGAGTGTCATGTGGCGACAGCTAGCAGTTCTTTAGTTACACTCCCATAAATGGAGGACGGAAAGGCATTTCGGGGCTAGGCCGGAAATTTTAACGACATTTGAAAATTCATATCTCATAATCGGCTCGTTAATCTGGCTTTAAACTTTTTCAAGTAGTATTTGGAAGTGGGTGCTATACCTATACAGAGTGTCATGTGGCGACAGCTAGTAGTTCTTTAGTTACACTCCCATAAATGGAGGACGGAAAGGCAGTTTGGGGCTAGGCCGGAAATTTTAACGATATTTGAAAAATCATATCTCATAATCGGCTCGTTAATCTGGCTTTAAACTTTTTCAAGTAGTATTTGGAAGTGGGTGCTATACCTATACAGAGTGCCATGTGGCGACAGCTAGCAGTTCTTTAGTTACACTCCCATAAATGGAGGACGGAAAGGCATTTCGGGGCTAGGCCGGAAATTTTAACGATAATTGAAAAATCATATCTCATAATCGGCTCGTTAATCTGGCTTTAAACTTTTTCAAGTAGTATTTGGAAGTGGGTGCTATACCTATACAGAGTGTCATGTGGCGACAGCTAGCAGTTCTTTAGTTACACTCCCATAAATGGAGGACGGAAAGGCATTTCGGGGCTAGGCCGGAAATTTTAACGATATTTAAAAAATCATATCTCATAATCGGCTCGTTAATCTGGCTTTAAACATTTTCAAGTAGTATTTGGAAGTGGGTGCTATACCTATACAGAGTGTCATGTGGCGACAGCTAGCAGTTCTTTAGTTACACTCCCATAAATGGAGGACGGAAAGGCATTTCGGGGCTATGACGGAAATTTTAACGATATTTGAAAAATCATATCTCATAATCGGCTCGTTAATCTGGCTTTAAACTTTTTCAAGTAGTATTTGGAAGTGAGTGCTATACCTATACAGAGTGTCATGTGGCGACAGCTAGCAGTTCTTCAGTTACACTCCCATAAATGGAGGACGGAAAGGCATTTCGGGGCTAGGCCGGAAATTTTAACGATATTTGAAAAATCATATCTCATAATCGGCTCGTTAATCTGCCTTTAAACATTTTCAAGTAGTATTTGGAAGTGGGTGCTATACCTATACAGAGTGTCATGTGGCGACAGCTAGCAGTTCTTTAGTTACACTCCCATAAATGGAGGACGGAAAGGCATTTCGGGGCTAGGCCGGAAATTTTAACGATATTTGAAAAATCATATCTCATAATCGGCTCGTTAATCTGGCTTTAAACTTTTTCAAGTAGTATTTGGAAGTGGGTGCTATACCTATACAGAGTGTCATGTGGCGACAGCTAGCAGTTCTTTAGTTACACTCCCATAAATGGAGGACGGAAAGGCATTTCGGGGCTAGGCCGGAAATTTTAACGATATTTCAAAAATCATATCTCATAATCGGCTCGTTAATCTGGCTTTAAACTTTTTCAAGTAGTATTTGGAAGTGGGTGCTATACCTATACAGAGTGTCATGTGGCGACAGCTAGCAGTTCTTTAGTTACACTCCCATAAATGGAGGACGGAAAGGCATTTCGGGGCTAGGCCAAAATTTTAACGATATTTGAAAAATCATATCTCATATTCGGCTCGTTAATCTGGCTTTAAACATTTTCAAGTAGTATTTGGAAGTGGGTGCTATACCTATACAGAGTGTCATGTGGCGACAGCTAGCAGTTCTTTAGTTACACTCCCATAAATGGAGGACGGAAAGGCATTTCGGGGCTAGGCCAAAATTTTAACGATATTTGAAAAATCATATCTCATAATCGGCTCGTTAATCTGGCTTTAAACATTTTTAAGTAGTATTTGGAAGTGGGTGCTATACCTATACAGAGTGTCATGTGGCGACAGCTAGCAGTTCTTTAGTTACACTCCCATAAATGGAGGACGGAAAGGCATTTCGGGGCTAGGCCGGAAATTTTAACGATATTTGAAAAATCATATCTCATAATCGGCTCGTTAATCTGGCTTTAAACTTTTTCAAGTAGTATTTGGAAGTGGGTGCTATACCTATACAGAGTGTCATGTGGCGACAGCTAGCAGTTCTTTAGTTACACTCCCATAAATGGAGGACGGAAAGGCATTTCGGGGCTATGACGGAAATTTTAACGATTTTGAAAAATCATATCTCATAATCGGCTCGTTAATCTGGCTTTAAACTTTTTCAAGTAGTATTTGGAAGTGGGTGCTATACCTATACAGAGTGTCATGTGGCGACGGCTAGCAGTTCTTTAGTTACACTCCCATAAATGGAGGACGGAAAGGCATTTCGGGGCTAGGCCGGAAATGTTAACGATATTTGAAAAATCATATCTCATAATCGGCTCGTTAATCTGCCTTTAAACATTTTCAAGTAGTATTTGGAAGTGGGTGCTATACCTATACAGAGTGTCATGTGGCGACAGCTAGCAGTTCTTTAGTTACACTCCCATAAATGGAGGACGGAAAGGCATTTCGGGGCTAGGCCGGAAATTTTAACGATATTTGAAAAATCATATCTCATAATCGGCTCGTTAATCTGGCTTTAAACTTTTTCAAGTAGTATTTGGAAGTGGGTGCTATACCTATACAGAGTGTCATGTGGCGACGGATAGTAGTTCTTTAGTTACACTCCCATAAATGGAGGACGGAAAGGCATTTCGGGGCTAGGCCGGAAATTTTAACGATATTTGAAAAATCATATCACATAATCGGCTCGTTAATCTGGCTTTAAACATTTTCAAGTAGTATTTGGATGTGGGTGCTATACCTATACAGAGTGTCATGTGGCGACAGCTAGCAGTTCTTTAGTTACACTCCCATAAATGGAGGACGGAAAGGCATTTCGGGGCTAGACCGGAAATTTTAACGATATTTGAAAAATCATATCTCATAATCGGCTCGTTAATCTGCCTTTAAACATTTTCAAGTAGTATTTGGAAGTGGGTGCTATACCTATACAGAGTGTCATGTGGCGACAGCTAGCAGTTCTTTAGTTACACTCCCATAAATGGAGGACGGAAAGGCATTTCGGGGCTAGGCCGGAAATTTTAACGATATTTGAAAAATCATATCTCATAATCGGCTCGTTAATCTGGCTTTAAACTTTTTCAAGTAGTATTTGGAAGTGGGTGCTATACCTATACAGAGTGTCATGTGGCGACGGATAGTAGTTCTTTAGTTACACTCCCATAAATGGAGGACGGAAAGGCATTTCGGGGCTAGGCCGGAAATTTTAACGATATTTGAAAAATCATATCTCATAATCGGCTCGTTAATCTGGCTTTAAACTTTTTCAAGTAGTATTTGGAAGTGAGTGCTATACCTATACAGAGTGTCATGTGGCGACAGGTAGCAGTTCTTCAGTTACACTCCCATAAATGGAGGACGGAAAGGCATTTCGGGGCTAGGCCCGAAATTTTAACGATATTTGAAAAATCATATCTCATAATCGGCTCGTTAATCTGGCTTTAAACTTTTTCAAGTAGTATTTGGAAGTGGGTGCTATACCTATACAGAGTGTCTGTGGCGACAGCTAGCAGATCTTTAGTTACACTCCCATAAATGGAGGACGGAAAGGCATTTCGGGGCTAGTACGGAAATTTTAACGATATTTGAAAAATCATATCTCATAATCGGCTCGTTAATCTGGCTTTAAACTTTTTCAAGTAGTATTTGGAAGTGGGTGC
The DNA here is from genome assembly GCA_026315105.1 of Locusta migratoria. NCBI lineage: Eukaryota > Metazoa > Arthropoda > Insecta > Orthoptera > Acrididae > Locusta > Locusta migratoria. The sequence goes on from JAOYRU010000243.1 coordinate 87,730, forward strand.
TATACCTATACAGAGTGTCATGTGGCGACAGCTAGCAGTTCTTTAGTTACACTCCCATAAATGGAGGACGGAAAGGCATTTCGGGGCTAGGCCGGAAATTTAACGATATTTGAAAAATCATATCTCATAATCGGCTCGTTAATCTGGCTTTAAACATTTTCAAGTAGTATTTGGAAGTGGGTGCTATACCTATACGGAGTATCATGTGGCGACAGCTAGCAGTTCTTTAGTTACACTCCCATAAATGGAGGACGGAAAGGCATTTCGGGGCTAGGCCGGATATTTTAACGATATTTGAAAAATCATATCTCATAATCGGCTCGTTAATCTGGCTTTAAATATTTTCAAGTAGTATTTGGAAGTGGGTGCTATACCTATACAGAGTGTCATGTGGCGACAGCTAGCAGTTCTTTAGTTACACTCCCATAAATGGAGGACAGAAAAGCATTTCGGGGCTAGGCCGGAAATTTTAACGATATTTGAAAAATCATATCTCCTAATCGGCTCGTTAATCTGCCTTTAAACATTTTCAAGTAGTATTTGGAAGTGGGTGCTATACCTATACAGAGTGTCATGTGGCGACAGCTAGCAGTTCTTTAGTTACACTCCCATAAATGGAGGACGGAAAGGCATTTCGGGGCTAGGCCGGAAATTTTAACGACATTTGAAAATTCATATCTCATAATCGGCTCGTTAATCTGGCTTTAAACTTTTTCAAGTAGTATTTGGAAGTGGGTGCTATACCTATACAGAGTGTCATGTGGCGACAGCTAGTAGTTCTTTAGTTACACTCCCATAAATGGAGGACGGAAAGGCAGTTCGGGGCTAGGCCGGAAATTTTAACGATATTTGAAAAATCATATCTCATAATCGGCTCGTTAATCTGGCTTTAAACTTTTTCAAGTAGTATTTGGAAGTGGGTGCTATACCTATACAGAGTGCCATGTGGCGACAGCTAGCAGTTCTTTAGTTACACTCCCATAAATGGAGGACGGAAAGGCATTTCGGGGCTAGGCCGGAAATTTTAACGATAATTGAAAAATCATATCTCATAATCGGCTCGTTAATCTGGCTTTAAACTTTTTCAAGTAGTATTTGGAAGTGGGTGCTATACCTATACAGAGTGTCATGTGGCGACAGCTAGCAGTTCTTTAGTTACACTCCCATAAATGGAGGACGGAAAGGCATTTCGGGGCTAGGCCGGAAATTTTAACGATATTTAAAAAATCATATCTCATAATCGGCTCGTTAATCTGGCTTTAAACATTTTCAAGTAGTATTTGGAAGTGGGTGCTATACCTATACAGAGTGTCATGTGGCGACAGCTAGCAGTTCTTTAGTTACACTCCCATAAATGGAGGACGGAAAGGCATTTCGGGGCTATGCCGGAAATTTTAACGATATTTGAAAAATCATATCTCATAATCGGCTCGTTAATCTGGCTTTAAACTTTTTCAAGTAGTATTTGGAAGTGAGTGCTATACCTATACAGAGTGTCATGTGGCGACAGCTAGCAGTTCTTCAGTTACACTCCCATAAATGGAGGACGGAAAGGCATTTCGGGGCTAGGCCGGAAATTTTAACTATATTTCAAAAATCATATCTCATAATCGGCTCGTTAATCTGGCTTTAAACTTTTTCAAGTAGTATTTGGAAGTGGGTGCTATACCTATACAGAGTGTCTGTGGCGACAGCTAGCAGTTCTTTAGTTACACTCCCATAAATGGAGGACGGAAAGGCATTTCGGAGCTAGGCCGGAAATTTTAACGATATTTGAAAAATCATATCTCATAATCGGCTCGTTAATCTGGCTTTAAACTTTTTCAAGTAGTATTTGGAAGTGGGTGCTATACCTATACAGAGTGTCATGTGGCGACAGCTAGCAGTTCTTTAGTTACACTCCCATAAATGGAGGACGGAAAGGCATTTCGGGGCTAGGCCAAAATTTTAACGATATTTGAAAAATCATATCTCATATTCGGCTCGTTAATCTGGCTTTAAACATTTTCAAGTAGTATTTGGAAGTGGGTGCTATACCTATACAGAGTGTCATGTGGCGACAGCTAGCAGTTCTTTAGTTACACTCCCATAAATGGAGGACGGAAAGGCATTTCGGGGCTATGCCAAAATTTTAACGATATTTGAAAAATCATATCTCATAATCGGCTCGTTAATCTGGCTTTAAACATTTTCAAGTAGTATTTGGAAGTGGGTGCTATACCTATACAGAGTGTCATGTGGCGACAGCTAGCAGTTCTTTAGTTACACTCCCATAAATGGAGGACGGAAAGGCATTTCGGGGCTAGGCCGGAAATTTTAACGATATTTCAAAAATCATATCTCATAATCGGCTCGTTAATCTGGCTTTAAACTTTTTCAAGTAGTATTTGGAAGTGGGTGCTATACCTATACAGAGTGTCATGTGGCGACAGCTAGCAGTTCTTTAGTTACACTCCCATAAATGGAGGACGGAAAGGCATTTCGGGGCTATGACGGAAATTTTAACGATTTTGAAAAATCATATCTCATAATCGGCTCGTTAATCTGGCTTTAAACTTTTTCAAGTAGTATTTGGAAGTGGGTGCTATACCTATACAGAGTGTCATGTGGCGACGGCTAGCAGTTCTTTAGTTACACTCCCATAAATGGAGGACGGAAAGGCATTTCGGGGCTAGGCCGGAAATGTTAACGATATTTGAAAAATCATATCTCATAATCGGCTCGTTAATCTGCCTTTAAACATTTTCAAGTAGTATTTGGAAGTGGGTGCTATACCTATACAGAGTGTCATGTGGCGACAGCTAGCAGTTCTTTAGTTACACTCCCATAAATGGAGGACGGAAAGGCATTTCGGGGCTAGGCCGGAAATTTGAACGATATTTGAAAAATCATATCTCATAATCGGCTCGTTAATCTGGCTTTAAACTTTTTCAAGTAGTATTTGGAAGTGGGTGCTATACCTATACAGAGTGTCATGTGGCGACGGATAGTAGTTCTTTAGTTACACTCCCATAAATGGAGGACGGAAAGGCATTTCGGGGCTAGGCCGGAAATTTTAACGATATTTGAAAAATCATATCACATAATCGGCTCGTTAATCTGGCTTTAAACATTTTCAAGTAGTATTTGGAAGTGGGTGCTATACCTATACAGAGTGTCATGTGGCGACAGCTAGCAGTTCTTTAGTTACACTCCCATAAATGGAGGACGGAAAGGCATTTCGGGGCTAGACCGGAAATTTTAACGATATTTCAAAAATCATATCTCATAATCGGCTCGTTAATCTGCCTTTAAACATTTTCAAGTAGTATTTGGAAGTGGGTGCTATACCTATACAGAGTGTCATGTGGCGACAGCTAGCAGTTCTTTAGTTACACTCCCATAAATGGAGGACGGAAAGGCATTTCGGGGCTAGGACGGAAATTTTAACGATATTTGAAAAATCATATCTCATAATCGGCTCGTTAATCTGGCTTTAAACTTTTTCAAGTAGTATTTGGAAGTGGGTGCTATACCTATACAGAGTGTCATGTGGCGACGGATAGTAGTTCTTTAGTTACACTCCCATAAATGGAGGACGGAAAGGCATTTCGGGGCTAGGCCGGAAATTTTAACGATATTTGAAAAATCATATCTCATAATCGGCTCGTTAATCTGGCTTTAAACTTTTTCAAGTAGTATTTGGAAGTGAGTGCTATACCTATACAGAGTGTCATGTGGCGACAGGTAGCAGTTCTTCAGTTACACTCCCATAAATGGAGGACGGAAAGGCATTTCGGGGCTAGGCCCGAAATTTTAACGATATTTGAAAAATCATATCTCATAATCGGCTCGTTAATCTGGCTTTAAACTTTTTCAAGTAGTATTTGGAAGTGGGTGCTATACCTATACAGAGTGTCTGTGGCGACAGCTAGCAGATCTTTAGTTACACTCCCATAAATGGAGGACGGAAAGGCATTTCGGGGCTAGTACGGAAATTTTAACGATATTTGAAAAATCATATCTCATAATCGGCTCGTTAATCTGGCTTTAAACTTTTTCAAGTAGTATTTGGAAGTGGGTGCTATACCTATACAGAGTGTCATGTGGCGACAGCTAGCAGTTCTTTAGTTACACTCCCATAAATGGAGGACGGAAAGGCATTTCGGGGCTAGGCCGGAAATTTAACGATATTTGAAAAATCATATCTCATAATCGGCTCGTTAATCTGGCTTTAAACATTTTCAAGTAGTATTTGGAAGTGGGTGCTATACCTATACAGAGTATCATGTGGCGACAGCTAGCAGTTCTTTAGTTACACTCCCATAAATGGAGGACGGAAAGGCATTTCGGGGCTAGGCCGGAAATTTTAACGATATTTGAAAAATCATATCTCATAATCGGCTCGTTAATCTGGCTTTAAACATTTTCAAGTAGTATTTGGAAGTGGGTGCTATACCTATACAGAGTGTCATGTGGCGACAGCTAGCAGTTCTTTAGTTATACTCCCATAAATGGAGGACGGAAAGGCATTTCGGGGCTAGGCCGGAAATTTTAACGATATTTGAAAAATCATATCACATAATCGGCTCGTTAATCTGGCTTTAAACATTTTCAAGTAGTATTTGGAAGTGGGTGCTATACCTATACAGAGTGTCATGTGGCGACAGCTAGCAGTTCTTTAGTTACACTCCCATAAATGGAGGACGGAAAGGCATTTCGGGGCTATGCCGGAAATTTTAACGATATTTGAAAAATCATATCTCATAATCGGCTCGTTAATCTGGCTTTAAACTTTTTCAAGTAGTATTTGGAAGTCGGTGCTATACCTATACAGAGTGTCATGTGGCGACGGCTAGCAGTGCTTTAGTTACACTCCCATAAATGGAGGACGGAAAGGCATTTCGGGGCTAGACCGGAAATTTTAACGATATTTGAAAAATCATATCTCATAATCGGCTCGTTAATCTGCCTTTAAACATTTTCAAGTAGTATTTGGAAGTGGGTGCTATACCTATACAGAGTGTCATGTGGCGACAGCTAGCAGTTCTTTAGTTACACTCCCATAAATGGAGGACGGAATGGCATTTCGGGGCTAGGCTGGAAATTTTAACGATATTTGAAAAATCATATCTCATAATCGGCTCGTTAATCTGGCTTTAAACTTTTTCAAGTAGTATTTGGAAGTGGGTGCTATACCTATACAGAGTGTCATGTGGCGACGGATAGTAGTTCTTTAGTTACACTCCCATAAATGGAGGACGGAAAGGCATTTCGGGGCTAGGCCGGAAATTTTAACGATATTTGAAAAATCATATCTCATAATCGGCTCGTTAATCTGGCTTTAAACTTTTTCAAGTAGTATTTGGAAGTGAGTGCTATACCTATACAGAGTGTCATGTGGCGACAGCTAGCAGTTCTTCAGTTACACTCCCATAAATGGAGGACGGAAAGCCATTTCGGGGCTAGGCCCGAAATTTTAAAGATATTTGAAAAATCATATCTCATAATTGGCTCGTTAATCTGGCTTTAAACTTTTTCAAGTAGTATTTGGAAGTGGGTGCTATACCTATACAGAGTGTCTGTGGCGACAGCTAGCAGATCTTTAGTTACACTCCCATAAATGGAGGACGGAAAGGCATTTCGGGGCTAGTACGGATATTTTAACGATATTTGAAAAATCATATCTCATAATCGGCTCGTTAATCTGGCTTTAAACTTTTTCAAGTAGTATTTGGAAGTGGGTGCTATACCTATACAGAGTGTCATGTGGCGACAGCTAGCAGTTCTTTAGTTACACTCCCATAAATGGAGGACGGAACGGCATTACGGGGCTAGGCCGGAAATTTTAACGATATTTCAAAAATCATATCTCATAATCGGCTCGTTAATCTGGCTTTAAACTTTTTCAAGTAGTATTTGGAAGTGGGTGCTATACCTATACAGAGTGTCATGTGGCGACAGCTAGCAGTTCTTTAGTTACACTCCCATAAATGGAGGACGGAAAGGCATTTCGGGGCTAGGCCAACATTTTAACGATATTTGAAAAATCATATCTCATATTCGGCTCGTTAATCTGGCTTTAAACATTTTCAAGTAGTATTTGGAAGTGGGTGCTATACCTATACAGAGTGTCATGTGGCGACAGCTAGCAGTTCTTTAGTTACACTCCCATAAATGGAGGACGGAAAGGCATTTCGGGGCTAGGCCAAAATTTTAACGATATTTGAAAAATCATATCTCATAATCGGCTCGTTAATCTGGCTTTAAACATTTTCAAGTAGTATTTGGAAGTGGGTGCTATACCTATACAGAGTGTCATGTGGCGACAGCTAGCAGTTCTTCAATTACACCCCATAAATTGAGGACGTAAAGGCATTTCGGGGCTAGGACCGAAATTTTTACGATATTTGAAAATTCATATCTCATAATCGGCTTGTTAATCTGGCTTTAAACTTTTTCAAGTAGTATTTGGAAGTGGGTGCTATACCTATACAGAGTGCCATGTGGCGACAGCTAGCAGTTCTTTAGTTACACTCCCATAAATGGAGGACGGAAAGGCATTTCGGGGCTAGGACCGAAATTTTTACGATATTTGAAAATTCATATCTCATAATCGGCTCGTTAATCTGGCTTTAAACTTTTTCAAGTAGTATTTGGAAGTGAGTGCTATACCTATACAGAGTGTCATGTGGCGACAGCTAGCAGTTCTTCAGTTACACTCCCATAAATGGAGGACGGAAAGGCATTTCGGGGCTAGGCCCGAAATTTTAAAGATATTTGAAAAATCATATCTCATAATTGGCTCGTTAATCTGGCTTTAAACTTTTTCAAGTAGTATTTGGAAGTGGGTGCTATACCTATACAGAGTGTCTGTGGCGACAGCTAGCAGATCTTTAGTTACACTCCCATAAATGGAGGACGGAAAGGCATTTCGGGGCTAGTACGGAAATTTTAACGATATTTGAAAAATCATATCTCATAATCGGCTCGTTAATCTGGCTTTAAACATTTTCAAGTAGTATTTGGAAGTGGGTGCTATACCTATACAGAGTGTCATGTGGCGACAGCTAGCAGTTCTTTAGTTACACTCCCATAAATGGAGGACGGAACGGCATTACGGGGCTAGGCCGGAAATTTTAACGATATTTCAAAAATCATATCTCATAATCGGCTCGTTAATCTGGCTTTAAACTTTTTCAAGTAGTATTTGGAAGTGGGTGCTATACCTATACAGAGTGTCATGTGGCGACAGCTAGCAGTTCTTTAGTTACACTCCCATAAATGGAGGACGGAAAGGCATTTCGGGGCTAGGCCAACATTTTAACGATATTTGAAAAATCATATCTCATATTCGGCTCGTTAATCTGGCTTTAAACATTTTCAAGTAGTATTTGGAAGTGTGTGCTATACCTATACAGAGTGTCATGTGGCGACAGCTAGCAGTTCTTTAGTCACACTCCCATAAATGGAGGACGGAAAGGCATTTCGGGGCTAGGCCAAAATTTTAACGATATTTGAAAAATCATATCTCATAATCGGCTCGTTAATCTGGCTTTAAACATTTTCAAGTAGTATTTGGAAGTGGGTGCTATACCTATACAGAGTGTCATGTGGCGACAGCTAGCAGTTCTTCAATTACACCCCATAAATTGAGGACGTAAAGGCATTTCGGGGCTAGGACCGAAATTTTTACGATATTTGAAAATTCATATCTCATAATCGGCTCGTTAATCTGGCTTTAAACTTTTTCAAGTAGTATTTGGAAGTGGGTGCTATACCTATACAGAGTGTCATGTGGCGACAGCTAGCAGTTCTTTAGTTACACTCCCATAAATGGAGGACGGAAAGGCATTTCGGGGCTAGGCCGGAAATTTTAACGATATTTGAAAAATCATATCTCATAATCGGCTCGTTAATCTGGCTTTAAACTTTTTCAAGTAGTATTTGGAAGTGGGTGCTATACCTATACAGAGTGTCTGTGGCGACAGCTAGCAGTTCTTTAGTTACACTCCCATAAATGGAGGACGGAAAGGCATTTCGGGGCTAGGCCGGAAATTTTAACGATATTTGAAAAATCATATCTCATAATCGGCTCGTTAATCTGGCTTTAAACTTTTTCAAGTAGTAATTGGAAGTGGGTGCTATACCTATACAGAGTGTCATGTGGCGACAGCTAGCAGTTCTTTAGTTACACTCCCATAAATGGAGGACGGAAAGGCATTTCGGGGCTAGGCCGGAAATTTTAACGATATTTGAAAAATCATATCTCATAATCGGCTCGTTAATCTGGCTTTAAATATTTTCAAGTAGTATTTGGAAGTGGGTGCTATACCTATACAGAGTGTCATGTGGCGACAGCTAGCAGTTCTTTAGTTACACTCCCATAAATGGAGGACGGAAAGGCATTTCGGGTCTAGGCCGGAAATTTTAACGATATTTGAAAAATCATATCTCATAATCGGCTCGTTAATCTGGCTTTAAATATTTTCAAGTAGTATTTGGAAGTGGGTGCTATACCTATACAGAGTGTCATGTGGCGACAGCTAGCAGTTCTTTAGTAACACTCCCATAAATGGAGGACGGAAAGGCATTTCGGGGCTAGGCCGGAAATTTTAACGATATTTGAAAAATCATATCTCATAATCGGCTCGTTAATCTGGCTTTAAATATTTTCAAGTAGTATTTGGAAGTGGGTGCTATACCTATACAGAGTGTCATGTGGCGACAGCTAGCAGTTCTTTAGTTACACTCCCATAAATGGAGGACGGAAAGGCATTTCGGGGCTAGGCCGGAAATTTTAACGATATTTGAAAAATCATATCTCATAATCGGCTCGTTAATCTGGCTTTAAACTTTTTCAAGTAGTATTTGGAAGTGGGTGCTATACCTATACAGAGTGTCATGTGGCGACAGCTAGCAGTTCTTTAGTTACACTCCCATAAATGGAGGACGGAAAGGCATTTCGGGGCTAGGCCGGAAATTTTAACGATATTTGAAAAATCATATCTCATAATCGGCTCGTTAATCTGGCTTTAAACTTTTTCAAGAAGTATTTGGAAGTGGGTGCTATACCTATACAGAGTGTCATGTGGCGACAGCTAGCAGTTCTTTAGTTACACTCCCATAAATGGAGGACGGAAAGGCATTTCGGGGCTAGGCCGGAAATTTTAACGATATTTGAAAAATCATATCTCATAATCGGCTAGTTAATCTGGCTTTAAACATTTTCATGTAGTATTTGGAAGTGGGTGCTATACCTATACAGAGTGTCATGTGGCGACAGCTAGCAGTTCTTTAGTTACACTCCCATAAATGGAGGACGGAAAGGCATTTCGGGGCTATGCCGGAAATTTTAACGATTTTGAAAAATCATATCTCATAATCGGCTCGTTAATCTGGCTTTAAATTTTTTCAAGTAGTATTTGGAAGTGGGTGCAATACCTATACAGAGTGTCATGTGGCGACGACTAGCAGTTCTTTAGTTACACTCCCATAAATGGAGGACGGAAAGGCATTTCGGGGCTAGGCCGGAAATGTTAACGATATTTGAAAAATCATATCTCATAATCGGCTCGTTAATCTGCCTTTAAACATTTTCAAGTAGTATTTGGAAGTGGGTGCTATACCTATACAGAGTGTCATGTGGCAGTTCTTTAGTTACACTCCCATAAATGGAGGACGGAAAGGCATTTCGGGGCTAGGCCGGAAATTTTAACGATATTTGAAAAATCATATCTCATAATCGGCTCGTTAATCTGGCTTTAAACTTTTTCAAGTAGTATTTGGAAGTGGGTGCTATACCTATACAGAGTGTCATGTGGCGACGGATAGTAGTTCTTTAGTTACACTCCCATAAATGGAGGACGGAAAGGCATTTCGGGGCTAGGCCGGAAATTTTAACGATATTTGAAAAATCATATCTCATAATCGGCTCGTTAATCTGGCATTAAACTTTTTCAAGTAGTATTTGGAAGTGGGTGCTATACCTATACAGAGTGTCATGTGGCGACGGCTAGCAGTTCTTTAGTTACACTCCCATAAATGGAGGACGGAAAGGCATTTCGGGGCTAGACCGGAAATTTTAACGATATTTGAAAAATCATATCTCATAATCGGCTCGTTAATCTGCCTTTAAACATTTTCAAGTAGTATTTGGAAGTGGGTGCTATACCTATACAGAGTGTCATGTGGCGACAGCTAGCAGTTCTTTAGTTACACTCCCATAAATGGAGGACGGAAAGGCATTTCGGGGCTAGGCCGGAAATTTTAACGATATTTGAAAAATCATATCTCATAATCGGCTCGTTAATCTGGCTTTAAACTTTTTCAAGTAGTATTTGGAAGTGGGTGCTATACCTATACAGAGTGTCATGTGGCGACGGATAGTAGTTCTTTAGTTACACTCCCATAAATGGAGGACGGAAAGGCATTTCGGGGCTAGGCCGGAAATTTTAACGATATTTGAAAAATCATATCCTATAATCGGCTCGTTAATCTGGCTTTAAACTTTTTCAAGTAGTATTTGGAAGTGGGTGCTATACCTATACAGAGTGTCATGTGGCGACAGCTAGCAGTTCTTTAGTTACACTCCCATAAATGGAGGACGGAAAGGCATTTCGGGGCTAGGCCGGAAATTTTAACGATATTTGAAAAATCATATTTCATAATCGGCACGTTAATCTGGCTTTAAACTCTTTCAAGTAGTATTTGGAAGTGGGTGCTATACCTATACAGAGTGTCATGTGGCGACGGATAGCAGTTCTTTAGTTACACTCCCATAAATGGAGGACGGAAAGGCATTTCGGGGCTAGGCCGGAAATTTTAACGATATTTAAAAATCATATCTCATAATCGGCTCGTTAATCTGGCTTTAAACATTTTCAAGTTGTATTTGGAAGTGGGTGCTTTACCTATACAGAGTGTCATGTGGCGACGGATAGTAGTTCTTTAGTTACAGCCCTTAAATTTAGGACGGATAGTCATTTCGGGGCGAGGCTGGAAATTTTAACGATATTTGAAAAATCATATCTCATAATCGGCACGTTAATCTGGCTTTAAACTTTTTCAAGTAGTATTTGGAAGTGGGTGCTATACCTATACAGAGTGTCATTTGGCGACGGATAGCAGTTCTTTAGTTACACTCCCATAAATGGAGGACGGAAAGGCATTTCGGGGCTAGGCCGGAAATTTTAACGATATTTAAAAATCATATCTCATAATCGGCTCGTTAATCTGGCTTTAAACATTTTCAAGTTGTATTTGGAAGTGGGTGCTTTACCTATACAGAGTGTCATGTGGCGACAGCTAGCAGTTCTTTAGTTACACTCCCATAAATGGAGGACGGAAAGGCATTTCGGGGCTAGGCCGGAAATTTTAACGATATTTGAAAAATCATATCTCATAATCGGCACGTTAATCTGGCTTTAAACTTTTTCAAGTAGTATTTGGAAGTGGGTGCTATACCTATACAGAGTGTCATTTGGCGACGGATAGCAGTTCTTTAGTTACACTCCCATAAATGGAGGACGGAAAGGCATTTCGGGGCTAGGCCGGAAATTTTAACGATATTTAAAAATCATATCTCATAATCGGCTCGTTAATCTGGCTTTAAACATTTTCAAGTTGTATTTGGAAGTGGGTGCTTTACCTATACAGAGTGTCATGTGGCGACAGCTAGCAGTTCTTTAGTTACACTCCCATAAATGGAGGACGGAAAGGCATTTCGGGGCTAGGCCGGAAATTTTAACGATATTTGAAAAATCATATCTCATAATCGGCTCGTTAATCTGGCTTTAAACTTTTTCAAGTAGTATTTGGAAGTGGGTGCTATACCTATACAGAGTGTCATGTGGCGACGGATAGTAGTTCTTTAGTTACACTCCCATAAATGGAGGACGGAAAGGAATTTCGGGACTAGGCCGGAAATTTTAACGATATTTGAAAAATCATATCTCATAATCGTCTCGTTAATCTGGCTTTAAACATTTTCAAGTAGTATTTGGAAGTGGGTGCTATACCTATACAGAGTGTCATGTGGCGACAGCTAGCAGTTCTTTAGTTACACTCCCATAAATGGAGGACGGAAAGGCATTTCGGGGCTAGGCCGGAAATTTTAACTATTTTTGAAAAATCATATCTGATAATCGGCACGTTAATCTGGCTTTAAACTTTTTCAAGTAGAATTTGGAAGTGGGTGCTATACCTATACAGAGTGTCATGTGGCGACGGATAGCAGTTCTTTAGTTACACTCCCATAAATGGAGGACGGAAAGGCATTTCGGGGCTAGGCCGGAAATTTTAACGATATTTGAAAAATCATATCTCATAATCGGCTCGTTAATCTGGCTTTAAACTTTTTCAAGTAGTATTTGGAAGTGGGTGCTATACCTATACAGAGTGTCATGTGGCGACGGATAGTATTTCTTTAGTTACAGCCCTTAAATTTAGGACGGATAGGCATTTCGGGGCGAGGCTGGAAATTTTAACGATATTTGAAAAATCATATCTGATAATCGGCTCGTTAATCTGGTTTTAAACATTTTTAAGTAGTATTTGGAAGTGTGTGCTATACCTATACAGAGTGTCATGTGGCGACAGCTAGCAGTTCTTTAGTTACACTCCCATAAATGGAGGACGGAAAGGCATTTCGGGGCTAGGCCGGAAATTTTAACGATATTTGAAAAATCATATCTCATAATCGGCACGTTAATCTGGCTTTAAACTTTTTCAAGTAGTATTTGGAAGTGGGTGCTATACCTATACAGAGTATCATGTGGCGACGGATAGCAGTTCTTTAGTTACACTCCCATAAATGGAGGACGGAAAGGCATTTCGGGGCTAGGCCGGAAATTTTAACGATATTTGCAAATCATATCTCATAATCGGCTCGTTAATCTGGCTTTAAACATTTTCAAGTTGTATTTGGAAGTGGGTGCTTTACCTATACAGAGTGTCATGTGGCGACGGATAGTAGTTCTTTAGTTACAGCCCTTAAATTTAGGACGGATAGGCATTTCGGGGCGAGGCTAGAAATTTTAACGATATTAGAAAAATCATATCTGATAATCGGCTCGTTAATCTGGTTTTAAACATTTTTAAGTAGTATTTGGAAGTGGGTGATATACCTATACAGAGTGTCATGTGGCGACAGCTATCAGTTCTTTAGTTACACTCCCATAAATGGAGGACGGAAAGGCATTTCGGGGCTAGGCCGGAAATTTTAACGATATTTGAAAAATCATATCTCATAATCGGCTCGTTAATCTGGCTTTAAACATTTTCAAGTAGTATTTGGAAGTGGGTGCTATACCTATACAGAGTGTCATGTGGCGACAGCTAGCAGTTCTTTAGTTACACTCCCATAAATGGAGGACGGAAAGGCATTTCGGGGCTAGGCCGGAAATTTTAACGATATTTGAAAAATCATATCTCATAATCGGCTCGTTAATCTGGCTTTAAACTTTTTCAAGTAGTATTTGGAAGTGGGTGCTATACCTATACAGAGTGTCATGTGGCGACAGCTAGCAGTTCTTTAGTTACTCTCCCGTAAATGGAGGACGGAAAGGCATTTCGGGGCTAGGCCGGAAATTTTAACGATATTTGAAAAATCATTTCTCATAATCGGCTCGTTAATCTGGCTTTAAACGTTTTCAAGTAGTATTTGGAAGTGGGTGCTAAACCTATACAGAGTGTCATGTGGCGACAGCTAGCAGTTCTTCAGTTACACTCCCATAAATGGAGGACGGAAAGGCATTTCAGGGCTAGGCCGGAAATTTTAACGATATTTGAAAAATCATATCTCATAATCGGCTCGTTCATCTGGCTTTAAACTTTTTCAAGTAGTATTTGGAAGTCGGTGCTATACCTATACAGAGTGTCATGTGGCGACAGCTAGCAGTTCTTTAGTTACACTCCCATAAATGGAGGACGGAAAGGCATTTCGGAGCTAGGCCGGAAATTTTAACGTTATTTGAAAAATCATATCTCATAATCGGCTCGTTAATCTGGCTTTAAACATTTTCAAGTAGTATTTGGAAGTGGGTGCTATACCTATACAGAGTGTCATGTGGCGACAGCTAGCAGTTTTTTAGTTACACTCCCATAAATGGAGGACGGAAAGGCATTACGGGGCTATGCCGGAAATTTTAACGATATTTGAAAAATCATATATCATAATCGGCTCGTTAATCTTGCTTTAAACTTTTTCAAGTAGTATTTGGAAGTGGGTGCTATACCTATACAGAGTGTCATGTGGCGACAGCTAGCAGTTCTTTAGTTACTCTCCCGTAAATGGAGGACGGAAAGGCATTTCGGGGCTAGGCCGGAAATTTTCACGATATTTGAAAAATCATATCTCATAATCGGCTCGTTAATCTGGCTTTAAACTTTTTCAAGTAGTATTTGGAAGTGGGTGCTATACCTATACAGAGTGTCATGTGTCGACGGATAGTAGTTCTTTAGTTACACTCCCATAAATGGAGGACGGAAAGGCATTTCGGGGCTAGGCCGGAAATTTTAACGATATTTGAAAAATCATATCTCATAATCGGCTCGTTAATCTGGCTTTAAACTTTTTCAAGTAGTATTTGGAAGTGGGTGCTATAACTATACAGAGTGTCATGTGGCGACGGATAGCAGTTCTTTAGTTACACTCCCATAAATGGAGGACGGAAAGGCATTTCGGGGCTAGGCCGGAAATTTTAACGATATTTGAAAAATCATATCTCATAATCGGCTCGTTAATCTGGCTTAAAACTTTTTCAAGTAGTATTTGGAAGTGGGTGCTTTACCTATACAGAGTGTCATGTGGCGACGGATAGTATTTCTTTAGTTACAGTCCTTAAATTTGAGACGGATAGGCATTTCGGGGCGAGGCTGGAAATTTTAACGATATATGAAAAATCATATCTCCTAATCGGCTCGTTAATCTGGCTTTAAACATTTTCAAGTAGTATTTGGAAGTGGGTGCTATACCAATACAGAGTGTCATGTGGCGACAGCTAGCAGTTCTTTAGTTACACTCCCATAAATGGAGGACGGAAAGGAATTTCGGGGCTAGGCCGGAAATTTTAACGATATTTGAAAAATCATATCTCATAATCGGCACGTTAATCTGGCTTTAAACTTTTTCAAGTAGTATTTGGAAGTGGGCGCTATACCTATACAGAGTGTCATGTGGCGACGGATAGCAGTTCTTTAGTTACACTCCCATAAATGGAGGACGGAAAGGCATTTCGGGGCTAGACCGGAAATTTTAACGATATTTGAAAAATCATATCTCATAATCGGCTCGTTAATCTGGTTTAAACTTTTTCAAGTAGTATTTGGAAGTGGGTGCTTTACCTATACAGAGTGTCATGTGGCGACGGATAGTAGTTCTTTAGTTACAGCCCTTAAATTTAGAACGGATAGGCATTTCGGGGCGAGGCTGGAAATTTTAAAGATATTTGAAAAATCATTTCTCATAATCGGCTCGTTAATCTGTTTTTAAACATTTTCAAGTAGTATTTGGAAGTGGGTGCTATACCTATACAGAGTGTCATGTGGCGACAGCTAGCAGTTCTTTAGTTACACTCCCATAAATGGAGGACGGAAAGGAATTTCGGGGCTAGGCCGGAAATTTTAACGATATTTGAAAAATCATATCTCATAATCGGCTCGTTAATCTGGCTTTAAACTTTTTCAAGTAGTATTTGGAAGTGGGTGCTATACCTATACAGAGTGTCATGTGGCGACGGATAGCAGTTCTTTAGTTACACTCCCATAAATGGAGGACGGAAAGGCATTTCGGGGCTAGGCCGGAAATTTTAACGATATTTGAAAAATCATATCTCATAATCGGCTCGTTAATCTGGCTTTAAACTTTTTCAAGTAGTATTTGGAAGTGGGTGCTTTACCTATACAGAGTGTCATGTGGCGACGGATAGTAGTTCTTTAGTTACAGCCCTTAAATTTGAGACGGATAGGCATTTCGGGGCGAGGCTGGAAATTTTAACGATATATGAAAAATCATATCTCCTAATCGGCTCGTTAATCTGGCTTTAAACATTTTCAAGTAGTATTTGGAAGTGGGTGCTACACCTATACAGAGTGTCATGTGGCGACGGATGCAGTTCTTTAGTAACACTCCCATAAATGGAGGACGGAAAGTCATTTCGGGGCTAGACCGGAAATTAAAACGATATTTGAAAAATCATATCTCATAATCGGCTCGTTAATCTGGCTTTAAACTTTTTCAAGTAGTATTTGGAAGCGGGTGCTATACCTGTACAGAGTGTCATGTGGCGACGGATAGTAGTTCTTTAGTTACAGCCCTTAAATTTAGAACGGATAGGCATTTCGGGGCGAGGCTGGAAATTTTAAAGATATTTGAAAAATCATATCTCATAATCGGCTCGTTAATCTGTTTTTAAACATTTTGAAGTAGTATTTGGAAGTGGGTGCTATACCTATACAGAGTGTCATGTGGCGACAGCTAGCAGTTCTTTAGTTACACTCCCATAAATGGAGGACGGAAAGGAATTTCGGGGCTAGGCCGGAAATTTTAACGATATTTGAAAAATCATATCTCATAATCGGCTCGTTAATCTGGCTTTAAACTTTTTCAAGTAGTATTTGGAAGTGGGTGCTATACCTATACAGAGTGTCATGTGGCGACAGCTAGCAGTTCTTTAGTTACACTCCCATAAATGGAGGACGGAAAGGAATTTCGGGGCTAGGCCGGAAATTTTAACGATATTTGAAAAATCATATCTCATAATCGGCTCGTTAATCTGGCTTTAAACTTTTTCAAGTAGTATTTGGAAGTGGGTGCTATACCTATACAGAGTGTCATGTGGCGACGGATAGCAGTTCTTTAGTTACACTCCCATAAATGGAGGACGGAAAGGCATTTCGGGGCTAGGCCGGAAATTTTAACGATATTTGAAAAATCATATCTCATAATCGGCTCGTTAATCTGGCTTTAAACTTTTTCAAGTAGTATTTGGAAGTGGGTGCTTTACCTATACAGAGTGTCATGTGGCGACGGATAGTAGTTCTTTAGTTACAGCCCTTAAATTTGAGACGGATAGGCATTTCGGGGCGAGGCTGGAAATTTTAACGATATATGAAAAATCATATCTCCTAATCGGCTCGTTAATCTGGCTTTAAACATTTTCAAGTAGTATTTGGAAGTGGGTGCTACACCTATACAGAGTGTCATGTGGCGACGGATGCAGTTCTTTAGTAACACTCCCATAAATGGAGGACGGAAAGTCATTTCGGGGCTAGACCGGAAATTAAAACGATATTTGAAAAATCATATCTCATAATCGGCTCGTTAATCTGGCTTTAAACTTTTTCAAGTAGTATTTGGAAGCGGGTGCTATACCTGTACAGAGTGTCATGTGGCGACGGATAGTAGTTCTTTAGTTACAGCCCTTAAATTTAGAACGGATAGGCATTTCGGGGCGAGGCTGGAAATTTTAAAGATATTTGAAAAATCATATCTCATAATCGGCTCGTTAATCTGTTTTTAAACATTTTGAAGTAGTATTTGGAAGTGGGTGCTATACCTATACAGAGTGTCATGTGGCGACAGCTAGCAGTTCTTTAGTTACACTCCCATAAATGGAGGACGGAAAGGAATTTCGGGGCTAGGCCGGAAATTTTAACGATATTTGAAAAATCATATCTCATAATCGGCTCGTTAATCTGGCTTTAAACTTTTTCAAGTAGTATTTGGAAGTGGGTGCTATACCTATACAGAGTGTCATGTGGCGACGGATAGCAGTTCTTTAGTTACACTCCCATAAATGGAGGACGGAAAGGCATTTCGGGGCTACACCGGAAATTTTAACGATATTTGAAAAATCATATCTCATAATCGGCTCGTTAATCTGGCTTTAAACTTTTTCAAGTAGTATTTGGAAGTGGGTGCTTTACCTATACAGAGTGTCATGTGGCGACGGATAGTAGTTCTTTAGTTACAGCCCTTAAATTTAGAACGGATAGGCATTTCGGGGCGAGGCTGGAAATTTTAAAGATATTTGAAAAATCATATCTCATAATCGGCTCGTTAATCTGGCTTTAAACTTTTTCAAGTAGTATTTGGAAGTGGGTGCTATACCTATACAGAGTGTCATGTCGCGACAGCTAGCAGTTCTTTAGTTACACTCCCATAAATGGAGGACGGAAAGGCATTTCGGGGCTAGACCAGAAATTTTAACGATATTTGAAAAATCATATCTCATAATCGGCTCGTTAATCTGGCTTTAAACTTTTTCAAGTAGTATTTGGAAGTGGGTGCTTTACCTATACAGAGTGTCATGTGGCGACGGATAGTAGTTCTTTAGTTACAGCCCTTAAATTTAGAACGGATAGGCATTTCGGGGCGAGGCTGGAAATTTTAAAGATATTTGAAAAATCATTTCTCATAATCGGCTCGTTAATCTGGTTTTAAACTTTTTCAAGTAGTATTTGGAAGTGGGTGCTATACCTATACAGAGTGTCATGTGGCGACGGATAGCAGTTCTTTAGTTACACTCCCATAAATGGAGGACGGAAAGGAATTTCGGGGCTAGGCCGGAAATTTTAACGATATTTGAAAAATCATATCTCATAATCGGCACGTTAATCTGGCTTTAAACTTTTTCAAGTAGTATTTGGAAGTGGGTGCTACACCTATACAGAGTGTCATGTGGCGACGGATGCAGTTCTTTAGTAACACTCCCATAAATGGAGGACGGAAAGGCATTTCGGGGCTAGACCGGAAATTAAAACGATATTTGAAAAATCATATCTCATAATCGGCTCGTTAATCTGGCTTTAAACTTTTTCAAGTAGTATTTGGAAGCGGGTGCTATACCTGTACAGAGTGTCATGTGGCGACGGATAGTAGTTCTTTAGTTACAGCCCTTAAATATGGGACGGAAAGGCGATTCGGGGCTACGCCGGAAATTTTAACGATATTTGAAAAATCATATCTCATAATCGGATCGTTAATCTGGCTTTAAACATTTTCAAGTAGTATTTGGAAGTGGGTGCTATACCTATACAGAGTGTCATGTGGCGACGGATAGTAGTTCTTTAGTTACAGCCCTTAAATTTAGGACGGATAGGCATTTCGGGGCTAGGCCGGAAATTTTAACGATATTTGAAAATTCATATCTCATAATCGGCTCGTTAATCTGGCTTTAAACATTTTCAAGTAGTATTTGGAAGTGGGTGCTATACCTATACAGAGTGTCATGTGGCGACGGATAGTAGTTCTTTTGTTACATTCCTTAAATATAGGACGGAAAGGCGTTTCGGGGCTACGCCGGAAATTTTAACGATATTTCAAAAATCATATCTCATAATCGGCTCGTTAATCTGGCTTTAAACATTTTCAAGTAGTATTTGGAAGTGGGTGCTATACCTATACAGAGTGTCATGTGGCGACAGAAAGTAGTTCTTTAGTTACAGCCCTTAAATATAGGACGGAAAGGCGTTTCGGGGCTACGCCGGAAATTTTAACGATATTTGAAAAATCATATCTGATAATCGACTCGTTAATCTGGCTTTAAACATTTTCAAGTAGTATTTGGAAGTGGGTGTTATACCTATACAGAGTGTCATGTGGCGACGGATAGTAGTTCTTTAGTTACAACCCTTAAATATAGGACGAAAAGGCGTTTCGGGGCTACGCCGGAAATTTTACCGATATTTGAAAAATCATATCTCAAAATCGGCTCGTTAATCTGGCTTTAAACATTTTCAAGTAGTATTTGGAAGTGGGTGCTACACCTATACAGAGTGTCATGTGGCGACGGATAGTAGTTCTTTAGTTACAGCCCTTAAATTTAGGACGGATAGGCATTTTGGGGCTAGGCAGGATATTTTAACGATATTTGAAAAATCATATCTCATAATCGGCTCGTTAATCTGGCTTTAAACATTTCCAAGTAGTATTTGGAGGTGGGTGCTATACCTATACAGAGTGTCATGTGGCGACGGATAGTAGTTCTTTAGTTACAGCCCCTAAATTTAGGACGGATAGGCACTTCGGGGCTAGGCCGGAAATTTTAACGATATTTGAAAAATCATATCTCATAATCGGCTCGTTAATCTGGCTTTAAACATTTTCAAGTAGTATTTGGAAGTGGGTGCTATACCTATACAGAGTGTCATGTGGCGACGGATAGTAGTTCTTTAGTTACAGCCCTTAAATCTGGGACGGAAAGGCGTTTCGGGGCTACGCCGGAAATTTTAACGATATTTGAAAAATCATATCTCATAATCGGCTCGTTAATCTGGCTTTAAACATTTTCAAGTAGTATTTGGAAGTGGGTGCTATACCTATACAGAGTGTCATGTGGCGACGGATAGTAGTTCTTTAGTTACAGCCCTTAAATATAGGACGAAAAGGCGTTTCTTGGCTACGCCGGAAATTTTAACGATATTTGAAAAATCATATCTCATATTCGGCTCGTTAATCTGGCTTTAAACATTTTCAAGTAGTATTTGGAAGTGGGTGCTATACCTATACAGAGTGTCATGTGGCGACGGATAGTAGTCCTTTAGTTACAGCCCTTAAATATAGGACGGAAAGGCGTTTGGTGCTACGCCGGAAATTTTAACGATATTTGAAAAATCATATCTCATAATCGGCTCGTTAATCTGGCTTTAAACATTTTCAAGTAGTATTTGGAAGTGGGTGCTATACCTGTACAGAGTGTCATGTGGCGACGGATAGTAGTTCTTTAGTTACAGCCCTTAAATATAGGACGGAAAGGCGTTTCGGGGCTACGCCGGAAATTTTAACGATATTTGAAAAATCATATCTCATAATCGGCTCGTTAATCTGGCTTTAAACATTTTCAAGTAGTATTTGGAAGTGGGTGCTATACCTATACAGAGTGTCATGTGGCGACGGATAGTAGTTCTTTAGTTACAGCCCTTAAATATAGGACGGAAAGATGTTTCGGGGCTAGGCCGGAAATTTTAACGATATTTGAAAAATCATATCTCATAATCGGCTCATTAATCTGGCTTTAAACATTTTCAAGTAGTATTTGGAAGTGGGTGCTATACCTATACAGAGTGTCATGTGGCGACGGATAGTAGTTCTTTAGCTACAGCTCTTAAATTTAGGACGGATAGGCACTTCGGGGCTAGGCCGGAAATTTTAACAATATTTGAAAAATCATATCTCATAATCGGCTCGTTAATCTGGCTTTAAACATTTTCAAGTAGTATTTGGAAGTGTGTGCTATACCTATACAGAGTGTCATGTGGCGACGGATAGTAGTTCTTTAGTTACAGCCCTTAAATTTAGGACGGATAGGCATTTCGGGGCTAGGCCGGAAATTTTAACGATATTTGAAAAATCATATCTCATAATCGGCTCGTTAATCTGGCTTTAAACATTTTCAAGTAGTATTTGGAAGTGGGTGCTTTACCTATACAGAGTGTCATGTGGCGACGACTAGTAGTTCTTTAGTTACAGCCCTTAAATTTAGGACGGATAGGCATTTTGGGGCTAGGCCGGAAATTTCAACGATATTTGAAAACTCATATCTCATAATCGGCTCGTTAATCTGGCTTTAAACATTTTCAAGTAGTATTTGGAAGTGGGTGCTATACCTATACAGAGTGTCATGTGGCGACGGAGAGTAGTTCTTTAGTTACAGCCCTTAAATTTAGGACGGATAGGCACTTCGGGGCTAGGCCGAAAATTTTAACGATATTTGAAAAATCATATCTCATAATCGGCTCGTTAATCTGGCTTTAAACATTTTCAAGTAGTATTTGGAAGTGGGTGCTATACCTATACAGAGTGTCATGTGGCGACGGATAGTAGTTCTTTAGTTACAGCCCTTAAATATAGGACGGAAAGGCGTTTGGTGCTACGCCGGAAATTTTAACGATATTTGAAAAATCATATCTCATAATCGGCTCGTTAATCTGGCTTTAAACATTTTCAAGTAGTATTTGGAAGTGGGTGCTATACCTGTACAGAGTGTCATGTGGCGACGGATAGTAGTTCTTTAGTTACAGCCCTTAAATATAGGACGGAAATGCGTTTCGGGGCTACGCCGGAAATTTTAACGATATTTGAAAAATCATATCTCATAATCGGCTCGTTAATCTGGCTTTAAACATTTTCAAGTAGTATTTGGAAGTGGGTGCTATACCTATACAGAGTGTCATGTGGCGACGGATAGTAGTTCTTTAGTTACAGCCCTTAAATATAGGACGGAAAGATGTTTCGGGGCTAGGCCGGAAATTTTAACGATATTTGAAAAATCATATCTCATAATCGGCTCATTAATCTGGCTTTAAACATTTTCAAGTAGTATTTGGAAGTGGGTGCTATACCTATACAGAGTGTCATGTGGCGACGGATAGTAGTTCTTTAGTTACAGCTCTTAAATTTAGGACGGATAGGCACTTCGGGGCTAGGCCGGAAATTTTAACAATATTTGAAAAATCATATCTCATAATCGGCTCGTTAATCTGGCTTTAAACATTTTCAAGTAGTATTTGGAAGTGTGTGCTATACCTATGCAGAGTGTCATGTGGCGACGGATAGTAGTTCTTTAGTTACAGCCCTTAAATTTAGGACGGATAGGCATTTCGGGGCTAGGCCGGAAATTTTAACGATATTTGAAAAATCATATCTCATAATCGGCTCGTTAATCTGGCTTTAAACATTTTCAAGTAGTATTTGGAAGTGGGTGCTTTACCTATACAGAGTGTCATGTGGCGACGACTAGTAGTTCTTTAGTTACAGCCCTTAAATTTAGGACGGTTAGGCATTTTGGGGCTAGGCCGGAAATTTCAACGATATTTGAAAACTCATATCTCATAATCGGCTCGTTAATCTGGCTTTAAACATTTTCAAGTAGTATTTGGAAGTGGGTGCTATACCTATACAGAGTGTCATGTGGCGACGGAGAGTAGTTCTTTAGTTACAGCCCTTAAATTTAGGACGGATAGGCACTTCGGGGCTAGGCCGAAAATTTTAACGATATTTGAAAAATCATATCTCATAATCGGCTCGTTAATCTGGCTTTAAACATTTTCAAGTAGTATTTGGAAGTGGGTGCTATACCTATACAGAGTGTCATGTGGCGACGGATAGTAGTTCTTTAGTTACACCCCCTAAATTTAGGACGGATATGCATTTCTGGGCTAGGCCGGAAACTTTAACGATATTTGAAAAATCATATCTCATAATCGGCTCGTTAATCTGGCTTTAAACATTTTCAAGTAGTATTTGGAAGTGGGTGCTATACCTATTCAGAGTGTCATGTGGTGACGGATAGAAGTTCTTTAGTTACAGCCCTTAAATATAGGACGGATAGGCACTTCGGGGCTAGGAAGGAAATTTTAACGATATTTGAAAAATCATATCTCATAATCCGCTCGTTAATCTGGCTTTAAACTTCTTCAAGTAGTATTTGGAAGTGGGTGCTATACCTATACAGAGTGTCATGTGGCGACGGATAGAAGTTCTTTAGTTACAGCCCTAAAATTTAGGACGGATAGGCACTTCGGGGCTAGGCCGGAAATTTTAACGATATTTGAAATATCATATCTCATAATCGGCTCGTTAATCTGCCTTTAAACTTTTTCAAGTAGTATTTGGAAGTGGGTGCTATACCTATACAGAGTGTCATGTGGCGACAGCTAGCAGTTCTTTAGTTACACTCCCATAAATGGGGGACGGAAAGGCATTTCGGGGCTATTCAGGAAATTTTAACGATATTCGAAAAATCATATCTCATAATCGGCTCGTTAATCTGGCTTTAAACATTTTCAAGTAGTATTTAGAAGTGGGTGCTATACCTATACAGAGTGTCATGTGGCGACGGCTAGTAGTTCTTTAGTTACAGCCCTAAAATATAGGACGGATAGGCATTTCGGGGCGAGGCTGGAAATTTTAACGATATTCGAAAAATCATATCTCATAATCGGCTCGTTAATCTGGTTTTAAACATTTTCAAGTAGTATTTGGAAGTGGGTGCTATACCTATACAGAGTGTCATGTGGCGACGGATTGTAGTTCTTTAGTTACAGCCCTTAAATATAGGACGGAAAGGCGTTTCGGGGCAGCGCCGGAAATTTTAACGATATTTTTTAAAATCATATCTCACAATCGGCTCGTTAATCTGGCTTTAAACATTTTCAAGTAGTATTTGGAAGTGGGTGCTATACCTATACAGAGTGTCATGTGACGACAGATAGTAGTTCTTTAGTTACAGCCCTTTAATTTAGGACGGATGGGCCCTTGGGGGCTAGGCCGGAAATTTTAACGATATTTGAAAAATCATATCTCATAATCGGCTCGTTAATCTGGCTTTAAACATTTTCAAGTAGTATTTGGAAGTGGGTGCTATACCTATACAGAGTGCCATGTGGCGACGGATAGTAGTTTTTTAGTTACAGCCCTTAAATTTAGGACGGATAGGCATTTCGGGGCTAGGCCTGAAATTTTAACGATATTTGAAAAATCATATCTCATAATCGGCTCGTTAATCTGGCTTTAAACTTTTTCAAGTAGTATGTGGAAGTAGGTGCTATACCTATACAGAGTGTCATGTGGCGACGGATAGTAGTTCTTTAGTTACAGCCCATAAATTTAGGACGGATTGGCACTTCGGGGCTAGCCCGGAAATTTTAACGATATTTGAAAAATCATATCTCGTAATCGGCTCGTTAATCTGGCTTTAAACATTTTCAAGTAGTATTTGGAAGTGGGTGCTATACCTATAGAGAGTGTCATGTGGCGACAGCTAGCAGTTCTTTAGTTACACTCCCATAAATGGAGGACGGAAAGGCATTTCGGGTTTGGCCGGAAATTTTAACGATATTTGAAAAATCATATCTCATAATCGGCTTGTTAATCCGGCTTTAAACTTTTTCAAGTAGTATTTGGAAGTGGGTGCTATACCTATACAGAGTGTCATGTGGCGACGGATAGTAGTTCATTAGTTACAGCCCTTAAATATAGGACGGATAGGCACTTCGGGGCTAGGCCGGAAATTTTAACGATATTTGAAAAATCATATCTCATAATCGGCTCGTTAATCTGGCTTTAAACATTTTCAAGTAGTATTTGGAAGTGGGTGCTATACCTATACAGAGTGTCATGTGGCGACGGATAGTAGTTCTTTAGTTACAGCCCTTAAATTTAGGACGGATAGGCATTTCGGGGCTAGGCCGGAAATTTTAACGATATTTGAAAAATCATATCTCATAATCGGCTCGTTAATCTGGCTTTAAACATTTTCAAGTAGTATTTGGAAGTGAGTGCTATACCTATACAGAGTGTCATGTGGCGACGGACAGTAGTTCTTTAGTTACAGCCCTTAAATTTAGGACGGATAAACATTTCGGGGTTAGGCCGGAAATTTTAACGATATTTGAAGAATCATATCTCATAATCGGCTCGTTAATCTGGCTTTAAACTTTTTCAAGTAGTATTTGGAAGTGGGTTCTATGCCTATACAGAGTGTCATGTGGCGACGGATAGTAGTTATTTAGTTACAGCCCTTAAATTTAGGACGGATAGGCATTTCGGAGCTAGGCCGGAAATTTTAACGATATTTGAAAAATCATATCTTATAATCGACTCGTTAATCTGGCTTTAAACTTTTTCAAGTAGTATTTGGAAGTGGGTGCTATACCTATACAGAGTGTCATGTGGTGACGGATAGTAGTTCTTTAGTTACAGCCCTTAAATTTAGGACGGATAGGCATTTCGGGGCTACGCCGGAAATTTTAACGATATTTGAAAAATCATATCTCATAATCGGCTTGTTAATCTGGCTTTAAACTTTTTCAAGTAGTATTTGGAAGTGGGTGCTATACCTATACAGAGTGTCATGTGGTGACGGATAGTAGTTTCTTAGTTACAGCCCTTAAATATAGGACGGGTAGGCATTTCGGGGCTAGGCCGGAAATTTTAACGATATTTGAAAAATCATATCTCATAATCGGCTCGTTAATCTGGCTTTAAACATTTTCAAGTAGTATTTGGAAGTGGGTGCTATACCTGTACAGAGTGTCATGTGGCGACAGATAGTAGTTCTTTAGTTACAGCCCTTAAATTTAGGACGGATAGGCATTTCAGGGCTACGCCGGAAATTTTAACGATATTTGAAAACTCATATCTCATAATCGGCTCGTTAATCTGGCTTTAAACATTTTCAAGTAGTATTTGGAAGTGGGTGCTATACCTATACAGAGTGTCATGTGGCGACGGATAGTAGTTCTTTAGTTACAGCCCTTAAATATAGGAAGGAAAGGCGTTTCGGGGCTACGCCGGAAATTTTAACGATATTCGAAAAATCATATCTCATAATCGGCTCGTTAATCTGGCTTTAAACATTTTCAAGTAGTATTTGGAAGTGGGTGCTATACCTATACAGAGTGTCATGTGGCGACGGATAGTAGTTCTTTAGTTACAGCCCTTATATTTAGGATGGATAGGCATTTCGGGGCTAGGCCGGAAATTTTAACGATATTTGAAAATTCATATCTCATAATCGGCTCGTTAATCTAGCTTTAAACATTTTCAAGTAGTATTTGGAAGTGGGTGCTATACCTATACAGAGTGTCATGTGGCGACGGATAGTAGTTCTTTAGTTACAGCCCTTAAATTTAGGACGGATAGGCATTTCGGGGCTAGGCCGGAAATTTTAACGATATTTGAAAAATCATATCTCATAATCGGCTCGTTAATCTGGCTTTAAACATTTTCAAGTAGTATTTGGAAGTGGGTGCTATACCTATACAGAGTGCCATGTGGCGACGGATAGTAGTTTTTTAGTTACAGCCCTTAAATTTAGGACGGATAGGCATGTCGGGGCTAGGCCTGAAATTTTAACGATATTTGAAAAATCATATCTCATAATCGGCTCGTTAATCTGGCTTTAAACATTTTCAAGTAGTATTTGGAAGTGAGTGCTATACCTATACAGAGTGTCATGTGGCGACGGACAGTAGTTCTTTAGTTACAGCCCTTAAATTTAGGGCGGATAAACATTTTGGGGCTAGGCCGGAAATTTTAACGATATTTGAAGAATCGTATCTCATAATCGGCTCGTTAATCTGGCTTTAAACTTTTTCAAGTAGTATTTGGAAGTGGGTTCTATGCCTATACAGAGTGTCATGTGGCGACGGATAGTAGTTATTTAGTTACAGCCCTTAAATTTAGGACGGATAGGCATTTCGGGTCTAGACCGGAAATTTTAACGATATTTGAAAAATCATATCTTTAAATCGGCTCGTTAATCTGGCTTTAAACTTTTTCAAGTAGTATTTGGAAGTGGGTGCTATACCTATACAGAGTGTCATGTGGTGACGGATAGTAGTTCTTTAGTTACAGCCCTTAAATTTAGGACGGATAGGCATTTCGGGGCTACGCCGGAAATTTTAACGATATTTGAAAAATCATATCTCATAATCGGCTTGTTAATCTGGCTTTAAACTTTTTCAAGTAGTATTTGGATGTGGGTGCTATACCTATACAGAGTGTCATGTGGTGACGGATAGTACTTTCTTAGTTACAGCCCTTAAATATAGGACGGGTAGGCATTTCGGGGCTAGGCCGGAAATTTTAACGATATTTGAAAAATCATATCTCATAATCGGCTCGTTAATCTGGCTTTAAACATTTTCAAGTAGTATTTGGAAGTGGGTGCTATACCTGTACAGAGTGTCATGTGGCGACAGATAGTAGTTCTTTAGTTACAGCCCTTAAATTTAGGACGGATAGGCATTTCAGGGCTACGCCGGAAATTTTAACGATATTTGAAAAATCATATCTCATAATCGGCTCGTTAATCTGGCTTTAAACATTTTCAAGTAGTATTTGGATGTGGGTGCTATACCTATACAGAGTGTCATGTGGCGACGGATAGTAGTTCTTTAGTTACAGCCCTTAAATATAGGACGGAAAGGCGTTTCGGGGCTACGCCGGAAATTTTAACGATATTCGAAAAATCATATCTCATAATCGGCTCGTTAATCTGGCTTTAAACATTTTCAAGTAGTATTTGGAAGTGGGTGCTATACCTATACAGAGTGTCATGTGGCGACGGATAGTAGTTCTTTAGTTACAGCCCTTAAATTTAGGACGGATACGCATTTCGGGGCTACGCCGGAAATTTTAACGATATTTGAAAAATCATATCTCATAATCGGCTCGTTAATCTGGCTTTAAACATTTTCAAGTAGTATTTGGAAGTGGGTGCTATACCTATACAGAGTGTCATGTGGCGACGGATAGTAGTTCTTTAGTTACAACCTTTAAATATAGGACGGAAAGGCGTTTTGGGGCTACGCCGGAAATTTTAACGATATTCGACAAATCATATCTCATAATCGGCTCGTTAATCTGGCTTTAAACATTTTCAAGTAGTATTTGGAAGTGGGTTCTATACCTATACAGAGTGTCATGTGGCGACGGATAGTAGCTCTTTAGTTACAGCCCTTAAATTTAGGACGGATAGGCATTTCGGGGCTACGCCGGAAATTTTAACGATATTTGAGAAATCATATCTCATAATCGGCTCGTTAATCTGGCTTTAAACATTTTCAAGTAGTATTTGGAAGTGGGTGCTATACCTATACAGAGTGTCATGTGGTGACGGATAGTAGTTCTATAGTTACAGCCCTTAAATTTAGGACGGATAGGCATTTCGGGGCTAGGCCGGAAATTTTAACGATATTTGAAAAATCATATCTCATAATCGGCTCGTTAATCTGGCTTTAAACATTTTCAAGTAGTATTTGGAAGTGGGTGCTATACCTATACAGAGTGTCATGTGGCGACGGATAGTAGTTCTTTAGTTACAGCCCTTAAATACAGGACGGATAGGCGTTTCGGGGCTACGCCGGAAATTTTAACGGTATTTGAAAAATCATATCTCATAATCGGCTCGTTAATCTGTCTTTAAACATTTTCAAGTAGTATTTGGAAGTGGGTGCTATACCTATACAGAGTGTCATGTGGCGACGGATAGTAGTTCTTTAGTTACAGCCCTTATATTTAGGACGGATAGGCATTTCGGGGCTAGGCCGGAAATTTTAACGATATTTGAAAATTCATATCTCATAATCGGCTCGTTAATCTAGCTTTACACATTTTCAAGTAGTATTTGGAAGTGGGTGCTATACCTATACAGAGTGTCATGTGGCGACGGATAGTAGTTCTTTAGTTACAGCACTTAAATTTAGGACGGATAGGCATTTCGGGGCTAGGCCGGAAATTTTAACGATATTTGAAAAACCATATCTCATAATCGGCTCGTTAATCTGGCTTTAAACATTTTCAAGTAGTATTTGGAAGTGAGTGCTATACCTATACAGAGTGTCATGTGGCGACGGATAGTAGTTCTTTAGTTACAGCCCTTAAATTTAGGACGGATAGGCATTTCGGGGCTAGGCCGGAAATTTTAACGATATTTGAAGAATCATATCTCATAATCGGCTCGTTAATCTGGCTTTAAACTTTTTCAAGTAGTATTTGGAAGTGGGTGCTATGCCTATACAGAGTGTCATGTGGCGACGGATAGTAGTTCTTTAGTTACTGCCCTTAAATTTTGGACGGATAGGCATTTCGGGGCTAGGCCGGAAATTTTTACGATATTTGAAAAATCATATCTCATAATCGGCTCGTTAATCTGGCTTTAAACTTTTTCAAGTAGTATTTGGAAGTGGGTGCTATACCTATACAGAGTGTCATGTGGCGACGGATAGTAGTTCTTTAGTTACAGCCCTTAAATTTAGGACGGATAGGCATTTCAGGGCTAGGCCGGAAATTTTAACGATATTTGAAAAATTATATCTCATAATCGGCTCGTTAATCTGGCTTTAAACTTTTTCGAGTAGTATTTGGAAGTGGGTGCTATACCTATACAGAGTGTCATGTGGCGACGGATAAAATTTCTTTAGTTACAGCCCTTAAATATAGGACGGAAAGGCGTTTCGGAGCTACGCCGGAAATTTTAACGATATTTGAAAAATCATATCTCATAATCGGCTTGTTAATCTGGCTTTAAACTATTTCAAGTAGTATTTGGAAGTGGGTGCTATACCTATACAGAGTGTCATGTGGCGACGGATAGTAGTTTCTTAGTTACAGCCTTTAAATATAGGACGGGTAGGCATTTCGGGGCTAGGCCGGAAATTTTAACGATATTTGAAAAATCATATCTCATAATCGGCTCGTTAATCTGGCTTTAAACATTTTCAAGTAGTATTTGGAAGTGGGTGCTATACCTATACAGAGTGTCATGTGGCGACGGATAGTAGTTCTTTAGTTACAGCCCTTAAATTTAGGACGGATAGGCATTTCAGGGCTAGGCCGGAAATTTTAACGATATTTGAAAAATCATATCTCATAGTCGGCTCGTTAATCTGGCTTTAAACATTTTCAAGTAGTATTTGGAAGTGGGTGCTATACCTATACAGAGTGTCATGTGGCGACGGATAAAATTTCTTTAGTTACAGCCCTTAAATATAGGACGGAAAGGCGTTTCGGAGCTACGCCGGAAATTTTAACGATATTTGAAAAATCATATCTCATAATCGGCTTGTTAATCTGGGTTTAAACTTTTTCAAATAGTATTTGGAAGTGGGTGCTATACCTGTACAGAGTGTCATGTGGCGACAGATAGTAGTTCTTTAGTTACAGCCCTTAAATTTAGGACGGATAGGCATTTCAGGGCTACGCCGGAAATTTTAACGATATTTGAAAAATCATATCTCATAATCGTCTCGTTAATCTGGCATTAAACATTTTCAAGTAGTATTTGGAAGTGGGTGCTATACCTATACAGAGTGTCATGTGGCGACGGATAGTAGTTCTTTAGTTACAGCCCTTAAATATAGGACGGAAAGGCGTTTCGGGGCTACGCCGGAAATTTTAACGATATTCGAAAAATCATATCTCATAATCGGCTCGTTAATCTGGCTTTAAACATTTTCAAGTAGTATTTGGAAGTGGGTGCTATACCTATACAGAGTGTCATGTGGCGACGGATAGTAGTTCTTTAGTTACAGCCCTTAAATTTAGGACGGATAGGCATTTCGGGGCTACGCCGGAAATTTTAACGATATTTGAAAAATCATATCTCATAATCGGCTCGTTAATCTGGCTTTAAACATTTTCAAGTAGTATTTGGAAGTGGGTGCTATACCTATACAGAGTGTCATGTGGCGACGGATAGTAGTTCTTTAGTTACAGCCCTTAAATTTAGGACGGATAGGCATTTCGGGGCTAGGCCGGAAATTTTATCGATATTTGAAGAATCATATCTCATAATCGGCTCGTTAATCTGGCTTTAAACATTTTCAAGTAGTATTTGGAAGTGGGTGCTATACCTATACAGAGTGTCATGTGGCGACGGATAGTAGTTCTTTAGTTACAGCCCTTATATTTAGGACGGATAGGCATTTCGGGGCTAGGCCGGAAATTTTAACGATATTTGAAAATTCATATCTCATAATCGGCTCGTTAATCTAGCTTTACACATTTTCAAGTAGTATTTGGAAGTGGGTGCTATACCTATACAGAGTGTCATGTGGCGACGGTTAGTAGTTCTTTAGTTACAGCCCTTAAATTTAGGACGGATAGGCATTTCGGGGCTAGGCCGGAAATTTTAACGATATTTGAAGAATCATATCTCATAATCGGCTCGTTAATCTGGCTTTAAACTTTTTCAAGTAGTATTTGGAAGTGGGTGCTATGCCTATACAGAGTGTCATGTGGCGACGGATAGTAGTTCTTTAGTTACAGCCCTTAAATTTAGGACGGATAGGCATTTCGGGGCTAGGCCGGAAATTTTTACGATATTTGAAAAATCATATCGCATAATCGGCTCGTTAATCTGGCTTTAAACTTTTTCAAGTAGTATTTGGAAGTGGGTGCTATACCTATACAGAGTGTCATGTGGCGACGGATAGTAGTTCTTTAGTTACAGCCCTTAAATTTAGGACGGATAGGCATTTCAGGGCTAGGCCGGAAATTTTAACGATATTTGAAAAATTATATCTCATAATCGGCTCGTTAATCTGGCTTTAAACTTTTTCGAGTAGTATTTGGAAGTGGGTGCTATACCTATAAAGAGTGTCATGTGGCGACGGATAAAATTTCTTTAGTTACAGCCCTTAAATATAGGACGGAAAGGCGTTTCGGAGCTACGCCGGAAATTTTAACGATATTTGAAAAATCATATCTCATAATCGGCTTGTTAATCTGGCTTTAAACTTTTTCAAGTAGTATTTGGAAGTGGGTGCTATGCCTATACAGAGTGTCATGTGGCGACGGATAGTAGTTCTTTAGTTACTGCCCTTAAATTTTGGAC
Source organism: Locusta migratoria (assembly GCA_026315105.1). NCBI lineage: Eukaryota > Metazoa > Arthropoda > Insecta > Orthoptera > Acrididae > Locusta > Locusta migratoria. Next base: position 120,054 of record JAOYRU010000243.1, read on the forward strand.
GGATAGGCATTTCGGGGCTAGGCCGGAAATTTTTACGATATTTGAAAAATCATATCTCATAATCGGCTCGTTAATCTGGCTTTAAACTTTTTCAAGTAGTATTTGGAAGTGGGTGCTATACCTATACAGAGTGTCATGTGGCGACGGATAGTAGTTCTTTAGTTACAGCCCTTAAATTTAGGACGGATAGGCATTTCAGGGCTAGGCCGGAAATTATAAGGATATTTGAAAAATTATATCTCATAATCGGCTCGTTAATCTGGCTTTAAACTTTTTCGAGTAGTATTTGGAAGTGGGTGCTATACCTATACAGAGTGTCATGTGGCGACGGATAAAATTTCTTTAGTTACAGCCCTTAAATATAGGACGGAAAGGCGTTTCGGAGCTACGCCGGAAATTTTAACGATATTTGAAAAATCATATCTCATAATCGGCTTGTTAATCTGGCTTTAAACTATTTCAAGTAGTATTTGGAAGTGGGTGCTATACCTATACAGAGTGTCATGTGGCGACGGATAGTAGTTTCTTAGTTACAGCCTTTAAATATAGGACGGGTAGGCATTTCGGGGCTAGGCCGGAAATTTTAACGATATTTGAAAAATCATATCTCATAATCGGCTCGTTAATCTGGCTTTAAACATTTTCAAGTAGTATTTGGAAGTGGGTGCTATACCTATACAGAGTGTCATGTGGCGACGGATAGTAGTTCTTTAGTTACAGCCCTTAAATTTAGGACGGATAGGCATTTCAGGGCTAGGCCGGAAATTTTAACGATATTTGAAAAATCATATCTCATAGTCGGCTCGTTAATCTGGCTTTAATCATTTTCAAGTAGTATTTGGAAGTGGGTGCTATACCTATACAGAGTGTCATGTGGCGACGGATAAAATTTCTTTAGTTACAGCCCTTAAATATAGGACGGAAAGGCGTTTCGGAGCTACGCCGGAAATTTTAACGATATTTGAAAAATCATATCTCATAATCGGCTTGTTAATCTGGGTTTAAACTTTTTCAAATAGTATTTGGAAGTGGGTGCTATACCTGTACAGAGTGTCATGTGGCGACAGATAGTAGTTCTTTAGTTACAGCCCTTAAATTTAGGACGGATAGGCATTTCAGGGCTACGCCGGAAATTTTAACGATATTTGAAAAATCATATCTCATAATCGTCTCGTTAATCTGGCATTAAACATTTTCAAGTAGTATTTGGAAGTGGGTGCTATACCTATACAGAGTGTCATGTGGCGACGGATAGTAGTTCTTTAGTTACAGCCCTTAAATATAGGACGGAAAGGCGTTTCGGGGCTACGCCGGAAATTTTAACGATATTCGAAAAATCATATCTCATAATCGGCTCGTTAATCTGGTTTTAAACATTTTCAAGTAGTATTTGGAAGTGGGTGCTATACCTATACAGAGTGTCATGTGGCGACGGATAGTAGTTCTTTAGTTACAGCCCTTAAATTTAGGACGGATAGGCATTTCGGGGCTACGCCGGAAATTTTAACGATATTTGAAAAATCATATCTCATAATCGGCTCGTTAATCTGGCTTTAAACATTTTCAAGTAGTATTTGGAAGTGGGTGCTATACCTATACAGAGTGTCATGTGGCGACGGATAGTAGTTCTTTAGTTACAGCCCTTAAATTTAGGACGGATAGGCATTTCGGGGCTAGGCCGGAAATTTTATCGATATTTGAAGAATCATATCTCATAATCGGCTCGTTAATCTGGCTTTAAACATTTTCAAGAAGTATTTGGAAGTGGGTGCTATACCTATACAGAGTGTCATGTGGCGACGGATAGTAGTTCTTTAGTTACAGCCCTTATATTTAGGACGGATAGGCATTTCGGGGCTAGGCCGGAAATTTTAACGATATTTGAAAATTCATATCTCATAATCGGCTCGTTAATCTAGCTTTACACATTTTCAAGTAGTATTTGGAAGTGGGTGCTATACCTATACAGAGTGTCATGTGGCGACGGATAGTAGTTCTTTAGTTACAGCCCTTAAATTTAGGACGGATAGGCATTTCGGGGCTAGGCCGGAAATTTTAACGATATTTGAAGAATCATATCTCATAATCGGCTCGTTAATCTGGCTTTAAACTTTTTCAAGTAGTATTTGGAAGTGGGTGCTATGCCTATACAGAGTGTCATGTGGCGACGGATAGTAGTTCTTTAGTTACAGCCCTTAAATTTAGGACGGATAGGCATTTCGGGGCTAGGCCGGAAATTTTTACGATATTTGAAAAATCATATCGCATAATCGGCTCGTTAATCTGGCTTTAAACTTTTTCAAGTAGTATTTGGAAGTGGGTGCTATACCTATACAGAGTGTCATGTGGCGACGGATAGTAGTTCTTTAGTTACAGCCCTTAAATTTAGGACGGATAGGCATTTCAGGGCTAGGCCGGAAATTTTAACGATATTTGAAAAATTATATCTCATAATCGGCTCGTTAATCTGGCTTTAAACTTTTTCGAGTAGTATTTGGAAGTGGGTGCTATACCTATAAAGAGTGTCATGTGGCGACGGATAAAATTTCTTTAGTTACAGCCCTTAAATATAGGACGGAAAGGCGTTTCGGAGCTACGCCGGAAATTTTAACGATATTTGAAAAATCATATCTCATAATCGGCTTGTTAATCTGGCTTTAAACTTTTTCAAGTAGTATTTGGAAGTGGGTGCTATACCTATACAGAGTGTCATGTGGCGACGGATAGTAGTTTCTTAGTTACAGCCTTTAAATATAGGACGGGTAGGCATTTCGGGGCTAGGCCGGAAATTTTAACGATATTTGAAAAATCATATCTCATAATCGGCTCGTTAATCTGGCTTTAAACTTTTTCAAGTAGTATTTGGAAGTGGGTGCTATACCTATACAGAGTGTCATGTGGCGACGGATAGTAGTTCTTTAGTTACAGCCCTTAAATTTAGGACGGATAGGCATTTCAGGGCTAGGCCGGAAATTTTAACGATATTTGAAAAATCATATCTCATAGTCGGCTCGTTAATCTGGCTTTAAACATTTTCAAGTAGTATTTGGAAGTGGGTGCTATACCTATACAGAGTGTCATGTGGCGACGGATAAAATTTCTTTAGTTACAGCCCTTAAATATAGGACGGAAAGGCGTTTCGGAGCTACGCCGGAAATTTTAACGATATTTGAAAAATCATATCTCATAATCGGCTTGTTAATCAGGCTTTAAACTTTTTCAAGTAGTATTTGGAAGTGGGTGCTATACCTATACAGAGTTTCATGTGGCGGCGGATAGTAGTTTCTTAGTTACAGCCCTTAAATATAGGACGGGTAGGCATTTCGGGGCTAGGCCGGAAATTTTAACGATATTTGAAAAATCATATCTCATAATCGGCTCGTTAATCTGGCTTTAAACATTTTCAAGTAGTATTTGGAAGTGGGTGCTATACCTATACAGAGTGTCATGTGGCGACGGATAGTAGTTCTTTAGTTACAGCCCTTAAATTTAGGACGGATAGGCACTTCGAGGCTAGGCCGGAAATTTTAACGATATTTGAAAAATCATATCTCATAATCGGCTCGTTAAACTGGCTTTAAACATTTTCAAGTAGTATTTGGAAGTGGGTACTATATCTATACAGAGTGTCATGTGGCGACGGATAGTAGTTCTTTAGTTACAGCCCTTAAATTTAGGACGGATAGGCATTTCGGGGCTACGCCGGAAGTTTTAACGATATCTGAAAAATCATATCTCATAATCGGCTCGTTAATCTGGCTTTAAACATTTTCAAGTAGTATTTGGAAGTGGGTGCTATACCTATACAGAGTGTCATGTGGTGACGGATAGTAGTTCTTTAGTTACAGCCCTTAAATTTAGGACGGATAGGCATTTCGGGGCTAGGCCGGAAATTTTAACGATATTTGAAAAATCATATCTCATAATCGGCTCGTTAATCTGGCTTTAAACATTTTCAAGTTGTATTTGGAAGTCGGTGCTATACCTACACAGGGTGTCATGTGGCGACGGATAGTAGTTCTTTAGTTACAGCCCTTAAATTTAGGACGGATAGGCATTTCGGGGCTAGGCCGGAAATTTTAACGATATTTGAAAAATCATATCTCATAATCGGCTCGTTAATCTGGCTTTAAACATTTTCAAGTAGTATTTGGAAGTGGGTGCTATACTTATACAGAGTGTCATGTGGCGACGGATAGTAGTTATTTAGTTACAGCCCTTAAATACAGGACGGATAGGCGTTTCGGGGCTACGCCGGAAATTTTAACGGTATTTGAAAAATCATATCTCATAATCGGCTCGTTAATCTGGCTTTAAACATTTTCAAGTAGTATTTGGAAGTGGGTGCTATACCTATACAGAGTGTCATGTGGCGACGGATAGTAGTTCTTTAGTTACAGCCCTTACATTTACGACGGATAGGCATTTCGGGGCTAGGCCGGAAATTTTAACGATATTTGAAAATTCATATCTCATAATCGGCTCGTTAATCTAACTTTACACATTTTCAAGTAGTATTTGGAAGTGGGTGCTATACCTATACAGAGTGTCATGTGGCGACGGATAGTAGTTCTTTAGTTACAGCACTTAAATTTAGGACGGATAGGCATTTCGGGGCTAGGCCGGAAATTTTAACGATATTTGAAAAATCATATCTCATAATCGGCTCGTTAATCTGGCTTTAAACATTTTCAAGTAGTATTTGGAAGTGAGTGCTATACCTATACAGAGTGTCATGTGGCGACGGATAGTAGTTCTTTAGTTACAGCCCTTAAATTTAGGACGGATAGGCATTTCGGGGCTAGGCCGGAAATTTTAACGATATTTGAAAAATCATATCTCATAATCGGCTCGTTAATCTGGCTTTAAACTTTATCAAGTAGTATTTGGAAGTGGGTGCTATACTATACAGAGTGTCATGTGGCGACGGATAGTAGTTCTTTAGTTACAGCACTTAAATTTAGGACGGATAGGCATTTCAGGGCTAGGCCGGAAATTTTAACGATATTTGAAAAATCATATCTCATAATCGGCTCGTTAATCTGGCTTTAAACATTTTCAAGTAGTATTTGGAAGTGGGTGCTATACCTATACAGAGTGTCATGTGGCGACGGATAAAATTTCTTTAGTTACAGCCCTTAAATATAGGACGGAAAGGCGTTTCGGAGCTACGCCGGAAATTTTAACGATATTTGAAAATCATATCTCATAATCGGCTTGTTAATCTGGCTTTAAACTTTTTCAAGTAGTATTTGGAAGTGGGTGCTATACCTATACAGAGTGTCATGTGGCGACGGATAGTAGTTCTTTAGTTACAGCCCTTAAATTTAGGACGGATAGGCATTCGGGGCTACGCCGGAAATTTTAACGATATTTGAAAAATCATATCTCATAATCGGCTCGTTAATCTGGCTTTAAACATTTTCAAGTAGTATTTGGAAGTGGGTGCTATACCTATACAGAGTGTCATGTGGTGACGGATAGTAGTTCTTTAGTTACAGCCCTTAAATTTAGGACGGATAGGCATTTCGGGGCTAGGCCGGAAATTTTAACGATCTTTGAAAAATCATATCTCATAATCGGCTCGTTAATCTGGCTTTAAACTTTTTCAAGTAGTATTTGGAAGTGGGTGCTATACCTATACAGAGTGTCATGTGGCGACGGATAGTAGTTTCTTAGTTACAGCCCTTAAATATATGACGGGTAGGCATTTCGGGGCTAGGCCGGAAATTTTAACGATATTTGAAAAATCATATCTCATAATCGGCTCGTTAATCTGGCTTTAAACATTTTCAAGTAGTATTTGGAAGTGGGTGCTATACCTATACAGAGTGTCATGTGGCGACGGATAGTAGTTCTTTAGTTACAGCTCTTAAATTTAGGACGGATAGGCACTTCGGGGCTAGGCCGGAAATTTTAACGATATTTGAAAAATCATATCTCATAATCGGCTCGTTAATCTGGCTTTAAACATTTTCAAGTAGTATTTGGAAGTGTGTGCTATACCTATACAGAGTGTCATGTGGCGACGGATAGTAGTTCTTTAGTTACAGCCCTTAAATATAGGACGGAAAGGCGTTTCGGGGCTACGCCGGAAATTTTAACGATATTCGAAAAATCATATCTCATAATCGGCTCGTTAATCTGGCTTTAAACATTTTCAAGTAGTATTTGGAAGTGGGTGCTATACCTATACAGAGTGTCATGTGGCGACGGATAGTAGTTCTTTAGTTACAGCCCTTAAATTTAGGACGGATAGGCATTTCGGGGCTACGCCGGAAATTTTAACGATATTTGAAAAATCATATCTCATAATCGGCTCGTTAATCTGGCTTTAAACATTTTCAAGTAGTATTTGGAAGTGGGTGCTATACCTATATAGAGTGTCATGTTGCGACGGATAGTAGTTCTTTAGTTACAGCCCTTAAATTTAGGACGGATAGGCACTTCGGGGCTAGGCCGGAAATTTAACGATATTTGAAAAATCATATCTCATAATCGGCTCGTTAATCTGGCTTTAAACATTTTCAAGTAGTATTTGGAAGTGGGTGCTATACCTATACAGAGTGTCATGTGGCGACGGATAGTAGTTCTTTAGTTACAGCCCTTAAATATAGGTCGAAAAGGCGTTTCGGGGCTACGCCGGAAATTTTAACGATATTCGAAAAATCATATCGCATAATCGGCTCGTTAATCTGGCTTTAAACATTTTCAAGTAGTATTTGGAAGTGGGTGCTATACCTATACAGAATGTCATGTGGCGACGAATACTAGTTCTTTAGTTACAGCCCTTAAATTTAGGACGGATAGGCATTTCGGGGCTACGCCGGAAATTTTAACGATATTTGAAAAATCATATCTTATAATCGGCTCGTTAATCTGGCTTTAAACATTTTCAAGTAGTATTTGGAAGTGGGTGCTATACCTATACAGAGTGTCATGTGGTGACGGATATTAGTTCTTTAGTTACAGCCCTTAAATTTAGGACGGATAGGCATTTCGGGGCTAGGCCGGAAATTTTAACGATATTTGAAAAATCATATCTCATAATCGGCTCGTTAATCTGGCTTTAAACATTTTCAAGTAGTATTTGGAAGTGGGTGCTATACCTATACAGAGTGTCATGTGGCGACGGATAGTAGTTCTTTAGTTACAGCCCTTAAATTTAGGACGGATAGGCATTTCAGGGCTAGGCCGGAAATTTTAACGATATTTGAAAAATCATATCTCATAATCGGCTCGTTAATCTGGCTTTAAACATTTTCAAGTAGTATTTGGAAGTGGGTGCTATACCTATACAGAGTGTCATGTGGCGACGGATAAAATTTCTTTAGTTACAGCCCTTAAATATAGGACGGAAAAGCGTTTCGGAGCTACGCCGGAAATTTTAACGATATTTGAAAAATCATATCTCATATTCGGCTTGTTAATCTGGCTTTAAACTTTTTCAAGTAGTATTTGGAAGTGGGTGCTATACCTATACAGAGTGTCATGTGGCGACGGATAGTAGTTTCTTAGTTACAGCCCTTAAATATAGGACGGGTAGGCATTTCGGGGCAAGGCCGGAAATTTTAACGATATTTGAAAAATCATATCTCATAATCGGCTCGTTAATCTGGCTTTAAACATTTTCAAGTAGTATTTGGAAGTGGGTGCTATACCTATACAGAGTGTCATGTGGCGACGGATAGTAGTTCTTTAGTTACAGCCCTTAAATTTAGGACGGATAGGCATTTCAGGGCTAGGCCGGAAATTTTAACGATATTTGAAAAATCATATCTCATAATCGGCTCGTTAATCTGGCTTTAAACATTTTCAAGTAGTATTTGGAAGTGGGTGCTATACCTATACAGAGTGTCATGTGGCGACGGATAAAATTTCTTTAGTTACAGCCCTTAAATATAGGACGGAAAGGCGTTTCGGAGCTACGCCGGAAATTTTAACGATATTTGAAAAATCATATCTCATAATCGCCTTGTTAATCTGGCTTTAAACTTTTTCAAGTAGTATTTGGAAGTGGGTGCTATACCTATACAGAGTGTCATGTGGCGACGGATAGTAGTTTCTTAGTTACAGCCCTTAAATATAGGACGGGTAGGCATTTCGGGGCTAGGCCGGAAATTTTAACGATATTTGAAAAGTCATATCTCATAATCGGCTCGTTAATCTGGCTTTAAACATTTTCAAGTAGTATTTGGAAGTGGGTGCTATACCTATACAGAGTGTCATGTGGCGACGGATAGTAGTTCTTTAGTTACAGCCCTTAAATTTAGGACGGATAGGCATTCGGGGCTACGCCGGAAATTTTAACGATATTTGAAAAATCATATCTCATAATCGGCTCGTTAATCTGGCTTTAAACATTTTCAAGGAGTATTTGGAAGTGGGTGCTATACCTATACAGAGTGTCATGTGGTGACGGATAGTAGTTCTTTAGTTACAGCCCTTAAATTTAGGACGGATAGGCATTTCGGGGCTAGGCCGGAAATTTTAACGATATTTGAAAAATCATATCTCATAATCGGCTTGTTAATCTGGCTTTAAACTTTTTCAAGTAGTATTTGGAAGTGGGTGCTATACCTATACAGAGTGTCATGTGGCGACGGATAGTAGTTTCTTAGTTACAGCCCTTAAATATATGACGGGTAGGCATTTCAGGGCTAGGCCGGAAATTTTAACGATATTTGAAAAATCATATCTCATAATCGGCTCGTTAATCTGGCTTTAAACATTTTCAAGTAGTATTTGGAAGTGGGTGCTATACCTATACAGAGTGTCATGTGGCGACGGATAGTAGTTCTTTAGTTACAGCCCTTAAATTTAGGACGGATAGGCACTTCGGGGCTAGGCCGGAAATTTTAACGATATTTGAAAAATCATATCTCATAATCGGCTCGTTAATCTGGCTTTAAACATTTTCAAGTAGTATTTGGAAGTGTGTGCTATACCTATACAGAGTGTCATGTGGCGACGGATAGTAGTTCTTTAGTTACAGCCCTTAAATATAGGACGGAAAGGCGTTTCGGGGCTACGCCGGAAATTTTAACGATATTCGAAAAATCATATCTCATAATCGGCTCGTTAATCTGGCTTTAAACATTTTCAAGTAGTATTTGGAAGTGGGTGCTATACCTATACAGAGTGTCATGTGGCGACGGATAGTAGTTCTTTAGTTACAGCCCTTAAATTTAGGACGGATAGGCATTTCGGGGCTACGCCGGAAATTTTAACGATATTTGAAAAATCATATCTCATAATCGGCTCGTTAATCTGGCTTTAAACATTTTCAAGTAGTATTTGGAAGTGGGTGCTATACCTATACAGAGTGTCATGTGGCGACGGATAAAATTTCTTTAGTTACAGCCCTAAAATATAGGACGGAAAGGCGTTTCGGAGCTACGCCGGAAATTTTAACGATATTTGAAAAATCATATCTCATAATCGGCTTGTTAATCTGGCTTTAAACATTTTCAAGTAATATTTGGAAGTGGGTGCTATACCTATACAGAGTGTCATGTGGCGACGGATAGTAGTTTCTTAGTTACAGCCCTTATATATAGGACGGGTAGGCATTTCGGGGCTAGGCCGGAAATTTTAACGATATTTGAAAAATCATATCTCATAATCGGCTCGTTAATCTGGCTTTAAACATTTTCAAGTAGTATTTGGAAGTGGGTGCTATACCTATACAGAGTGTCATGTTGCGACGGATAGTAGTTCTTTAGTTACAGCCCTTAAATTTAGGACGGATAGGCACTTCGGGGCTAGGCCGGAAATTTTAACGATATTTGAAAAATCATATCTCATAATCGGCTCGTTAATCTGGCTTTAAACATTTTCAAGTAGTATTTGGAAGTGGGTGCTATACCTATACAGAGTGTCATGTGGCGACGGATAGTAGTTCTTTAGTTACAGCCCTTAAATATAGGTCGAAAAGGCGTTTCGGGGCTACGCCGGAAATTTTAACGATATTCGAAAAATCATATCGCATAATCGGCTCGTTAATCTGGCTTTAAACATTTTCAAGTAGTATTTGGAAGTGGGTGCTATACCTATACAGAATGTCATGTGGCGACGAATAGTAGTTCTTTAGTTACAGCCCTTAAATTTAGGACGGATAGGCATTTCGGGGCTACGCCGGAAATTTTAACGATATTTGAAAAATCATATCTTATAATCGGCTCGTTAATCTGGCTTTAAACATTTTCAAGTAGTATTTGGAAGTGGGTGCTATACCTATACAGAGTGTCATGTGGTGACGGATATTAGTTCTTTAGTTACAGCCCTTAAATTTAGGACGGATAGGCATTTCGGGGCTAGGCCGGAAATTTTAACGATATTTGAAAAATCATATCTCATAATCGGCTCGTTAATCTGGCTTTAAACATTTTCAAGTAGTATTTGGAAGTGAGTGCTATACCTATACAGAGTGTCATGTGGCGACGGATAGTAGTTCTTTAGTTACAGCCCTTAAATTTAGGACGGATAGGCATTTCAGGGCTAGGCCGGAAATTTTTACGATATTTGAAAAATCATATCTCATAATCGGCTCGTTAATCTGGCTTTAAACATTTTCAAGTAGTATTTGGAAGTGGGTGCTATACCTATACAGAGTGTCATGTGGCGACGGATAAAATTTCTTTAGTTACAGCCCTTAAATATAGGACGGAAAAGCGTTTCGGAGCTACGCCGGAAATTTTAACGATATTTGAAAAATCATATCTCATAATCGGCTTGTTAATCTGGCTTTAAACTTTTTCAAGTAGTATTTGGAAGTGGGTGCTATACCTATACAGAGTGTCATGTGGCGACGGATAGTAGTTTCTTAGTTACAGCCCTTAAATATAGGACGGGTAGGCATTTCGGGGCAAGGCCGGAAATTTTAACGATATTTGAAAAATCATATCTCATAATCGGCTCGTTAATCTGGCTTTAAACATTTTCAAGTAGTATTTGGAAGTGGGTGCTATACCTATACAGAGTGTCATGTGGCGACGGATAGTAGTTCTTTAGTTACAGCCCTTAAATTTAGGACGGATAGGCATTTCAGGGCTAGGCCGGAAATTTTAACGATATTTGAAAAATCATATCTCATAATCGGCTCGTTAATCTGGCTTTAAACATTTTCAAGTAGTATTTGGAAGTGGGTGCTATACCTATACAGAGTGTCATGTGGCGACGGATAAAATTTCTTTAGTTACAGCCCTTAAATATAGGACGGAAAGGCGTTTCGGAGCTACGCCGGAAATTTTAACGATATTTGAAAAATCATATCTCATAATCGCCTTGTTAATCTGGCTTTAAACTTTTTCAAGTAGTATTTGGAAGTGGGTGCTATACCTATACAGAGTGTCATGTGGCGACGGATAGTAGTTCTTTAGTTACAGCCCTTAAATTTAGGACGGATACGCATTTCGGGGCTACGCCGGAAATTTTAGCGATATTTGAAAAATCATATCTCATAATCGGCTTGTTAATCTGGCTTTAAACATTTTCAAGTAGTATTTGGAAGTGGGTGCTATACCTATACAGAGTGTCATGTGGTGACGGATAGTAGTTCTTTAGTTACAGCCCTTAAATTTAGGACGGATAGGCATTTCGGGGCTAGGCCGGAAATTTTAACGATATTTGAAAAATCATATCTCATAATCGGCTCGTTAAACTGGCTTTAAACATTTTCAAGTAGTATTTGGAAGTGGGTGCTATACCTACACAGAGTGTCATGTGGCGACGGATAGTAGTTCTTTAGTTACAGCCCTTAAATTTAGGACGGATAGGCATTTCGGGGCTAGGCCGGAAATTTTAACGATATTTGAAAATTCATATCTCATAATCGGCTCGTTAATCTAGCTTTACACATTTTCAAGTAGTATTTGGAAGTGGGTGCTATACCTATACAGAGTTTCATGTGGCGACGGATAGTAGTTCTTTAGTTACAGCACTTAAATTTAGGACGGATAGGCATTTCGGGGCTACGCCGGAAATTTTAACGATATTTGAAAAATCATATCTCATAATCGGCTCGTTAATCTGGCTTTAAACATTTTCAAGTAGTATTTGGAAGTGAGTGCTATTCCTATACAGAGTGTCATGTTGCGACGGATAGTAGTTCTTTAGTTACAGCCCTTAAATATAGGACGGAAAGGCGTTTCGGAGCTACGCCGGAAATTTTAACGATATTTGAAAAATCATATCTCATAATCGGCTTGTTAATCTGGCTTTAAACTTTTTCAAGTAGTATTTGGAAGTGGGTGCTATACCTATACAGAGTGTCATGTGGCGACGGATAGTAGTTTCTTAGTTACAGCCCTTAAATATAGGACGGGTAGGCATTTCGGGGCTTGTCCGGAAATTTTAACGATATTTGAAAAATCATATCTCATAATCGGCTCGTTAATCTGGCTTTAAACATTTTCAAGTAGTATTTGGAAGTGGGTGCTATACCTATACAGAGTGTCATGTGGTGACGGATAGTAGTTCGTTAGTTACAGCCCTTAAATTTAGGACGGATAGGCATTTCGGGGCTAGGCCGGAAATTTTAACGATATTTGAAAAATCATATCTCATAATCGGCTCGTTAATCTGGCTTTAAACTTTTTCAAGTAGTATTTGGAAGTGGGTGCTATACCTATACAGAGTGTCATGTGGCGACGGATAGTAGTTCTTTAGTTACAGCCCTTAAATTTAGGACGGATAGGCATTTCAGGGCTAGGCCGGAAATTTTAACGATATTTGAAAAATCATATCTCATAATCGGCTCGTTAATCTGGCTTTAAACATTTTCAATTAGGATTTGGAAGTGGGTGCTATACCTATACAGAGTGTCATGTGGCGACGGATAGTAGTTTCTTAGTTACAGCCCTTAAATATAGGACGGGTAGGCATTTCGGGGCTAGGCCGGAAATTTTAACGATATTTGAAAAATCATATATCATAATCGGCTCGTTAATCTGGCTTTAAACATTTTCAAGTAGTATTTGGAAGTGGGTGCTATACCTATACAGAGTGTCATGTGGCGACGGATAGTAGTTCTTTAGTTACAGCCCTTAAATTTAGGACGGATAGGCATTTCAGGGCTAGGCCGGAAATTTTAACGATATTTGAAAAATCATATCTCATAATCGGCTCGTTAATCTGGCTTTAAACATTTTCAAGTAGTATTTGGAAGTGGGTGCTATACCTATACAGAGTGTCATGTGGCGACGGATAAAATTTCTTTAGTTACAGCCCTTAAATATAGGACGGAAAGGCGTTTCGGAGCTACGCCGGAAATTTTAACGATATTTGAAAAATCATATCTCAAAATCGCCTTGTTAATCTGGCTTTAAACTTTTTCAAGTAGTATTTGGAAGTGGGTGCTATACCTATACAGAGTGTCATGTGGCGACGGATAGTAGTTCTTTAGTTACAGCCCTTAAATTTAGGACGGATACGCATTTCGGGGCTACGCCGGAAATTTTAACGATATTTGAAAAATCATATCTCATAATAGGCTCGTTAATCTGTCTTTAAACATTTTCAAGTAGTCTTTGGAAGTGGGTGCTATATCTATACAGAGTGTCATGTGGCGACGGATAGTAGTTCTTTAGTTACAGCCCTTAAATACAGGACGGATAGGCCTTTCGGGGCTACGCCGGAAATTTTAATGGTATTTGAAAAATCATATCTCATAATCGGCTCGTTAATCTGGCTTTAAACATTTTCAAGTAGTATTTGGAAGTGGGTGCTATACCTATACAGAGTGTCATGTGGCGACGGATAGTAGTTCTTTAGTTACAGCCCTTAAATTTAGGACGGATAGGCATTTTGGGGCTAGGCCGGAAATTTTAACGATATTTGAAAATTCATATCTCATAATCGGCTCGTTAATCTAGCTTTACACATTTTCAAGTAGTATTTGGAAGTGGGTGCTATACCTATACAGAGTGTCATGTGGCGACGGATAGTAGTTCTTTAGTTACAGCACTTAAATTTAGGACGGATAGGCATTTCGGGGCTACGCCGGATATTTTAACGATATTTGAAAAATCATATCTCATAATCGGCTCGTTAATCTGGCTTTAAATATTTTCAAGTAGTATTTGGAAGTGAGTGCTATACCTATACAGAGTGTCATGTGGCGACGGATAGTAGTTCTTTAGTTACAGCCCTTAAATTTAGGACGGATAGGCATTTGGGGCTAGGCCGGAAATTTTAACGATATTTGAAGAATCATATCTCATAATCGGCTCGTTAATCTGGCTTTAAACTTTTTCAAGTAGTATTTGGAAGTGGGTGCTATGCCTGTACAGAGTGTCATATGGCGACGGATAGTAGTTATTTAGTTACAGCCCTTAAATTTAGGACGGATAGGCATTTCGGGGCTAGGCCGGAAATTTTTACGATATTTGAAAAATCATATCTCATAATCGGCTCGTTAATCTGGCTTTAAACTTTTTCAAGTAGTATTTGGAAGTGGGTGCTATACCTATACAGAGTGTCATGTGGCGACGGATAGTAGTTCTTTAGTTACAGCCCTTAAATTTAGGACGGATAGGCATTTCGGATCTAGGCCGGATATTTTAACGATATTTGAAAAATCATATCTCATAATCGGCTTGTTAATCTGGCTTTAAACTTTTTCAAGTAGTATTTGGAAGTGGGTTCTATACCTATACAGAGTGTCATGTGGCGACGGATAGTAGTTTCTTAGTTACAGCCCTTAAATATAGGACGGGTAGGCATTACGGGGCTAGGCCGGAAATTTTAACGATATTTGAAAAATCATATCTCATAATCGGCTTGTTAATCTGGCTTAAAAATTTTCAAGTAGTATTTGGAAGTGGGTGCTATACCTATACAGAGTGTCATGTGGCGACGAATAGTAGTTCTTTAGTTACAGCCCTTAAATTTAGGACGGATAGGCATTTCGGGGCTAGGCCGGAAATTTTAACGATATTTGAAAAATCATATCTCATAATCGGCTTGTTAATCTGGCTTTAAACTTTTTCAAGTAGTATTTGGAAGTGGGTGCGATAACTTTACAGAGTGTCTTGTGGCGACGGATAGTATTTTCTTAGTTACAGCCCTTAAATATAGGACGGTTAGGCATTTCGGGGCTAGGCCGGAAATTTTAACGATATTTGAAAAATCATATCTCATAATCGGCTCGTTAATCTGGCTTTAAACATTTTCAAGTAGTATTTGGAAGTCGGTGCTATACCAATACTGAGTGTCATGTGGCGACGGATAGTAGTTCTTTAGTTACAGCCCTTAATTTTAGGACGGATAGGCATTTCGGGGCTAGGCCGGAAATTTTAACGATATTTGAAAAATCATATCTCATAATCGGCTCGTTAATCTGGCTTTAAACATTTTCAAGTAGTATTAGGAAGTGGGTGCTATACCTATACAGAGTGTCATGTGGCGACGGATAGTAGTTCTTTAGTTACAGCCCTTATATTTAGGACGGATAAGCATATCGGGGCTAGGCCGGAAATTTTAACGATATTTGAAGAATCATATCTCATAATCGGCTCGTTAATCTGGCTTTAAACTTTTTCAAGTAGTATTTGGAAGTGGGTGCTATGCCTATACAGAGTGTCATGTGGCGACGGATAGTAATTATTTAGTTACAGCCCTTAAATTTAGGACGGATAGGCATTTCGGGGCTAGGCCGGAAATTTTAACGTTATTTGATAAATCATATCTCATAATCGGCTCGTTAATCTGGCTTTAAACTTTTTCAAGTAGTATTTGGAAGTGGGTGCTATACCTATACAGAGTGTCATGTGGCGACGGATAGTAGTTCTTTAGTTACAGCCCTTAAATTTAGGAGGGATAGGCATTTCGGGGCTACGCATGAAATTTTAACGATATTTGAAAAATCATATCTCATTATCGGCTTGTTAATCTGGCTTTAAACTTTTTCAAGTAGTATTTGGAAGTGGGTGCTATACCTATACAGAGTGTCATGTGGCGACGGATAGTAGTTTCTTAGTTACAGCCCTTAAATATAGGACGGGTAGGCATTTCGGGACTAGGCCGGAAATTTTAACGATATTTGAAAAATCATTTCTCATAATCGGCTCGTTAATCTGGCTTTAATCATTTTCAAGTAGTATTTGGAAGTGGGTGCTATACCTATACAGAGTGTCATGTGGCGACGGATAGTAGTTCTTTAGTTACAGCCCTTAAATTTAGGACGGATAGGCATTTCGGGGCTACGCCGGAAATTTTAACGATATTTGAAAAATCATATCTCATAATCGGCTTGTTAATCTGGCTATAAACTTTTTCAAGTAGTATTTGGAAGTGGGTGCTATACCTATACAGAGTGTCATGTGGCGACGGATAGTAGTTCTTTAGTTACAGCCCTTAAATTTAGGACGGATAGGCATTTCGGGGCTACGTCGGAAATTTTAACGATATTTGAAAAATCATATCTCATAATCGGCTCGTTAATCTGGCTTTAAACATTTTCAAGTAGTATTTGGAAGTGGGTGCTATACCTATACAGAGTGTCATGTGGTGACGGATAGTAGTTCTTTAGTTACAGCCCTTAAATTTAGGACGGATAGGCATTTCGGGGCTAGGCCGGAAATTTTAACGATATTTGAAGAATCATATCTCATAATCGGCTCGTTAATCTGGCTTTAAACATTTTCAAGTAGTATTTGGAAGTGGGTGCTATACCTACACAGGGTGTCATGTGGCGACGGATAGTAGTTCTTTAGTTACAGCCCTTAAATTTAGGACGGATAGGCATTTCGGGGCTAGGCCGGAAATTTTAACGATATTTGAAAAATCATATATAATAATCGGCTCGTTAATCTGGCTTTAAACATTTTCAAGTAGTATTTGGAAGTGGGTGCTATACCTATACAGAGTGTCATGTGGCGACGGATAGTAGTTCTTTAGTTACAGCCCTTAAATACAGGACGGATAGGCCTTTCGGGGCTACGCCGGAAATTTTAACGGTATTTGAAAAATCATATCTCATAATCGGCTCGTTAATCTGGCTTTAAACATTTTCAAGTAGTATTTGGAAGTGGGTGCTATACCTATACAGAGTGTCATGTGGCGACGGATAGTAGTTCTTTAGTTACAGCCCTTATATTTCGGGCGGATAGGCATTTCGGGGCTAGGCCGGAAATTTTAACGATATTTGAAAAATCATATCTCATAATCGGCTCGTTAATCTAGCTTTACACATCTTCAGGTAGTATTTGGAAGTGGGTGCTATACCTATACAGAGTGTCATGTGGCGACGAATAATAGTTCTTTAGTTACAGCACTTAAATTTAGGACGGATAGGCATTTCGGGGCTAGGCCGGAAATTTTAACGATATTTGAAAAATCATATCTCATAATCGGCTTGTTAATCTGGCTTTAAACATTTTCAAGTAGTATTTGGAAGTGGGTGCTATGCCTATACAGAGTGTCATGAGGCGACGGATAGTAGTTATTTAGTTACAGCCCTTAAATTTAGGACGGATAGGCATTTCGGGGCTAGGCCGGAAATTTTTACGATATTTGAAAAATCATATCTCATAATCGGCTCGTTAATCTGGCTTTAAACTTTTTCAAGTAGTATTTGGAAGTTGGTGCTATACCTATACAGAGTGTGATGTGGCGACGGATAGTAGTTCTTTAGTTACAGCCCTTAAATTTATGACGGATAGGCATTTCGGGGCTAGGCCTGAAATTTTAACGATATTTGAAAAATCATATCTCATAATCGGCTTGTGTATCTTGCTTTAAACTTTTTCAAATAGTACTTGGAAGTGGGTGCTATACCTATACAGAGTGTCATGTGGCGACGGATAGTAGTTTCTTAGTTACAGCCCTTAAATATAGGACGGGTAGGCATTTCGGGGCTAGGCCGGAAATTTTAACGATATTTGAAAAATCATATCTCATAATCGGCTCGTTAATCTGGCTTTAAACATTTTCAAGTAGTATTTGGAAGTGGGTGCTATACCTATACAGAGTGTCATGTGGCGACGGATAGTAGTTCTTTAGTTACAGCCCTTAAATTTAGGACGGATAGGCATTTCGGGGCTAGGCCGGAAATTTTAACGATATTTGAAAAATCATATCTCATAATCAGCCTGTTAATCTGGCTTTAAACATTTTCAAGTAGTATTTGGAAGTGGGTGCTATACCTATACTGAGTGTCATGTGGCGACGGATAGTAGTTCTTTAGTTACAGCCCTTATATTTAGGACGGATAGGCATTTCGGGGCTAGGCCGGAAATTTTAACGATATTTGAAAAATCATTTCTCATAATCGGCTCGTTAATCTGGCTTTAAACATTTTCAAGTAGTATTTGGAAGTGAGTGCTATACCTATACAGAGTGTCATGTGGCGACGGATAGTAGTTCTTTAGTTACAGCCCTTAAATTTAGGACGGATAGGCATTTCGGGGCTAGGCCGGAAATTTTAACGATATTTGAAAAATCATATCTCATAATCGGCTCGTTAATCTGGCTTTAAACTTTTTCAAGTAGTATTTGGAAGTGGGTGCTATACCTATACAGAGTGTCATGTGGCGACGGATAGTAGTTCTTTAGTTACAGCCCTTAAATTTAGGAGGGATAGGCATTTCGGGGCTACGCCGGAAATTTTAACGATATTTGAAAAATCATATCTCATTATCGGCTTGTTAATCTGGCTTTAAACTTTTTCAAGTAGTATTTGGAAGTCGGTGCTATACCTATACAGAGTGTCATGTGGCGACGGATAGTAGTTTCTTAGTTACAGCCCTTAAATATAGGACGGGTAGGCATTTCGGGGCTAGGCCGGAAATTTTAACGATATTTGAAAAATCATATCTCATAATCGGCTCGTTAATCTGGCTTTAAACATTTTCAAGTAGTATTTGGAAGTGGGTGCTATACCTATACAGAGTGTCATGTGGCGACGGATAGTAGTTCTTTAGTTACAGCCCTTACATTTAGGACGGATAGGCATTTCGGGGCGAGGCCGGAAATTTTAACGATATTTGAAAAATCATATCTCATAATCGGCTCGTTATTCTGGCTTTAAACATTTTCAAGTAGTATTTGGAAGTGGGTGCTATACCTATACAGAGTGTCATGTGGCGACGGATAGTAGTTCTTTAGTTACAGCCCTTAAATTTAGGACGGATAGGCATTTCGGGGCTAGGCCGGAAATTTTAACGATATCTGAAAAATCATATCTCATAATCGGCTCGTTAATCTGGCTTTAAACATTTTCAAGTAGTATTTGGAAGTGGGTGCTATACCTATACATAGTGTCATGTGGCGACGGATAGTAGTTCTTTAGTTACAGCTTTAAATATAGGACGGAAAGGCGTTTCGGTGCTACGCCGGAAATTTTAACGATATTCGAAAAATCATATCTCATAATCGGCTCGTTAATCTGGCTTTAAACATTTTCAAGTAGTATTTGGAAGTGGGTGCTATACCTATACAGATTGTCATGTGGCGACAGATAGTAGTTCTTTAGTTACAGCCCTTAAATTTAGGACGGATAGGCATTTCAGGGCTAGGCCGGAAATTTTAACGATATTTGAAAAATCATATCTCATAATCGGCTCGTTAATCTGGCTTTAAACATTTTCAAGTAGTATTTGGAAGTGGGTGCTATACCTATACAGAGTGTCATGTGGCGACGGATAAAATTTCTTTAGTTACAGCCCTTAAATATAGGACGGAAATGCGTTTCGGAGCTACACCGGAAATTTTAACGATATTTGAAAACTCATATCTCACAATCGGCTCGTTAATCTGGCTTTAAACATTTTCAAGTAGTATTTGGAAGTGGGTGATATACCTATACAGAGTGTCATGTGGCGACGGATAGTAGTTCTTTAGTTACAGCCCTTAAATAAAGGACGGAAAGGCGTTTCAGGGCTACGCCGGAAATTTTAACGATATTTGAAAAATCACATCTGATAATCGGCTAGTTAATCTGGCTTTAAACATTTTCAAGTAGTATTTGGAAGTGGGTGCTATACCTGTACAGAGTGTCATGTGGCGACGGATAGTAGTTCTTCAGTTACAGCCCTTAAATTTAGGACGGAAAGGCGTTTCGGGGCTACGCCGGAAATTTTAACGATATTTGAAAAATCATATCTCATAATCGGCTCGTTAATCTGCCTTTAAACATTTTCAAGTAGTATTTGGAAGTGGGTGCTATACCTATACAGAATGTCATGTGGCGACGGATAGTAGTTCTTTAGTTACAGCCCTTAAATACAGGACGGATAGGCCTTTCGAGGCTACGCCGGAAATTTTAACGGTATTTGAAAAATCATATCTCATAATCGGCTCGTTAATCTGGCTTTAAACATTTTCAAGTAGTATTTGGAAGTGGGTGCTATACCTATACAGAGTGTCATGTGGCGACGGATAGTAGTTCTTTAGTTACAGCCCTTATATTTCGGGCGGATAGGCATTTCGGGGCTAGGCCGGAAATTTTAACGATATTTGAAAAATCATATCTCATAATCGGCTCGTTAATCTAGCTTTACACATCTTCAGGTAGTATTTGGAAGTGGGTGCTATACCTATACAGAGTGTCATGTGGCGACGGATAGTAGTTCTTTAGTTACAGCACTTAAATTTAGGACGGATAGGCATTTCGGGGCTAGGCCGGAAATTTTAACGATATTTGAAAAATCATATCTCATAATCGGCTCGTTAATCTGGCTTTAAACTTTTTCAAGTAGTATTTGGAAGTCGGTGCTATACCTATACAGAGTGTCATGTGGCGACGGATAGTAGTTTCTTAGTTACAGCCCTTAAATATAGGACGGGTAGGCATTTCGGGGCTAGGCCGGAAATTTTAACGATATTTGAAAAATCATATCTCATAATCGGCTCGTTAATCTGGCTTTAAACATTTTCAAGTAGTATTTGGAAGTGAGTGCTATACCTATACAGAGTGTCATGTGGCGACGGATAGTAGTTCTTTAGTTACACGCCCTTAAATTTAGGACGGATAGGCATTTCGGGGCTAGGCCGGATATTTTATCGAAATTTGAAGAATCATATCTCATAATCGGCTCTTTAATCTGGCTTTAAACATTTTCAAGAAGTATTTGGAAGTGGGTGCTATACCTATACAGAGTGTCATGTGGCGACGGATAGTAGTTCTTTAGTTACAGCCCTTACATTTAGGACGGATAGGCATTTCGGGGCGAGGCCGGAAATTTTAACGATATTTGAAAAATCATATCTCATAATCGGCTCGTTATTCTGGCTTTAAACATTTTCAAGTAGTATTTGGAAGTGGGTGCTATACCTATACATAGTTTCATGTGGCGACGGATAGTAGTTCTTTAGTTACAGCCTTAAATATAGGACGGAAAGGCGTTTCGGGGCTACGCCGGAAATTTTAACGATATTCGAAAAATCATATCTCATAATCGGCTCGTTAATCTGGCTTTAAACATTTTCAAGTAGTATTTGGAAGTGGGTGCTATACCTATACAGAGTGTCATGTGGCGACGGATAAAATTTCTTTAGTTACAGCCCTTAAATATAGGACGGAAAGGCGTTTCGGAGCTACGCCGGAAATTTTAACGATATTTAAAAAATCATATCTCACAATCGGCTCGTTAATCTGGCTTTAAACATTTTCAAGTAGTATTTGGAAGTGGGTGATATACCTATACAGAGTGTCATGTGGCGACGGATAGTAGTTCTTTAGTTACAGCCCTTAAATAAAGGACGGAAAGGCGTTTCAGGGCTACGCCGGAAATTTTAACGATATTTGAAAAATCACATCTCATAATCGGCTAGTTAATCTGGCTTTAAACATTTTCAAGTAGTATTTGGAAGTGGGTGCTATACCTGTACAGAGTGTCATGTGGCGACGGATAGTAGTTCTTCAGTTACAGCCCTTAAATTTAGGACGGAAAGGCGTTTCGGGGCTACGCCGGAAATTTTAACGATATTTGAAAAATCATATCTCATAATCGGCTCGTTAATCTGGCTTTAAACATTTTCAAGTAGTATTTGGAAGTGGGTGCTATACCTATACAGAATGTCATGTGGCGACGGATAGTAGTTCTTTAGTTACAGCCCTTAAATACAGGACGGATAGGCCTTTCGGGGCTACGCCGGAAATTTTAACGGTATTTGAAAAATCATATCTCATAATCGGCTCGTTAATCTGGCTTTAAACATTTTCAAGTAGTATTTGGAAGTGGGTGCTATACCTATACAGAGTGTGATGTGGCGACGGATAGTAGTTCTTTAGTTACAGCCCTTAAATTTAGGACGGATAGGCATTTCGGGGCTAGGCCGGAAATTTTAACGATATTTGAAAAATCATATATCATAATCGGCTTGTGTATCTTGCTTTAAACTTTTTCAAGTAGTACTTGGAAGTGGGTGCTATACCTATACAGAGTGTCATGTGGCGACGGATAGTAGTTTCTTAGTTACAGCCCTTAAATATAGGACGGGTAGGCATTTCGGGGCTAGGCCGGAAATTTTAACGATATTTGAAAAATCATATCTCATAATCGGCTCGTTAATCTGGCTTTAAACATTTTCAAGTAGTATTTGGAAGTGGGTGCTATACCTATACAGAGTGTCATGTGGCGACGGATAGTAGTTCTTTAGTTACAGCCCTTAATTTTAGGACGGATAGGCATTTCGGGGCTAGGCCGGAAATTTTAACGATATTTGAAACTCATATCTCATAATCAGCTCGTTAATCTGGCTTTAAACATTTTCAAGTAGTATTTGGAAGTGGGTGCTATACCTATACTGAGTGTCATGTGGCGACGGATAGTAGTTCTTTAGTTACAGCCCTTATATTTAGGACGGATAGGCATTTCGGGGCTAGGCCGGAAATTTTAACGATATTTGAAAAATCATATCTCATAATCGGCTCGTTAATCTGGCTTTAAACATTTTCAAGTAGTATTTGGAAGTGAGTGCTATACCTATACAGAGTGTCATGTGGCGACGGATAGTAGTTCTTTAGTTACAGCCCTTAAATTTAGGACGGATAGGCATTTCGGGGCTAGGCCGGAAATTTTAACGATATTTGAAAAATCATATCTCATAATCGGCACGTTAATCTGGCTTTAAACATTTTCAAGAAGTATTTGGAAGTGGGTGCTATACCTATACAGAGTGTCATGTGGCGACGGATAGTAGTTCTTTAGTTACAGCCCTTACATTTAGGACGGATAGGCATTTCGGGGCGAGGCCGGAAATTTCAACGATATTTGAAAAATCATATCTCATAATCGGCTCGTTATTCTGGCTTTAAACATTTTCAAGTAGTATTTGGAAGTGGGTGCTATACCTATACAGAGTGTCATGTGGCGACGGATAGTAGTTCTTTAGTTACAGCCCTTAAATTTAGGACGGATAGGCATTTCGGGGCTAGGCCGGAAATTTTAACGATATCTGAAAAATCATATCTCATAATCGGCTCGTTAATCTGGCTTTAAACATTTTCAAGTAGTATTTGGAAGTGGGTGCTATACCTATACATAGTGTCATGTGGCGACGGATAGTAGTTCTTTAGTTACAGCCTTAAATATAGGACGGAAAGGCGTTTCGGGGCTACGCCGGAAATTTTAACGATATTCGAAAAATCATATCTCATAATCGGCTCGTTAATCTGGCTTTAAACATTTTCAAGTAGTATTTGGAAGTGGGTGCTATACCTATACAGAGTGTCATGTGGCGACAGATAGTAGTTCTTTAGTTACAGCCCTTAAATTTAGGACGGATAGGCATTTCAGGGCTAGGCCGGAAATTTTAACGATATTTGAAAAATCATATCTCATAATCGGCTCGTTAATCTGGCTTTAAACATTTTCAAGTAGTATTTGGAAGTGAGTGCTATACCTATACAGAGTGTCATGTGGCGACGGATAGTAGTTCTTTAGTTACAGCCCTTAAATTTAGGACGGATAGGCATTTCGGGGCTAGGCCGGAAATTTTAACGATATTTGAAAAATCATATCTCATAATCGGCTCGTTAATCTGGCTTTAAACTTTTTCAAGTAGTATTTGGAAGTGGGTGCTATACCTATACAGAGTGTCATGTGGCGACGGATAGTAGTTCTTTAGTTACAGCCCTTAAATTTAGGAGGGATAGGCATTTCGGGGCTACGCCGGAAATTTTAACGATATTTGAAAAATCATATCTCATTATCGGCTTGTTAATCTGGCTTTAAACTTTTTCAAGTAGTATTTGGAAGTCGGTGCTATACCTATACAGAGTGTCATGTGGCGACGGATAGTAGTTTCTTAGTTACAGCCCTTAAATATAGGACGGGTAGGCATTTCGGGGCTAGGCCGGAAATTTTAACGATATTTGAAAAATCATATCTCATAATCGGCTCGTTAATCTGGCTTTAAACATTTTCAAGAAGTATTTGGAAGTGGGTGCTATACCTATACAGAGTGTCATGTGGCGACGGATAGTAGTTCTTTAGTTACAGCCCTTACATTTAGGACGGATAGGCATTTCGGGGCGAGGCCGGAAATTTTAACGATATTTGAAAAATCATATCTCATAATCGGCTCGTTAATCTGGCTTAAAACATTTTCAAGTAGTATTTGGAAGTGGGTGCTATACCTATACATAGTGTCATGTGGCGACGGATAGTAGTTCTTTAGTTACAGCCTTAAATATAGGACGGAAAGGCGTTTCGGGGCTACGCCGGAAATTTTAACGATATTCGAAAAATCATATCTCATAATCGGCTCGTTAATCTGGCTTTAAACATTTTCAAGTAGTATTTGGAAGTGGGTGCTATATCCATAAAGAGTGTCATGTGGCGACGGATAAAATTTCTTTAGTTACAGCCCTTAAATATAGGACGGAAAGGCGTTTCGGAGCTACGCCGGAAATTTTAACGATATTTGAAAAATCATATCTCACAATCGGCTCGTTAATCTGGCTTTAAACATTTTCAAGTAGTATTTGGAAGTGGGTGATATACCTATACAGAGTGTCATGTGGCGACGGATAGTAGTTCTTTAGTTACAGCCCTTAAATAAAGGACGGAAAGGCGTTTCAGGGCTACGCCGGAAATTTTAACGATATTTGAAAAATCACATCTCATAATCGGCTAGTTAATCTGGCTTTAAACATTTGCAAGTAGTATTTGGAAGTGGGTGCTATACCTGTACAGAGTGTCATGTGGCGACGGATAGTAGTTCTTCAGTTACAGCCCTTAAATTTAGGACGGAAAGGCGTTTCGGGGCTACGCCGGAAATTTTAACGATATTTGAAAAATCATATCTCATAATCGGCTCGTTAATCTGGCTTTAAACATTTTCAAGTAGTATTTGGAAGTGGGTGCTATACCTATACAGAATGTCATGTGGCGACGGATAGTAGTTCTTTAGTTACAGCCCTTAAATATAGGACGGAAAGGCGTTTCGGGGCTACGCCGGAAATTTTAACGATATTTGAAAAATCATATATCATAATCGGCTAGTTAATCGGGCTTTAAACATTTTCAAGTAGTATTTGGAAGTGGGAGCTATACCTATACAGAGTGTCATGTGGCGACGGATAGTAGTTCTTTAGTTACAGCCCTTAAATATAGGACGGAAATGCGTTTCGGGGGCTACGCCGGAAATTTTAACGATATTTGAAAAATCATATCTCCTAATCGGCTCGTTAATCTGGCTTTAAACATTTTCAAGTAGTATTTGGAAGTGGGTGCTATACCTATACAGAGTGTCATGTGGCGACGGATAGTAGTTCTTTAGTTACAGCCCTTAAATATAGGACGGAAAGGCGTTTCGGGGCTACGCCGGAAATTTTAACGATATTTGAAAAATAATATCTCATAATCAGCTCGTTAATCTGGCTTTAAACAATTTCTAGTAGTATTTGGAAATGGGTGCTATACCTATACAGAGTGTCATGTGATGACGGATAGTAGTTCTTTAGTTACAGCCCTTATATTTAGGACGGATAGGCATTTCGGGGCTAGGCAGGAAATTTTAACGATATTTGAAAAATCATATCTCGTAATCGGCTCGTTAATCTGGCTGTAAACATTTTCAAGTAGTATTTGGAAGTGGGTGCTATACCTATACAGAGTGTCATGTGGCGACGGCTGGAAGTAGTTCTTTAGTTGCAGCCCTTAAATTTAGGACGGATAGGCATTTCAGGGCTAGGCCGGAAATTTTAACGAAATTTGAAAAATCATATCTCATAATCGGCTCGTTAATCTGGCTTTAAACATTTTCAAGTAGTATTTGGAAGTGAGTGCTATACCTATACAGAGTGTCATGTGGCGACGGATAATAGTTCTTTAGTTACAGCCCTTAAATTTAGGACGGATAGGCATTTCGGGGCTAGGCCGGAAATTTTAACGATATTTGAAGAATCATATCTCATAATCGGCTCGTTAATCTGGCTTTAAACTTTTTCAAGTAGTATTTGGAAGTGGGTGCTATGCCTATACAGAGTGTCATGTGGCGACGGATAGTAGTTCTTTAGTTACAGCCCTTAAATTTAGGACGGATAGGCGTTTCGGGGCTACGCCGGAAATTTTAACGATATTTGAAAAATCATATCTCATAATCAGCTTGTTAATCTGGCTTTAAACTTATTCAAGTAGTATTTGGAAATGGGTGCTATACCTATACAGAGTGTCATGTGGCGACGGATAGTAGTTTCTTAGTTACAGCCCTTAAATTTAAGACGGGTAGGCATTTCGGGGCGAGGCCGGAAATTTTAACGATATTTGAAAAATCATATCTCTTAATCGGCTCGTTAATCTGGCTCTAAACATTTTCAAGTAGTATTTGGAAGTGAGTGCTATACCTATACAGAGTGTCATGTGGCGACGGATAGTAGTTCTTTAGTTACACGCCCTTAAATTTAGGACGGATAGGCATTTCGGGGCTAGGCCGGAAATTTTATCGAAATTTGAAGAATCATATCTCATAATCGGCTCGTTAATCTGGCTTGAAACATTTTCAAGAAGTATTTGGAAGTGGGTGCTATACCTATACAGAGTGTCATGTGATGACGGATAGTAGTTCTTTAGTTACAGCCCTTATATTTAGGACGGATAGGCATTTCGGGGCTAGGCCGGAAATTTTAACGATATCTGAAAAATCATATCTCATAATCGGCTCGTTAATCTGGCTTTAAACATTTTCAAGTAGTATTTGGAAGTGGGTGCTATACCTATACATAGTGTCATGTGGCGACGGATAGTAGTTCTTTAGTTACAGCCTTAAATATAGGACGGAAAGGCGTTTCGGGGCTACGCCGGATATTTTAACGATATTCGAAAAATCATATCTCATAATCGGCTCGTTAATCTGGCTTTAAACATTTTCAAGTAGTATTTGGAAGTGGGTGCTATACCTATACAGAGTGTCATGTGGCGACAGATAGTAGTTCTTTAGTTACAGCCCTTAAATTTAGGACGGATAGGCATTTCAGGGCTAGGCCGGAAATTTTAACGATATTTGAAAAATAATATCTCATAATCGGCTCGTTAATCTGGCTTTAAACATTTTCAAGTAGTATTTGGAAGTGGGTGCTATATCTATACAGAGTGTCATGTGGCGACGGATAAAATTTCTTTAGTTACAGCCCTTAAATATAGGACGGAAAGGCGTTTCGGAGCTACGCCGGAAATTTTAACGATATTTGAAAAATCATATCTCACAATCGGCTCGTTAATCTGGCTTTAAACATTTTCAAGTAGTATTTGGAAGTGGGTGATATACCTATACAGTGTGTCATGTGGCGACGGATCGTAGTTCTTTAGTTACAGCCCTTAAATAAAGGACGGAAAGGCGTTTCAGGGCTACGCCGGAAATTTTAACGATATTTGAAAAATCACATCTCATAATCGGCTAGTTAATCTGGCTTTAAACATTTGCAAGTAGTATTTGGAAGTGGGTGCTATACCTGTACAGAGTGTCATGTGGCGACGGATAGTAGTTCTTCAGTTACAGCCCTTAAATTTAGGACGGAAAGGCGTTTCGGGGCTACGCCGGAAATTTTAACGATATTTGAAAAATCATATCTCATAATCGGCTCGTTAATCTGGCTTTAAACATTTTCAAGTAGTATTTGGAAGTGGGTGCTATACCTATACAGAATGTCATGTGGCGACGGATAGTAGTTCTTTAGTTACAGCCCTTAAATATAGGACGGAAAGGCGTTTCGGGGCTACGCCGGAAATTTTAACGATATTTGAAAAATCATATATCATAATCGGCTAGTTAATCGGGCTTTAAACATTTTCAAGTAGTATTTGGAAGTGGGAGCTATACCTATACAGAGTGTCATGTGGCGACGGATAGTAGTTCTTTAGTTACAGCCCTTAAATATAGGACGGAAATGCGTTTCGGGGCTACGCCGGAAATTTTAACGATATTTGAAAAATCATATCTCCTAATCGGCTCGTTAATCTGGCTTTAAACATTTCAAGTAGTATTTGGAAGTGGGTGCTATACCTATACAGAGTGTCATGTGGCGACGGATAGTAGTTCTTTAGTTACAGCCCTTACATTTAGGACGGATAGGCATTTCGGGGCTACGCCGGAAATTTTAACGATATTTGAAAAATCATATCTCATAATCAGCTCGTTAATCTGGCTTTAAACAATTTCTAGTAGTATTTGGAAATGGGTGCTATACCTATACAGAGTGTCATGTGATGACGGATAGTAGTTCTTTAGTTACAGCCCTTATATTTAGGACGGATAGGCATTTCGGGGCTAGGCCGGAAATTTTAACGATATTTGAAAAATCATATCTCGTAATCGGCTCGTTAATCTGGCTGTAAACATTTTCAAGTAGTATTTGGAAGTGGGTGCTATACCTATACAGAGTGTCATGTGGCGACGGCTGGAAGTAGTTATTTAGTTACAGCCCTTAAATTTAGGACGGATAGGCATTTCAGGGCTAGGCCGGAAATTTTAACGATATTTGAAATATCATATCTCATAATCGGCTCGTTAATCTGGCTTTAAACATTTTCAAGTAGTATTTGGAAGTGAGTGCTATACCTATACAGAGTGTCATGTGGCGACGGATAATAGTTCTTTAGTTACAGCCCTTAAATTTAGGACGAATAGGCATTTCGGGGCTAGGCCGGAAATTTTAACGATATTTGAAGAATCATATCTCATAATCGGCTCGTTAATCTGGCTTTAAACTTTTTCAAGTAGTATTTGGAAGTGGGTGCTATGCCTATACAGAGTGTCATGTGGCGACGGATAGTAGTTCTTTAGTTACAGCCCTTATATTTAGGACGGATAGGCGTTTCGGGGCTACGCCGGAAATTTTAACGATATTTGAAAAACCATATCTCATTATCGGCTTGTTAATCTGGCTTTAAACTTTTTCAAGTAGTATTTGGAAGTCGGTGCTATACCTATACAGAGTGTCATGTGGCGACGGATAGTAGTTTCTTAGTTACAGCCCTTAAATATAGGACGGGTAGGCATTTCGGGGCGAGGCCGGAAATTTTAACGATATTTGAAAAATCATATCTCTTAATCGGCTCGTTAATCTGGCTCTAAACATTTTCAAGTAGTATTTGGAAGTGAGTGCTATACCTATACAGAGTGTCATGTGGCGACGGATAGTAGTTCTTTAGTTACACGCCCTTAAATTTAGGACGGATAGGCATTTCGGGGCTAGGCCGGAAATTTTATCGAAATTTGAAGAATCATATCTCATAATCGGCTCGTTAATCTGGCTTGAAACATTTTCAAGAAGTATTTGGAAGTGGGTGCTATACCTATACAGAGTGTCATGTGGCGACGGATAGTAGTTCTTTAGTTACAGCCCTTACATTTAGGACGGATAGGCATTTCGGGGCGAGGCCGGAAATTTTAACGATATTTAAAAAATCATATCTCATAATCGGCTCGTTAATCTGGCTTTAAACATTTTCAAGTAGTATTTGGAAGTGGGTGCTATACCTATACAGAGTGTCATGTGGCGACAGATAGTAGTTCTTTAGTTACAGCCCTTAAATTTAGGACGGATAGCCATTTCAGGGCTAGGCCGGAAATTTTAACGATATTTGAAAAATCATATCTTATAATCGGCTCGTTAATCTGGCTTTAAACATTTTCAAGTAGTATTTGGAAGTGGGTGCTATACCTATACAGAGTGTCATGTGGCGACGGATAAAATTTCTTTAGTTACAGCCCTTAAATATAGGACGGAAAGGCGTTTCGGAGCTACGCCGGAAATTTTAACGATATTTGAAAAATCATATCTCACAATCGGCTCGTTAATCTGGCTTTAAACATTTTCAAGTAGTATTTGGAAGTGGGTGATATACCTATACAGAGTGTCATGTGGCGACGGATAGTAGTTCTTTAGTTACAGCCCTTAAATTTAAGACGGATAGGCATTTCGGGGCTAGGCGGAAATTTTAACGATATTTGAAAAATCACATCTCATAATCGTCTAGTTAATCTGGCTTTAAACATTTTCAAGTAGTATTTGGAAGTGGGTGCTATACCTATACAGAGTGTCATGTGGCGACGGATAGTAGTTCTTTAGTTACAGCCCTTAAATTTAAGACGGATAGGCATTTCGGGGCTAGGCGGAAATTTTAACGATATTTGAAAAATCATATCTCATAATCGGCACGTTAATCTGGCTTTAAACATTTTCAAGTAGTATTTGGAAGTGGGTGCTATACCTATACAGAGTGTCATGTGGCGACAGATAGTATTTCTTTAGTTACAGCCCTTAAATTTAGGACGGATAGGCATTTCGGGGCTAGGCCGGAAATTTTAACGATATTTGAAAATTCATATCTCATAATCGGCTCGTTAATCTGGCTTTAAACAATTTCTAGTAGTATTTGGAAATGGGTGCTATACCTATACAGAGTGTCATGTGATGACGGATAGTAGTTCTTTAGTTACAGCCCTTATATTTAGGACGGATAGGCATTTCGGGGCTAGGCCGGAAATTTTAACGATATTTGAAAAATCATATCTCGTAATCGGCTCGTTAATCTGGCTGTAAACATTTTCAAGTAGTATTTGGAAGTGGGTGCTATACCTATACAGAGTGTCATGTGGCGACGGCTGGAAGTAGTTCTTTAGTTACAGCCCTTAAATTTAGGACGGATAGGCATTTCAGGGCTAGGCCGGAAATTTTAACGATATTTGAAATATCATATCTCATAATCGGCTCGTTAATCTGGCTTTAAACATTTTCAAGTAGTATTTGGAAGTGAGTGCTATACCTATACAGAGTGTCATGTGGCGACGGATAATAGTTCTTTAGTTACAGCCCTTAAATTTAGGACGAATAGGCATTTCGGGGCTAGGCCGGAAATTTTAACGATATTTGAAGAATCATATCTCATAATCGGCTCGTTAATCTGGCTTTAAACTTTTTCAAGTAGTATTTGGAAGTGGGTGCTATGCCTATACAGAGTGTCATGTGGCGACGGATAGTAGTTCTTTAGTTACAGCCCTTAAATTTAGGACGGATAGGCGTTTCGGGGCTACGCCGGAAATTTTAACGATATTTGAAAAACCATATCTCATTATCGGCTTGTTAATCTGGCTTTAAACTTTTTCAAGTAGTATTTGGAAGTCGGTGCTATACCTATACAGAGTGTCATGTGGCGACGGATAGTAGTTTCTTAGTTACAGCCCTTAAATATAGGACGGGTAGGCATTTCGGGGCGAGGCCGGAAATTTTAACGATATTTGAAAAATCATATCTCTTAATCGGCTCGTTAATCTGGCTCTAAACATTTTCAAGTAGTATTTGGAAGTGAGTGCTATACCTATACAGAGTGTCATGTGGCGACGGATAGTAGTTCTTTAGTTACAGCCCTTACATTTAGGACGGATAGGCATTTCGGGGCGAGGCCGGAAATTTTAACGATATTTAAAAAATCATATCTCATAATCGGCTCGTTAATCTGGCTTTAAACATTTTCAAGTAGTATTTGGAAGTGGGTGCTATACCTATACAGAGTGTCATGTGGCGACGGATAGTAGTTCTTTAGTTAAAGCCCTTAAATTTAGGACGGATAGGCATTTCGGGGCTAGGCCGGAAATTTTAACGATATCTGAAAA
Organism: Locusta migratoria; assembly: GCA_026315105.1. Taxonomy (NCBI): domain Eukaryota; kingdom Metazoa; phylum Arthropoda; class Insecta; order Orthoptera; family Acrididae; genus Locusta; species Locusta migratoria. The sequence continues at coordinate 152,115 of JAOYRU010000243.1, forward strand.
ATCATATCTCATAACGGCTCGTTAATCTGGCTTTAAACTTTTTCAAGTAGTATTTGGAAGTGGGTGCTATACCTATACATAGTGTCATGTGGCGACGGATAGTAGTTCTTTAGTTACAGCCTTAAATATAGGACGGAAATGCGTTTCGGGGCTACGCCGGAAATTTTAACGATATTCGAAAAATCATATCTCATAATCGGCTCGTTAATCTGGCTTTAAACATTTTCAAGTAGTATTTGGAAGTGGGTGCTATACCTATACAGAGTGTCATGTGGCGACAGATAGTAGTTCTTTAGTTACAGCCCTTAAATTTAGGACGGATAGCCATTTCAGGGCTAGGCCGGAAATTTTAACGATATTTGAAAAATCATATCTTATAATCGGCTCGTTAATCTGGCTTTAAACATTTTCAAGTAGTATTTGGAAGTGGGTGCTATACCTATACAGAGTGTCATGTGGCGACGGATAAAATTTCTTTAGTTACACGCCCTTAAATTTAGGACGGATAGGCATTTCGGGGCTAGGCCGGAAATTTTATCGAAATTTGAAGAATCATATCTCATAATCGGCTCGTTAATCTGGCTTGAAACATTTTCAAGAAGTATTTGGAAGTGGGTGCTATACCTATACAGAGTGTCATGTGGCGACGGATAGTAGTTCTTTAGTTACAGCCCTTACATTTAGGACGGATAGGCATTTCGGGGCGAGGCCGGAAATTTTAACGATATTTAAAAAATCATATCTCATAATCGGCTCGTTAATCTGGCTTTAAACATTTTCAAGTAGTATTTGGAAGTGGGTGCTATACCTATACAGAGTGTCATGTGGCGACGGATAGTAGTTCTTTAGTTAAAGCCCTTAAATTTAGGACGGATAGGCATTTCGGGGCTAGGCCGGAAATTTTAACGATATCTGAAAAATCATATCTCATAACGGCTCGTTAATCTGGCTTTAAACTTTTTCAAGTAGTATTTGGAAGTGGGTGCTATACCTATACATAGTGTCATGTGGCGACGGATAGTAGTTCTTTAGTTACAGCCTTAAATATAGGACGGAAATGCGTTTCGGGGCTACGCCGGAAATTTTAACGATATTCGAAAAATCATATCTCATAATCGGCTCGTTAATCTGGCTTTAAACATTTTCAAGTAGTATTTGGAAGTGGGTGCTATACCTATACAGAGTGTCATGTGGCGACAGATAGTAGTTCTTTAGTTACAGCCCTTAAATTTAGGACGGATAGCCATTTCAGGGCTAGGCCGGAAATTTTAACGATATTTGAAAAATCATATCTTATAATCGGCTCGTTAATCTGGCTTTAAACATTTTCAAGTAGTATTTGGAAGTGGGTGCTATACCTATACAGAGTGTCATGTGGCGACGGATAAAATTTCTTTAGTTACAGCCCTTAAATATAGGACGGAAAGGCGTTTCGGAGCTACGCCGGAAATTTTAACGATATTTGAAAAATCATATCTCACAATCGGCTCGTTAATCTGGCTTTAAACATTTTCAAGTAGTATTTGAAAGTGGGTGATATACCTATACAGAGTGTCATGTGGCGACGGATAGTAGTTCTTTAGTTACAGCCCTTAAATTTAAGACGGATAGGCATTTCGGGGCTAGGCGGAAATTTTAACGATATTTGAAAAATCACATCTCATAATCTTCTAGTTAATCTGGCTTTAAACATTTTCAAGTAGTATTTGGAAGTGGGTGCTATACCTATACAGAGTGTCATGTGGCGACGGATAGTAGTTCTTTAGTTACAGCCCTTAAATTTAAGACGGATAGGCATTTCGGGGCTAGGCGGAAATTTTAACGATATTTGAAAAATCATATCTCATAATCGGCACGTTAATCTGGCTTTAAACATTTTCAAGTAGTATTTGGAAGTGGGTGCTATACCTATACAGAGTGTCATGTGGCGACAGATAGTATTTCTTTAGTTACAGCCCTTAAATTTAGGACGGATAGGCATTTCGGGGCTAGGCCGGAAATTTTAACGATATTTGAAAATTCATATCTCATAATCGGCTCGTTAATCTGGCTTTAAACATTTTCAAGTAGTATTTGGAAGTGGGTGCCATACCTATACAGAGTGTCATGTGGCGACGGATAGTAGTTCTTTAGTTACAGCCCTTAAATATAGGACGGAATGGCGTTTCGTGGCTACGCCGGAAATTTTAAGGATATTTGAAAAATCATATCTCATAATCGGCTCGTTAATCTGGCTTTAAACATTTTCAAGTAGTATTTGGAAGTGGGTGCTATACCTATACAGAGTGTCATGTGGCGACGGATAGTAGTTCTTTAGTTACAGCCCTTAAATATAGGACGGAATGGCGTTTCTGGGCTACGCCGGAAATTTTAACGATATTTGATAAATCATATCTCATAATCGGCTCGTTAATCTGGCTTTAAACATTTTCAAGTAGTATTTGGAAGTGGGTGCTATACCTATACAGAGTGTCATGTGGCGACGGATAGTAGTTCTTTAGTTACAGCCCTTAAATATAGGACGGAAAGGCGTTTCGGGGCTACTCCGGAAATTTTAACGATATTTGAAAAATCATATCTCATAATCGGCTCGTTAATCTGGCTTTAAACATTTTCAAGTAGTATTTGGAAGTGGGTGCTATACCTATACAGTGTCATGTGGCGACGGATAGTAGTTGTTTAGTTACAGCCCTTAAATTTAGGACGGATAGGCATTTCTGGGCTAGGCCGGAAATTTTAACGATATTTGAAAAATCATATCTCATAATCGGCTCGTTAATCTGGCTTCAAACATTATCAAGTAGTATTTGGAAGTGGGTGCTATACCTATACAGAGTGTCATGTGGCGACGGATAGTAGTTCTTTAGTTACAGCCCTTAAATTTAGGACGGATAGGCATTTCGGGGCTAGGCCGTAAATTTTAACGATATTTCAAAATTCGTATCTCATAATCGGCTCGTTAATCTGGCTTTAAACATTTTCAAGTAGTATTTGGAAGTGGGTGCTATACCTATACAGAGTGTCATGTGGCGACGGATAGTAGTTCTTTAGTTACAGCCCTTAAATTTAGGACGGATAGGCATTTCGGGGCTAGGCCGGAAATTTCAACGATATTTGAAAAATCATATCTCATAATCGGCTCGTTAATCTGGCTTTAAACATTTTCAAGTAGTATTTGGAAGTGGGTGCTATACCTATACAGAGTGTCATGTGGCGACGGATAGTAGTTCTTTAGTTACAGCCCTTAAATTTAGGATGGATAGGCATTACGGGGCTAGGCCGGAAATTTTAACGATATTTGAAAAATCATATCTCATAATCGGCTCGTTAATCTGGCTTTAAACATTTTCAAGTAGTATTTGGAAGTGTGTGCTATACCTATACAGAGTGTCATGTGGCGACGGATAGTAGTTCTTTAGTTACAGCCCTTAAATATAGCACGGAAAGGCGTTTCGGGGCTACGCCGGAAATTTTAACGATATTTGAAAAATCATATCTCATAATCGGCTCGTTAATCTGGCTTTAAACATTTTCAAGTAGTATTTGGAAGTGGGTGCTATACCTATACAGGGTGTCATGTGGCGACAGCTAGCAGTTCTTTAGTTACACTCCCATAAATGGAGGACGGAAAGGCATTTCGGGGCTACGCCGGAAATTTTAACGATATTCGAAAAATCATATCTCATAATCGGCTCGTTAATCTGGCTTTAAACTTTTTCTAGTAGTATTTGGAAGTGGGTGCTATACCTATACAGAGTGTCATGTGGCGACGGATAGTAGTTCTTTAGTTACAGCCCTTAAATATAGGACGGAATGGCGTTTCTGGGCTACGCGGGAAATTTTAACGATATTTGAAAAATCATATCTCATAATCGGCTCGTTAATCTGGCTTTCAACATTTTCAAGTAGTATTTGGAAGTGGGTGCTATACCTATACATAGTGTCATGTGGCGATGGATAGTAGTTCTTTAGTTACAGCCCTTAAATATAGGACAGAAAGGCGTTTCGGGGCTACCCCGGAAATTTTAACGTTATTTGAAAAATCATATCTCATAATCGGCTCGTTAATCTGGCTTTAAACATTTTCAAGTAGTATTTGGAAGTGGGTGCTATACCTATACAGAGTGTCATGTGGCGACGGATAGTAGTTCTTTAGTTACAGCCCTTAAATATAGGACGGAAAGGCGTTTCGGGGCTACGCCGGAAATTTTAACGATATTTGAAAAATCATATCTCATAATCAGCTCGTTAATCAAGCTTTAAACATTTTCAAGTAGTATTTGGAAGTGGGTGCTATACCTATACAGAGTGTCATGTGGCGACGGATAGTAGTTCTTTAGTTACAGCCCTTAAATTTAGGACGGATAGGCATTCGGGGCTACGCCGGAAATTTTAACGATATTTGAAAAATCATATCTCATAATCGGCTCGTTAATCTGGCTTTAAACATTTTCAAGTAGTATTTGGAAGTGGGTGCTATACCTATACAGAGTGTCATGTGGCGACGGATAGTAGTTCCTTAGTTACAGCCCTTAAATTTAGGACGGATAGGCATTTCGGGTCTAGGCCGGAAATTTTAACGATATTTGAAAAATCATATCTCATAATCGGCTCGTTAATCTGGCTTTAAACATTTTCAAGTAGTATTTGGAAGTGGGTGCTATACCTATACAGAGTGTCATGTGGCGACGGATAGTAGTTCTTTAGTTACAGCCCTTATATTTAGGACGGATAGGCATTTCGGGGCTAGGCCGGAAATTTTAACGATATTTGAAAATTCATATCTCATAATCGGCTCGTTAATCTGGCTTTAAACATTTTCAAGTAGTATTTGGAAGTGGGTGCTATACCTATACAGAGTGTCATGTGGCGACGGATAGTAGTTCTTTAGTTACAGCCCTTAAATATAGGACGGAAAGGCGTTTCGGGGCTACGCCGGAAATTTTAACGATATTCGAAAAATCATATCTCATAATCGGCTCGTTAATCTGGCTTTAAACATTTTCAAGTAGTATTTGGAAGTGGGTGCTATACCTATACAGAGTGTCATGTGGCGACGGATAGTAGTTCTTTAGTTACAGCCCTTAAATTTAGGACGGATAGGCATTTCGGGGCTAGGCCGGAAATTTCAACGATATTTGAAAAATCATATCTCATAATCGGCTCGTTAATCTGGCTTTAAACATTTTCAAGTAGTATTTCGAAGTGGGTGCTATACCTATACAGAGTGTCATGTGGCGACGGATAGTAGTTCTTTAGTTACAGCCCTTAAATTTAGGACGGATAGGCATTTCTGGGCTAGGCCGGAAATTTTAACGATATTTGAAAAATCATATCTCATAATCGGCTCGTTAATCTGGCTTTAAACATTTTCAAGTAGTATTTGGAAGTGGGTGCTATACCTATACAGAGTGTCATGTGGCGACGGATAGTAGTTCTTTAGTTACAGCCCTTAAATTTAGGACGGATAGGCATTTCGGGGCTAGGCCGGAAATTTTAACGATATTTGAAAATTCATATCTCATAATCGGCTCGTTAATCTGGCTTTAAACATTTTCAAGTAGTATTTGGAAGTGGGTGCTATACCTATACAGAGTGTCATGTGTCGACGGATAGAAGTTCTTTAGTTACAGCCCTTAAATATAGGACGGAAAGGCGTTTCGGGGCTACACCGGAAATTTTAACGATATTTGAAAATTCATATCTCATAATCGACTCGTTAATCTGGCTTTAAACATTTTCAAGTAGTATTTGGAAGTGGGTGCTATACCTATACAGAGTGTCATGTGGCGACGGATAGTAGTTCTTTAGTTACAGCCCTTAAATATAGGACGGAATGGCGTTTCTGGGCTACGCGGGAAATTTGAACGATATTTGAAAAATCATATCTCATAATCGACTCGTTAATCTGGATTTAAACATTTTCAAGTAGTATTTGGAAGTGGGTGCTATACCTATACATAGTGTCATGTGGCGATGGATAGTAGTTCTTTAGTTACAGCCCTTAAATATAGGACAGAAAGGCGTTTCGGGGCTACCCCGGAAATTTTAACGATATTTGAAAAATCATATCTCATAATCGGCTCGTTAATCTGGCTTTAAACATTTTCAAGTAGTATTTGGAAGTGGGTGCTATACCTATACAGAGTGTCATGTGGCGACGGATAGTAGTTCTTTAGTTACAGCCCTTAAATATAGGACGGAAAGGCGTTTCGGGGCTACGCCGGAAATTTTAACGATATTTGAAAAATCATATCTCATAATCAGCTCGTTAATCAAGCTTTAAACATTTTCAAGTAGTATTTGGAAGTGGGTGCTATACCTATACAGAGTGTCATGTGGCGACGGATAGTAGTTCTTTAGTTACAGCCCTTAAATTTAGGACGGATAGGCATTTCGGGGCTAGGCCGGAAATTTTAACGATATTTGAAAAATCATATCTCATAATCGGCTCGTTAATCTGGCTTTAAACATTTTCAAGTAGTATTTGGAAGTGGGTGCTATACCTATACAGAGTGTCATGTGGCGACGGATAGTAGTTCCTTAGTTACAGCCCTTAAATTTAGGACGGATAGGCATTTCGGGTCTAGGCCGGAAATTTTAACGATTTTTGAAAAATCAAATCTCATAATCGGCTCGTTAATCTGGCTTTAAACATTTTCAAGTAGTATTTGGAAGTGGGTGCTATACCTATACAGAGTGTCATGTGGCGACGGATAGTAGTTCTTTAGTTACAGCCCTTATATTTAGGACGGATAGGCATTTCGGGGCTAGGCCGGAAATTTTAACGATATTTGAAAATTCATATCTCATAATCGGCTCGTTAATCTGGCTTTAAACATTTTCAAGTAGTATTTGGAAGTGGGTGCTATACCTATACAGAGTGTCATGTGGCGACGGATAGTAGTTCTTTAGTTACAGCCCTTAAATATAGGACGGAAAGGCGTTTCGGGGCTACGCCGGAAATTTTAACGATATTCGAAAAATCATATCTCATAATCGGCTCGTTAATCTGGCTTTAAACATTTTCAAGTAGTATTTGGAAGTGGGTGCTATACCTATACAGAGTGTCATGTGGCGACGGATAGTAGTTCTTTAGTTACAGCCCTTAAATTTAGGACGGATAGGCATTTCGGGGCTAGGCCGGAAATTTCAACGATATTTGAAAAATCATATCTCATAATCGGCTCGTTAATCTGGCTTTAAACATTTTCAAGTAGTATTTCGAAGTGGGTGCTATACCTATACAGAGTGTCATGTGGCGACGGATAGTAGTTCTTTAGTTACAGCCCTTAAATTTAGGACGGATAGGCATTTCAGGGCTAGGCCGGAAATTTTAACGATATTTGAAAAATCATATCTCATAATCGGCTCGTTAATCTGGCTTTAAACATTTTCAAGTAGTATTTGGAAGTGGGTGCTATACCTATACAGAGTGTCATGTGGCGACGGATAGTAGTTCTTTAGTTACAGCCCTTAAATTTAGGACGGATAGGCATTTCGGGGCAAGGCCGGAAATTTTAACGATATTTGAAAATTCATATCTCATAATCGGCTCGTTAATCTGGCTTTAAACATTTTCAAGTAGTATTTGGAAGTGGGTGCTATACCTATACAGAGTGTCATGTGTCGACGGATAGAAGTTCTTTAGTTACAGCCCTTAAATATAGGACGGAAAGGCGTTTCGGGGCTACGCCGGAAATTTTAACGATATTTGAAAAATCATATCTCATAATCGGCTCGTTAATCTGGCTTTAAACATTTTCAAGTAGTATTTGGAAGTGGGTGCTATACCTATACAGAGTGTCATGTGGCGACAGCTAGCAGTTCTTTAGTTACACTCCCATAAATGGAGGACGGAAAGGCATTTCGGGGCTACGCCGGAAATTTTAACGATATTCGAAAAGTCATATCTCATAATCGGCTCGTTAATCTGGCTTTAAACTTTTTCTAGTAGTATTTGGAAGTGGGTGCTATACCTATACAGAGTGTCATGTGGCGACGGATAGTAGTTCTTTAGTTACAGCCCTTAAATTTAGGACGGATAAGCATTTCGGGGCGAGGCTGGAAATTTTAACGATATTCGAAAAATCATATCTCATAATCGGCTCGTTAATCTGGCTTTAAACATTTTCAAGTAGTATTTGGAAGTGGGTGCTATACCTATACAGAGTGTCATGTGGCGACGGATAGTAGTTCCTTAGTTACAGCCCTTAAATTTAGGAGGGATAGGCATTTCGGGGCTAGGCCGGAAATTTTAACGATATTTGAAATATCATATCTCATAATCGGCTCGTTAATCTGGCTTTAAACATTTTCAAGTTGTATTTGGAAGTGGGTGCTATACCTATACAGAGTGTCATGTGGCGACGGATAGTAGTTCTTTAGTTACAGCCCTTAAATTTAGGACGGAGAGGCATTTCGGGGCTAGGCCGGAAATTTTAACGATATTTGAAAATTCATATCTCATAATCGGCTCGTTAATCTGGCTTTAAACATTTTCAAGTAGTGTTTGGAAGTGGGTGCTATACCTATACAGAGTGTCATGTGGCGACGGATAGTAGTTCTTTAGTTACAGCCCTTAAATATTGGACGGAATGGCGTTTCGGGGCTACGCCGGAAATTTTAACGATATTTGAAAAATCATATCTCATAATCGGCTCGTTAATCTGGCTTTAAACATTTTCAAGTAGTATTTGGAAGTGGGTGCTATACCTATACAGAGTGTCATGTGGCGACGGATAGTAGTTCTTTAGTTATAGCCCTTATATTTAGGACGGATAGGCATTTCGGGGATAGGCCAGAAATTTTAACGATATTTGAAAAATCATATCTCATAATCGGCTCGTTAATCTGGCTTTATACATTTTCAAGTAGTATTTGGAAGTGGGTGCTATACCTATACAGAGTGTCATGTGGCGACGGATAGTAGTTCTTTAGTTACAGCCCTTAAATATAGGACGGAAAGGCGTTTCGGGGCTACACCGGAAATTTTAACGATATTTGAAAAATCATATCTCATAATCGACTCGTTAATCTGGCTTTAAACATTTTCAAGTAGTATTTGGAAGTGGGTGCTATACCTATACAGAGTGTCATGTGGCGACGGATAGTAATTCTTTAGTTACAGCCCTTAAATATAGGACGGAATTGCGTTTCTGGGCTACGCCGGAAATTTTAACGATATTTGAAAAATCATATCTCATAATCGGCTCTTTAATCTGGCTTTAAACATTTTCAAGTAGTTTTTGGAAGTGGGTGCTATACCTATACAGGGTGTCATGTGGCGACGGATAGTAGTTCTTTAGTTACAGCCCTTACATATAGGACGGAAAGGCGTTTCGGGGCTACGCCGGAAATTTTAACGATATTTGAAAAATCATATCTCATAGCCGGCTCGTTAATCTGGCTTTAAACATTTTCAAGTAGTAACTGGAAGTGGGTGCTATACCTATGCAGAGTGTCATGTGGCGACGGATAGTAGTTCTTTAGTTACAGCCCTTAAATTTAGGACGGATAGGCATTTCGGGGCTAGGCCGGAAATTTTAACGATATTTGAAAATTCATATCTCATAATCGGCTGGTTAATCTGGCTTTAAACATTTTCAAGTAGTATTTGGAAGTGGGTGCTATACCTATACAGAGTGTCATGTGTCGACGGATAGAAGTTCTTTAGTTACGGCCCTTAAATTTAGGACGGATAGGCATTTCGGGGCTAGGCCGGAAATTTTAACGATATTTGAAAAATCATATCTTATATTCGGCTCGTTAATCTGGCTTTAAACATTTTCAAGTAGTATTTGGAAGTGGGTGCTATACCTATACAGAGTGTCATGTGGCGACGGATAGTAGTTCTTTAGTTACAGCCCTTACATATAGGACGGAAAGGCGTTTCGGGGCTACGCCGGAAATTTTAACGATATTTGAAAAATCATATCTCATAATCGAATCGTTAATCTGGCTTTAAACATTTTCAAGTAGTATTTGGAAGTGGGTGCTATACCTATACAGAGTGTCATGTGGCGACGGATAGTAGTTCTTTAGTTACAGCCCTTAAATTTAGGACGGATAAGCATTTCGGGGCGAGGCTGGAAATTTTAACGATATTCGAAAAATCATATCTCATAATCGGCTCGTTAATCTGGCTTTAAACATTTTCAAGTAGTATTTGGAAGTGGGTGCTATACCTATACAGAGTGTCATGTGGCGACGGATAGTAATTCCTTAGTTACAGCCCTTAATTTTAGGAGGGTTAGGCATTTCGGGGCTAGGCCGGAAATTTTAACGATATTTGAAAAATCATATCTCATAATCGGCTCGTTAATCTGGCTTTAAACATTTTCAAGTTGTATTTGGAAGTGGGTGCTATACCTATACAGAGTGTCATGTGGCGACAGCTAGCAGTTCTTTAGTTACACTCCCATAAATGGAGGACGGAAAGGCATTTCGGGGCTACGCCGGAAATTTTAACGATATTCGAAAAGTCATATCTCATAATCGGCTCGTTAATCTGGCATTAAACTTTTTCTAGTAGTATTTGGAAGTGGGTGCTATACCTATACAGAGTGTCATGTGGCGACGGATAGTAGTTCCTTAGTTACAGCCCTTAAATTTAGGAGGGATAGGCATTTCGGGGCTAGGCCGGAAATTTTAACGATATTTGAAAAATCATATCTCATAATCGGCTCGTTAATCTGGCTTTAAACATTTTCAAGTTGTATTTGGAAGTGGGTGCTATACCTATACAGAGTGTCATGTGATGACGGATAGTAGTTCTTTAGTTACAGCCCTTATATTTAGGACGGATAGGCATTTCGGGGCTAGGCCGGAAATTTTAACGATATTTGAAAAATCATATCTCGTAATCGGCTCGTTAATCTGGCTGTAAACATTTTCAAGTAGTATTTGGAAGTGGGTGCTATACCTATACAGAGTGTCATGTGGCGACGGCTGGAAGTAGTTCTTTAGTTACAGCCCTTAAATTTAGGACGGATAGGCATTTCAGGGCTAGGCCGGAAATTTTAACGATATTTGAAATATCATATCTCATAATCGGCTCGTTAATCTGGCTTTAAACATTTTCAAGTAGTATTTGGAAGTGAGTGCTATACCTATACAGAGTGTCATGTGGCGACGGATAATAGTTCTTTAGTTACAGCCCTTAAATTTAGGACGAATAGGCATTTCGGGGCTAGGCCGGAAATTTTAGCGATATTTGAAGAATCATATCTCATAATCGGCTCGTTAATCTGGCTTTAAACTTTTTCAAGTAGTATTTGGAAGTGGGTGCTATGCCTATACAGAGTGTCATGTGGTGACGGATAGTAGTTCTTTAGTTACAGCCCTTAAATTTAGGACGGATAGGCGTTTCGGGGCTACGCCGGAAATTTTAACGATATTTGAAAAACCATATCTCATTATCGGCTTGTTAATCTGGCTTTAAACTTTTTCAAGTAGTATTTGGAAGTCGGTGCTATACCTATACAGAGTGTCATGTGGCGACGGATAGTAGTTTCTTAGTTACAGCCCTTAAATATAGGACGGGTAGGCATTTCGGGGCGAGGCCGGAAATTTTAACGATATTTGAAAAATCATATCTCATAATCGGCTCGTTAATCTGGCTCTAAACATTTTCAAGTAGTATTTGGAAGTGGGTGCTATACCTATACAGAGTGTCATGTGGCGACGGATAGTAGTTCTTTAGTTACAGCCCTTACATTTAGGACGGATAGGCATTTCGGGGATAGGCCGGAAATTTTATCGAAATTTGAAGAATCATATCTCATAATCGGCTCGTTAATCTGGCTTGAAATATTTTCAAGAAGTATTTGGAAGTGGGTGCTATACCTATACAGAGTGTCATGTGGCGACGGATAGTAGTTCTTTAGTTACAGCCCTTACATTTAGGACGGATAGGCATTTCGGGGCGAGGCCGGAATTTTTAAACGATATTTGAAAAATCATATCTCATAATCGGCTCGTTAATCTGGCTTTAAACATTTTCAAGTAGTATTTGGAAGTGGGTGCTATACCTATACAGAGTGTCATGTGGCGACGGATAGTAGTTCTTTAGTTATAGCCCTTATATTTAGGACGGATAGGCATTTCGGGGATAGGCCGGAAATTTTAACGATATTTCAAAAATCATATCTCATAATCGGCTCGTTAATCTGGCTTTAAACATTTTCAAGTAGTATTTGGAAGTGGGTGCTATATCTATACAGAGTGTCATGTGGCGACGGATAGTAGTTCTTTAGTTACAGCCCTTAAATATAGGACGGAAAGGCGTTTAGGGACTACACCGGAAATTTTAACGATATTTGAAAAATCATATCTCATAATCGACTCGTTAATCTGGCTTTAAACATTTTCAAGTAGTATTGGGAAGTGGGTGCTATACCTATACAGAGTTTCATGTGGCGACGGATAGTAGTTCTTTAGTTACAGCCCTTAAATATAGGACGGAATGGCGTTTCTGGGCTACGCCGGAAATTTTAACGATATTTGATAAATCATATCTCATAATCGGCTCGTTAATCTGGCTTTAAACATTTTCAAGTAGTATTTGGAAGTGGGTGCTATACCTATACAGAGTGTCATGTGGCGACGGATAGTAGTTCTTTAGTTACAGCCCTTAAATATAGGACGGAAAGGCGTTTCGGGGCTACTCCGGAAATTTTAACGATATTTGAAAAATCATATCTCATAATCGGCTCGTTAATCTGGCTTTAAACATTTTCAAGTAGTATTTGGAAGTGGGTGCTATACCTATACAGTGTCATGTGGCGACGGATAGTAGTTGTTTAGTTACAGCCCTTAAATTTAGGACGGATAGGCATTTCTGGGCTAGGCCGGAAATTTTAACGATATTTGAAAAATCATATCTCATAATCGGCTCGTTAATCTGGCTTCAAACATTATCAAGTAGTATTTGGAAGTGGGTGCTATACCTATACAGAGTGTCATGTGGCGACGGATAGTAGTTCTTTAGTTACAGCCCTTAAATTTAGGACGGATAGGCATTTCGGGGCTAGGCCGTAAATTTTAACGATATTTCAAAATTCGTATCTCATAATCGGCTCGTTAATCTGGCTTTAAACTTTTTCAAGTAGTATTTGGAAGTGGGTGCTATACCTATACAGAGTGTCATGTGGCGACGGATAGTAGTTCTTTAGTAACAGCCCTTAAATTTAGGACGGATAGGCATTTCGGGGCTAGGCCGGAAATTTCAACGATATTTGAAAAATCATATCTCATAATCGGCTCGTTAATCTGGCTTTAAACATTTTCAAGTAGTATTTGGAAGTGGGTGCTATACCTATACAGAGTGTCATGTGGCGACGGATAGTAGTTCTTTAGTTACAGCCCTTAAATTTAGGACGGATAGGCATTTCGGGGCTAGGCCGGAAATTTTAACGATATTTGAAAAATCATATCTCATAATCGGCTCGTTAATCTGGCTTTAAACATTTTCAAGTAGTATTTGGAAGTGGGTGCTATACCTATACAGAGTGTCATGTGGCGACGGATAGTAGTACTTTAGTTACAGCCCTTAAATTTAGGACGGATAGGCATTTCGGGGATAGGCCGGAAATTTTAACGATATTTGAAAAATCATATCTCATAATCGGCTCGTTAATCTGGCTTTAAACATTTTCAAGTAGTATTTGGAAGTGGGTGCTATACCTATACAGAGTGTCATGTGTCGACGGATAGAAGTTCTTTAGTTACGGCCCTTAAATTTAGGACGGATAGGCATTTCGGGGCTAGGCCGGAAATTTTAACGATATTTGAAAAATCATATCTCATAATCGGCTCGTTAATCTGGCTTTAAACATTTTCAAGTAGTATTTGGAAGTGTGTGCTATACCTATACAGAGTGTCATGTGGCGACGGATAGTAGTTCTTTAGTTACAGCCCTTAAATATAGCACGGAAAGGCGTTTCGGGGCTACGCCGGAAATTTTAACGATATTTGAAAAATCATATCTCATAATCGGCTCGTTAATCTGGCTTTAAACATTTTCAAGTAGTATTTGGAAGTGGGTGCTATACCTATACAGGGTGTCATGTGGCGACAGCTAGCAGTTCTTTAGTTACACTCCCATAAATGGAGGACGGAAAGGCATTTCGGGGCTACGCCGGAAATTTTAACGATATTCGAAAAATCATATCTCATAATCGGCTCGTTAATCTGGCTTTAAACTTTTTCTAGTAGTATTTGGAAGTGGGTGCTATACCTATACAGAGTGTCATGTGGCGACGGATAGTAGTTCTTTAGTTACAGCCCTTAAATATAGGACGGAATGGCGTTTCTGGGCTACGCGGGAAATTTTAACGATATTTGAAAAATCATATCTCATAATCGGCTCGTTAATCTGGCTTTCAACATTTTCAAGTAGTATTTGGAAGTGGGTGCTATACCTATACATAGTGTCATGTGGCGATGGATAGTAGTTCTTTAGTTACAGCCCTTAAATATAGGACAGAAAGGCGTTTCGGGGCTACCCCGGAAATTTTAACGATATTTGAAAAATCATATCTCATAATCGGCTCGTTAATCTGGCTTTAAACATTTTCAAGTAGTATTTGGAAGTGGGTGCTATACCTATACAGAGTGTCATGTGGCGACGGATAGTAGTTCCTTAGTTACAGCCCTTAAATATAGGACGGAAAGGCGTTTCGGGGCTACGCCGGAAATTTTAACGATATTTGAAAAATCATATCTCATAATCAGCTCGTTAATCAAGCTTTAAACATTTTCAAGTAGTATTTGGAAGTGGGTGCTATACCTATACAGAGTGTCATGTGGCGACGGATAGTAGTTCTTTAGTTACAGCCCTTAAATTTAGGACGGATAGGCATTTCGGGGCTAGGCCGGAAATTTTAACGATATTTGAAAAATCATATCTCATAATCGGCTCGTTAATCTGGCTTTAAACATTTTCAAGTAGTATTTGGAAGTGGGTGCTATACCTATACAGAGTGTCATGTGGCGACGGATAGTAGTTCCTTAGTTACAGCCCTTAAATTTAGGACGGATAGGCATTTCAGGGCTAGGCCGGAAATTTTAACGATATTTGAAAAATCATATCTCATAATCGGCTCGTTAATCTGGCTTTAAACATTTTCAAGTAGTATTTGGAAGTGGGTGCTATACCTATACAGAGTGTCATGTGGCGACGGATAGTAGTTCTTTAGTTACAGCCCATATATTTAGGACGGATAGGCATTTCGGGGCTAGGCCGGAAATTTTAACGATATTTGAAAATTCATATCTCATAATCGGCTCGTTAATCTGGCTTTAAACATTTTCAAGTAGTATTTGGAAGTGGGTGCTATACCTATACAGAGTGTCATGTGGCGACGGATAGTAGTTCTTTAGTTACAGCCCTTAAATATAGGACGGAAAGGCGTTTCGGGGCTACGCCGGAAATTTTAACGATATTCGAAAAATCATATCTCATAATCGGCTCGTTAATCTGGCTTTAAACATTTTCAAGTAGTATTTGGAAGTGGGTGCTATACCTATACAGAGTGTCATGTGGCGACGGATAGTAGTTCTTTAGTTACAGCCCTTAAATTTAGGACGGATAGGCATTTCGGGGCTAGGCCGGAAATTTTAACGATATTTGAAAATTCATATCTCATAATCGTCTCGTTAATCTGGCTTTAAACATTTTCAAGTAGTATTTGGAAGTGGGTGCTATACCTATACAGAGTGTCATGTGGCGACGGATAGTAGTTCTTTAGTTACAGCCCTTAAATTTAGGACGGATAGGCATTTCGGGGCTAGGCCGGAAATTTTAACGATATTTGAAAAATCATATCTCATAATCGGCTCGTTAATCTGGCTTTAAACATTTTCAAGTAGTATTTGGAAGTGGGTGCTATACCTATACAGAGTGTCATGTGGCGACGGATAGTAGTACTTTAGTTACAGCCCTTAAATTTAGGACGGATAGGCATTTCGGGGATAGGCCGGAAATTTTAACGATATTTGAAAAATCATATCTCATAATCGGCTCGTTAATCTGGCTTTAAACATTTTCAAGTAGTATTTGGAAGTGGGTGCTATACCTATACAGAGTGTCATGTGTCGACGGATAGAAGTTCTTTAGTTACGGCCCTTAAATTTAGGACGGATAGGCATTTCGGGGCTAGGCCGGAAATTTTAACGATATTTGAAAAATCATATCTCATAATCGGCTCGTTAATCTGGCTTTAAACATTTTCAAGTAGTATTTGGAAGTGTGTGCTATACCTATACAGAGTGTCATGTGGCGACGGATAGTAGTTCTTTAGTTACAGCCCTTAAATATAGCACTGAAAGGCGTTTCGGGGCTACGCCGGAAATTTTAACGATATTTGAAAAATCATATCTCATAATCGGCTCGTTAATCTGGCTTTAAACATTTTCAAGTAGTATTTGGAAGTGGGTGCTATACCTATACAGGGTGTCATGTGGCGACAGCTAGCAGTTCTTTAGTTACACTCCCATAAATGGAGGACGGAAAGGCATTTCGGGGCTACGCCGGAAATTTTAACGATATTCGAAAAATCATATCTCATAATCGGCTCGTTAATCTGGCTTTAAACTTTTTCTAGTAGTATTTGGAAGTGGGTGCTATACCTATACAGAGTGTCATGTGGCGACGGATAGTAGTTCTTTAGTTACAGCCCTTAAATATAGGACGGAATGGCGATTCTGGGCTACGCGGGAAATTTTAACGATATTTGAAAAATCATATCTCATAATCGGCTCGTTAATCTGGCTTTCAACATTTTCAAGTAGTATTTGGAAGTGGGTGCTATACCTATACATAGTGTCATGTGGCGATGGATAGTAGTTCTTTAGTTACAGCCCTTAAATATAGGACAGAAAGGCGTTTCGGGGCTACCCCGGAAATTTTAACGATATTTGAAAAATCATATCTCATAATCGGCTCGTTAATCTGGCTTTAAACATTTTCAAGTAGTATTTGGAAGTGGGTGCTATACCTATACAGAGTGTCATGTGGCGACGGATAGTAGTTCTTTAGTTACAGCCCTTAAATATAGGACGGAAAGGCGTTTCGGGGCTACGCCGGAAATTTTAACGATATTTGAAAAATCATATCTCATAATCAGCTCGTTAATCAAGCTTTAAACATTTTCAAGTAGTATTTGGAAGTGGGTGCTATACCTATACAGAGTGTCATGTGGCGACGGATAGTAGTTCTTTAGTTACAGCCCTTAAATTTAGGACGGATAGGCATTTCGGGGCTAGGCCGGAAATTTTAACGATATTTGAAAAATCATATCTCATAATCGGCTCGTTAATCTGGCTTTAAACATTTTCAAGTAGTATTTGGAAGTGGGTGCTATACCTATACAGAGTGTCATGTGGCGACGGATAGTAGTTCCTTAGTTACAGCCCTTAAATTTAGGACGGATAGGCATTTCGGGTCTAGGCCGGAAATTTTAACGATATTTGAAAAATCATATCTCATAATCGGCTCGTTAATCTGGCTTTAAACATTTTCAAGTAGTATTTGGAAGTGGGTGCTATACCTATACAGAGTGTCATGTGGCGACGGATAGTAGTTCTTTAGTTACAGCCCTTATATTTAGGACGGATAGGCATTTCGGGGCTAGGCCGGAAATTTTAACGATATTTGAAAATTCATATCTCATAATCGGCTCGTTAATCTGGCTTTAAACATTTTCAAGTAGTATTTGGAAGTGGGTGCTATACCTATACAGAGTGTCATGTGGCGACGGATAGTAGTTCTTTAGTTACAGCCCTTAAATATAGGACGGAAAGGCGTTTCGGGGCTACGCCGGAAATTTTAACGATATTCGAAAAATCATATCTCATAATCGGCTCGTTAATCTGGCTTTAAACATTTTCAAGTAGTATTTGGAAGTGGGTGCTATACCTATACAGAGTGTCATGTGGCGACGGATAGTAGTTCTTTAGTTACAGCCCTTAAATTTAGGACGGATAGGCATTTCGGGGCTAGGCCGGAAATTTCAACGATAATTGAAAAATCATATCTCATAATCGGCTCGTTAATCTGGCTTTAAACATTTTCAAGTAGTATTTCGAAGTGGGTGCTATACCTATACAGAGTGTCATGTGGCGACGGATAGTAGTTCTTTAGTTACAGCCCTTAAATTTAGGACGGATAGGCATTTCTGGGCTAGGCCGGAAATTTTAACGATATTTGAAAAATCATATCTCATAATCGGCTCGTTAATCTGGCTTTAAACATTTTCAAGTAGTATTTGGAAGTGGGTTCTATACCTATACAGAGTGTCATGTGGCGACGGATAGTAGTTCTTTAGTTACAGCCCTTAAATTTAGGACGGATAGGCATTTCGGGGCTAGGCCGGAAATTTTAACGATATTTGAAAATTCATATCTCATAATCGGCTCGTTAATCTGGCTTTAAACATTTTCAAGTAGTATTTGGAAGTGGGTGCTATACCTATACAGAGTGTCATGTGTCGACGGATAGAAGTTCTTTAGTTACAGCCCTTAAATATAGGACGGAAAGGGGTTTCGGGGCTACGCCGGAAATTTTAACGATATTTGAAAAATCATATCTCATAATCGACTCGTTAATCTGGCTTTAAACATTTTCAAGTAGTATTTGGAAGTGGGTGCTATACCTATACAGAGTGTCATGTGGCGACGGATAGTAGTTCTTTAGTTACAGCCCTTAAATTTAGGACGGATAAGCATTTCGGGGCGAGGCTGGAAATTTTAACGATATTCGAAAAATCATATCTCATAATCGGCTCGTTAATCTGGCTTTAAACATTTTCAAGTAGTATTTGGAAGTGGGTGCTATACCTATACAGAGTGTCATGTGGCGACGGATAGTAGTTCTTTAGTTACAGCCCTTAAATTTAGGACGGATAAGCATTTCGGGGCGAGGCTGGAAATTTTAACGATATTCGAAAAATCATATCTCATAATCGGCTCGTTAATCTGGCTTTAAACATTTTCAAGTAGTATTTGGAAGTGGGTGCTATACCTATACAGAGTGTCATGTGGCGACGGATAGTAGTTCTTTAGTTACAGCCCTTAAATATAGCACGGAAAGGCGTTTCGGGGCTACGCCGGAAATTTTAACGATATTTGAAAAATCATATCTCATAATCGGCTCGTTAATCTGGCTTTAAACATTTTCAAGTAGTATTTGGAAGTGGGTGCTATACCTATACAGGGTGTCATGTGGCGACAGCTAGCAGTTCTTTAGTTACACTCCCATAAATGGAGGACGGAAAGGCATTTCGGGGCTACGCCGGAAATTTTAACGATATTCGAAAAGTCATATCTCATAATCGGCTCGTTAATCTGGCTTTAAACTTTTTCTAGTAGTATTTGGAAGTGGGTGCTATACCTATACAGAGTGTCATGTGGCGACGGATAGTAGTTCTTTAGTTACAGCCCTTAAATTTAGGACGGATAAGCATTTCGGGGCGAGGCTGGAAATTTTAACGATATTCGAAAAATCATATCTCATAATCGGCTCGTTAATCTGGCTTTAAACATTTTCAAGTAGTATTTGGAAGTGGGTGCTATAACTATACAGAGTGTCATGTGGCGACGGATAGTAGTTCCTTAGTTACAGCCCTTAAATTTAGGACGGATAGGCATTTCGGGGCTAGGCCGGAAATTTTAACGATATTTGAAAAATCATATCTCATAATCGGCTCGTTAATCTGGCTTTAAACATTTTCAAGTAGTATTTGGAAGTGGGTGCTATACCTATACAGAGTGTCATGTGGCGACGGATAGTAGTTCTTTAGTTATAGCCCGTATATTTAGGACGGATAGGCATTTCGGGGATAGGCCGGAAATTTTAACGATATTTGAAAAATCATATCTTATAATCGGCTCGTTAATCTGGCTTTAAACATTTTCAAGTAGTATTTGGAAGTGGGTGCTATATCTATACAGAGTGTCATGTGGCGACGGATAGTAGTTCTTTAGTTACAGCCCTTAAATATAGGACGGAAAGGCGTTTCGGGGCTACACCGGAAATTTTAACGATATTTGAAAATTCATATCTCATAATCGACTCGTTAATCTGGCTTTAAACATTTTCAAGTAGTATTTGGAAGTGGGTGCTATACCTATACAGATTGTCATGTGGCGACGGATAGTAGTTCTTTAGTTACAGCCCTTAAATATAGGACGGAATGGCGTTTCTCGGCTACGCGGGAAATTTTAACGATATTTGAAAAATCATATCTCATAATCGACTCGTTAATCTGGATTTAAACATTTTCAAGTAGTATTTGGAAGTGGGTGCTATACCTATACATAGTGTCATGTGGCGATGGATAGTAGCTCTTTAGTTACAGCCCTTAAATATAGGACAGAAAGGCGTTTCGGGGCTACCCCGGAAATTTTAACGATATTTGAAAAATCATATCTCATAATCGGCTCGTTAATCTGGCTTTAAACATTTTCAAGTAGTATTTGGAAGTGGGTGCTATACCTATACAGAGTGTCATGTGGCGACGGATAGTAGTTCTTTAGTTACAGCGCTTAAATATAGGACGGAAAGGCGTTTCGGGGCTACGCCGGAAATTTTAACGATATTTGAAAAATCATATCTCATAATCAGCTCGTTAATCAAGCTTTAA
Source organism: Locusta migratoria (assembly GCA_026315105.1). Lineage (NCBI taxonomy): Eukaryota > Metazoa > Arthropoda > Insecta > Orthoptera > Acrididae > Locusta > Locusta migratoria. Next base: position 172,760 of record JAOYRU010000243.1, read on the forward strand.
ACATTTTCAAGTAGTATTTGGAAGTGGGTGCTATACCTATACAGAGTGTCATGTGGCGACGGATAGTAGTTCTTTAGTTACAGCCCTTAAATTTAGGACGGATAGGCATTTCGGGGCTAGGCCGGAAATTTTAACGATATTTGAAAAATCATATCTCATAATCGGCTCGTTAATCTGGCTTTAAACATTTTCAAGTAGTATTTGGAAGTGGGTGCTATACCTATACAGAGTGTCATGTGGCGACGGATAGTAGTTCCTTAGTTACAGCCCTTAAATTTAGGACGGATAGGCATTTCGGGTCTAGGCCGGAAATTTTAACGATTTTTGAAAAATCAAATCTCATAATCGGCTCGTTAATCTGGCTTTAAACATTTTCAAGTAGTATTTGGAAGTGGGTGCTATACCTATACAGAGTGTCATGTGGCGACGGATAGTAGTTCTTTAGTTACAGCCCCTATATTTAGGACGGATAGGCATTTCGGGGCTAGGCCGGAAATTTTAACGATATTTGAAAATTCATATCTCATAATCGGCTCGTTAATCTGGCTTTAAACATTTTCAAGTAGTATTTGGAAGTGGGTGCTATACCTATACAGAGTGTCATGTGGCGACGGATAGTAGTTCTTTAGTTACAGCCCTTAAATATAGGACGGAAAGGCGTTTCGGGGCTACGCCGGAAATTTTAACGATATTTGAAAAATCATATCTCATAATCGGCTCGTTAATCTGGCTTTAAACATTTTCAAGTAGTATTTGGAAGTGGGTGCTATACCTATACAGAGTGTCATGTGGCGACAGCTAGCAGTTCTTTAGTTACACTCCCATAAATGGAGGACGGAAAGGCATTTCGGGGCTACGCCGGAAATTTTAACGATATTCGAAAAGTCATATCTCATAATCGGCTCGTTAATCTGGCTTTAAACTTTTTCTAGTAGTATTTGGAAGTGGGTGCTATACCTATACAGAGTGTCATGTGGCGACGGATAGTAGTTCTTTAGTTACAGCCCTTAAATTTAGGACGGATAAGCATTTCGGGGCGAGGCTGGAAATTTTAACGATATTCGAAAAATCATATCTCATAATCGGCTCGTTAATCTGGCTTTAAACATTTTCAAGTAGTATTTGGAAGTGGGTGCTATACCTATACAGAGTGTCATGTGGCGACGGATAGTAGTTCCTTAGTTACAGCCCTTAAATTTAGGAGGGATAGGCATTTCGGGGCTAGGCCGGAAATTTTAACGATATTTGAAATATCATATCTCATAATCGGCTCGTTAATCTGGCTTTAAACATTTTCAAGTTGTATTTGGAAGTGGGTGCTATACCTATACAGAGTGTCATGTGGCGACGGATAGTAGTTCTTTAGTTATAGCCCTTATATTTAGAACGGATAGGCGTTTCGGGGATAGGCCGGAAATTTTAACGATATTTGAAAAATCATATCTCATAATCGGCTCGTTAATCTGGCTTTAAACATTTTCAAGTAGTATTTGGAAGTGGGTGCTATACCTATACAGAGTGTCATGTGGCGACGGATAGTAGTTCTTTAGTTACAGCCCTTAAATTTAGGACGGAAAGGCGTTTCGGGGCTACGCCGGAAATTTTAACGATGTTTGAAAAATCATATCTCATAATCGGCTCGTTAATCTGGCATTAAACATTTTCAAGTAGTAACTGGAAGTGGGTGCTATACCTATGCAGAGTGTCATGTGGCGACGGATAGTAGTTCTTTAGTTACAGCCCTTAAATTTAGGACGGATAGGCATTTCGGGGCTAGGCCGGAAATTTTAACGATATTTGAAAATTCATATCTCATAATCGGCTGGTTAATCTGGCTTTAAACATTTTCAAGTAGTATTTGGAAGTGGGTGCTATACCTATACAGAGTGTCATGTGTCGACGGATAGAAGTTCTTTAGTTACGGCCCTTAAATTTAGGACGGATAGGCATTTCGGGGCTAGGCCGGAAATTTTAACGATATTTGAAAAATCATATCTTATATTCGGCTCGTTAATCTGGCTTTAAACATTTTCAAGTAGTATTTGGAAGTGGGTGCTATACCTATACAGAGTGTCATGTGGCGACGGATAGTAGTTCTTTAGTTACAGCCCTTAAATATAGGACGGAAAGGCGTTTCGGGGCTACGCCGGAAATTTTAACGATATTTGAAATATCATATCTCATAATCGGCTCGTTAATCTGGCTTTAAACATTTTCAAGTAGTATTTGGAAGTGGGTGCTATACCTATACAGAGTGTCATGTGGCGACGGATAGTAGTTCTTTAGTTACAGCCCTTAAATTTAGGACGGATAAGCATTTCGGGGCGAGGCTGGAAATTTTAACGATATTCGAAAAATCATATCTCATAATCGGCTCGTTAATCTGGCTTTAAACATTTTCAAGTAGTATTTGGAAGTGGGTGCTATACCTATACAGAGTGTCATGTGGCGACGGATAGTAGTTCCTTAGTTACAGCCCTTAATTTTAGGAGGGATAGGCATTTCGGGGCTAGGCCGGAAATTTTAACGATATTTGAAAAATCATATCTCATAATCGGCTCGTTAATCTGGTTTTAAACATTTTCAAGTTGTATTTGGAAGTGGGTGCTATACCTATACAGAGTGTCATGTGGCGACAGCTAGCAGTTCTTTAGTTACACTCCCATAAATGGAGGACGGAAAGGCATTTCGGGGCTACGCCGGAAATTTTAACGATATTCGAAAAGTCATATCTCATAATCGGCTCGTTAATCTGGCATTAAACTTTTTCTAGTAGTATTTGGAAGTGGGTGCTATACCTATACAGAGTGTCATGTGGCGACGGATAGTAGTTCTTTAGTTACAGCCCTTAAATTTAGGACGGATAAGCATTTCGGGGCGAGGCTGGAAATTTTAACGATATTCGAAAAACTTATATTCATAATCGGCTCGTTAATCTGGCTTTAAACATTTTCAAGTAGTATTTGGACGTGGGTGCTATACCTATACAGAGTGTCAAGTGGCGACGGATAGTAGTTCCTTAGTTACAGCCCTTAAATTTAGGAGGGATAGGCATTTCGGGGCTAGGCCGGAAATTTTAACGATATTTGAAAAATCATATCTCATAATCGGCTCGTTAATCTGGCTTTAAACATTTTCAAGTTGTATTTGGAAGTGGGTGCTATACCTATACAGAGTGTCATGTGGCGCCGGATAGTAGTTCTTTAGTTACAGCCCTTAAATTTAGGACGGATAGGCATTTCGGGGCTAGGCCGGAAATTTTAACGATATTTGAAAATTCATATCTCATAATCGGCTCGTTAATCTGGCTTTAAACATTTTCAAGTAGTGTTTGGAAGTGGGTGCTATACCTATACTGAGTGTCATGTGGCGACGGATAGTAGTTCTTTAGTTATAGCCCTTATATTTAGGACGGATAGGCATTTCGGGGATAGGCCGGAAATTTTAACGATATTTGAAAAATCATATCTCATAATCGGCTCGTTAATCTGGCTTTATACATTTTCAAGTAGTATTTGGAAGTGGGTGCTATACCTATACAGAGTGTCATGTGGCGACGGATAGTAGTTCTTTAGTTACAGCCCTTAAATATAGGACGGAAAGGCGTTTCGGGGCTACACCGGAAATTTTAACGATATTTGAAAAATCATATCTCATAATCGACTCGTTAATCTGGCTTTAAACATTTTCAAGTAGTATTTGGAAGTGGGTGCTATACCTATACAGAGTGTCATGTGGCGACGGATAGTAATTCTTTAGTTACAGCCCTTAAATATAGGACGGAATGGCGTTTCTGGGCTACGCCGGAAATTTTAACGATACTTGAAAAATCATATCTCATAATCGGCTCTTTAATCTGGCTTTAAACATTTTCAAGTAGTTTTTGGAAGTGGGTGCTATACCTATAAAGAGTGTCATGTGGCGACGGATAGTAGTTCTTTAGTTACAGCCCTTACATATAGGACGGAAAGGCGTTTCGGGGCTACGCCGGAAATTTTAACGATATTTGAAAAATCAAATCTCATAGCCGGCTCGTTAATCTGGCTTTAAACATTTTCAAGTAGTTTTTGGAAGTGGTTGCTATACCTATACAGAGTGTCATGTGGCGACGGATAGTAGTTCTTTAGTTACAGCCCTTAAATATAGGACGGAAAGGCGTTTCGGGGCTACGCCGGAAATTTTAACGATATTTGAAAAATCATATCTCATAATCGGCTCGTTAATCTGGCTTTAAACATTTTCAAGTAGTATTTGGAACTGGGTGCTATACCTATACAGAGTGTCATGTGGCGACGGTTAGTAGTTCCTTAGTTACAGCCCTTAAATTTAGGACGGATAGGCATTTCGGGGCTAGGCCGGAAATTTTAACGATATTTGAAAATTCATATCTCATAATCGGCTCGTTAATCTGGATTTAAACATTTTCAAGTAGTATTTGGAAGTGGGTGCTATACCTATACAGAGTGTCATGTGGCGACGGATAGTAGTTCTTTAGTTACAGCCCTTACATATAGGACGGAAAGGCGTTTCGGGGCTACGCCGGAAATTTTAACGATATTTGAAAAATCATATCTCATAGCCGGCTCGTTAATCTGGCTTTAAACATTTTCAAGTAGTATTTGGAAGTGGGTGCTATACCTATACAGAGTGTCATGTGGCGACGGATAGTAGTTCTTTAGTTACAGCCCTTAAATATAGGACGGAAAGGCGTTTCGGGGCTACGCCGGAAATTTTAACGATATTTGAAAAATCATATCTCATAATCGGCTCGTTAATCTGGCTTTAAACATTTTCAAGTAGTATTTGGAAGTGGGTGCTATACCTATACAGAGTGTCATGTGGCGACGGATAGTAGTTCTTTACTTACAGCCCTTAAATTTAGGACGGATAGGCATTTCAGGGCTAGGCCGGAAATTTTAACGATATTTGAAAAATCATATCTCATATTCGGCTCGTTAATCTGGTTTTAAACAGTTTCAAGTAGTATTTGGATGTGTGTGCTATACCTATACAGAGTGTCATGTGGCGACGGATAGTAGTTCCTTAGTTACAGCCCTTAAATTTAGGACGGATAGGCATTTCGGGGCAAGGCCGGAAATTTTAACGTTATTTGAAAATTCATATCTCATAATCGGCTCGTTAATCTGGATTTAAACATTTTCAAGTAGTATTTGGAAGTGGGTGCTATACCTATACAGAGTGTCATGTGGCGACGCATAGTAGTTCTTTAGTTACAGCCCTTAAATATAGGACGGAATGGCGTTTCGGGGCTACGCCGGAAATTTTAACGATATTTGAAAAATCATATCTCATAATCGGCTCGTTAATCTGGCTTTAAACATTTTCAAATAGTATTTGGAAGTGGGTGCTATACCTATACAGAGTGTCATGTGGCGACGGATAGTAGTTCTTTAGTTATAGCCCTTATATTTAGAACGGATAGGCATTTCGGGGATAGGCCGGAAATTTTAACGATATTTGAAAAATCATATCTCATAATCGGCTCGTTAATCTGGCTTTAAACATTTTCAAGTAGTATTTGGAAGTGGGTGCTATACCTATACAGAGTGTAATGTGGCGACGGATAGTAGTTCTTTAGTTACAGCCCTTAAATATAGGACGGAAAGGCGTTTCGGGGCTACACCGGAAATTTTAACGATATTTGAAAAATCATATCTCATAATCGACTCGTTAATCTGGCTTTAAACATTTTCAAGTAGTATTTGGAAGTGGGTGCTATACCTATACAGAGTGTCATGTGGCGACGGATAGTAGTTCTTTAGTTACAGCCCTTAAATTTAGGACGGAAAGGCGTTTCGGTGCTACGCCGGAAATTTTAACGATGTTTGAAAAATCATATCTCATAATCGGCTCGTTAATCTGGCTTTAAACATTTTCAAGTAGTAACTGGAAGTGGGTGCTATACCTATGCAGAGTGTCATGTGGCGACGGATAGTAGTTCCTTAGTTACAGCCCTTAAATTTAGGACGGATAGGCATTTCGGGGCTAGGCCGGATATTTTAACGATATTTGAAAAATCATATCTCATAATCGGCTCGTTAATCTGGCTTTAAACATTTTCAAGTAGTATTTGGAAGTGGGTGCTATACCTATACAGAGTGTCATGTGGCGACGGATAGTAGTTCTTTAGTTACAGCCCTTAAATATAGGACGGAAAGGCGTTTCGGGGATACGCCGGAAATTTTAACGATATTTGAAAAATCATATCTAATAATCGGCTCGTTAATCTGGCTTTAAACATTTTCAAGTAGTATTTGGAAGTGGGTGCTATACCTATACAGAGTGTCATGTGGCGACGGATAGTAGTTCCTTAGTTACAGCCCTTAAATTTAGGACGGATAGGCATTTCGGGGCTAGGCCGGAAATTTTAACGATATTTGAAAAATCATATCTCATAATCGGCTCGTTAATCTGGCTTTAAACATTTTCAAGTAGTATTTGGAAGTGGGTGCTATACCTATACAGAGTGTCATGTGGCGACGGATAGTAGTTCTTTAGTTACAGCCCTTAAATTTAGGACGGATAGGCAATTCGGGGCTAGGCCGGAAATTTTAACGATATTTGAAAATTCATATCTCATAATCGGCTCGTTAATCTGGCTTTAAACATTTTCAAGTAGTATTTGGAAGTGGGTGCTATACCTATACAGAGTGTCATGTGGCGACGGATAGTAGTTCTTTGGTTACAGCCCTTAAATATAGGACGGAATGGCGTTTCGGGGCTACGCCGGAAATTTTAACGATATTTGAAAAATCATATCTCATAATCGGCTCGTTAATCTGGCTTTAAACTTTTTCAAGTAGTATTTGGAAGTGGGTGCTATACCTATACAGAGTGTCATGTGGCGACGGATGGTAGTTCTTTAGTTATAGCCCTTATATTTAGGACGGATAGGCATTTCGGGGATAGGCCGGAAATTTTAACGATATTTGAAAAATCATATCTCATAATCGGCTCGTTAATCTGGCTTTAAACATTTTCAAGTAGTATTTGGAAGTGGGTGCTATACCTATACAGAGTGTCATGTGGCGACGGATAGTAGTTCTTTAGTTACAGCCCTTAAATATAGGACGGAAAGGCGTTTCGGGGCTACACCGGAAATTTTAACGATATTTGAAAAATCATATCTCATAATCGACTCGTTAATCTGGCTTTAAACATTTTCAAGTAGTATTTGGAAGTGGGTGCTATACCTATACAGAGTGTCATGTGGCGACGGATAGTAATTCTTTAGTTACAGCCCTTAAATTTAGGACGGAAAGGCGTTTCGGGTCTACGCCGGAAATTTTAACGATGTTTGAAAAATCATATCTCATAATCGGCTCGTTAATCTGGCTTTAAACATTTTCAAGTAGTATTTGGAAGTGGGTGCTATACCTATACAGAGTGTCATGTGGCGACGGATAGTAGTTCTTTAGTTACAGCCCTTAAATTTAGGACGGAAAGGCGTTTCGGGGCTAAGCCGGAAATTTTAACGTTGTTTGAAAAATCATATCTCATAATCGGCTCGTTAATCTGGCTTTAAACATTTTCAAGTAGTATTTGGAGTGGGTGCTATACCTATACAGAGTGTCATGTGGCGACGGATAGTAATTCTTTAGTTACAGCCCTTAAATTTAGGACGGAAAGGCGTTTCGGGGCTACGCCGGAAATTTTAACGATGTTTGAAAAATCATATCTCATAATCGGCTCGTTAATCTGGCTTTAAACATTTTCAAGTAGTATTTGGAAGTGGGTGCTATACCTATACAGAGTGTCATGTGGCGACGGATAGTAATTCTTTAGTTACAGCCCTTAAATATAGGACGGAATGGCGTTTCTGGGCTACGCCGGAAATTTTAACGATATTTGAAAAATCATATCTCATAATCGGCTCGTTAATCTGGCTTTAAACATTTTCAAGTAGTATTTGGAAGTGGGTGCTATACCTATACAGAGTGTCATGTGGCGACGGATAGTAGTTCTTTAGTTACAGCCCTTACATATAGGACGGAAAGGCGTTTCGCGGCTACGCCGGAAATTTTAACGATATTTGAAAAATCATAACTCATAGCCGGCTCGTTAATCTGGCTTTAAACATTTTCAAGTGGTATTTGGAAGTGGGTGCTATACCTATACAGAGTGTCATGTGGCGACGGATAGTAGTTCTTTAGTTACAGCCCTTAAATATAGGACGGATAGGCGTTTCGGGGCTACGCCGGAAATTTTAACGATATTTGAAAAATCATATCTCATAATCGGCTCCTTAATCTGGCTTTAAACATTTTCAAGTAGTATTTGGAAGTGGGTGCTATACCTATACAGAGTGTCATGTGGCGACGGATAGTAGTTCTTTAGTTACAGCCCTTAAATTTAGGACGGATAGGCATTTCAGGGCTAGGCCGGAAATTTTAACGATATTTGAAAAATCATATCTCATAATCGGCTTGTTAAACTGGCTTTAAACATTTTCAAGTAGTATTTGGAAGTGTGTGCTATACCTATACAGAGTGTCATGTGGCGACGGATAGTAGTTCTTTAGTTACAGCCCTTAAATTTAGGACGGATAGGCATTTCTGGCCTAGGCCGGAAATTTTAACGATATTTGAAACATCATATCTCATAATCGGCTCGTTAATCTGGCTTTAAACTTTTTCTAGTAATATTTGGAAGTGGGTGCTATACCTATACAGAGTGTCATGTGGCGACGGATAGTAGTTCTTTAGTTACAGCCCTTAAATATAGGACGGAATGGCGTTTCTGGGCTACGCCGGAAATTTTAACGATATTTGAAAAATGATATCTCATAATCGGCTCGTTAATCTGGCTTTAAACATTTTCAGGTAGTATTTGGAAGTGGGTGCTATACCTATACAGAGTGTCATGTGGCGACGGATGGTAGTTCTTTAGTTACAGCCCTTAAATATAGGACGGAAAGGCGTTTCGGTTCTACGCCGGAAATTTTAACGATATTTGAAAAATCATATCTAATAATCGGCTCGTTAATCTGGCTTTAAACATTTTCAAGTAGTATTTGGAAGTGGGTGCTATACCTATACAGAGTGTCATGTGGCGACGGATAGTAGTTCCTTAGTTACAGCCCTTAAATTTAGGACGGATAGGCATTTCGGGGCTAGGCCGGAAATTTTAACGATATTTGAAAAATCATATCTCATAATCGGCTCGTTAATCTGGCTTTAAACATTTTCAAGTAGTATTTGGAAGTGGGTGCTATACCTATACAGAGTGTCATGTGGCGACGGATAGTAGTTCTTTAGTTACAGCCCTTAAATTTAGGACGGATAGGCAATTCGTGGCTAGGCCGGAAATTTTAACGATATTTGAAAATTCATATCTCATAATCGGCTCGTTAATCTGGCTTTAAACATTTTCAAGTAGTATTTGGAAGTGGGTGCTATACCTATACAGAGTGTCATGTGGCGACGGATAGTAGTTCTTTGGTTACAGCCCTTAAATATAGGACGGAATGGCGTTTCGGGGCCACGCCGGAAATTTTAACGATATTTGAAAAATCATATCTCATAATCGGCTCGTTAATCTGGCTTTAAACTTTTTCAAGTAGTATTTGGAAGTGGGTGCTATACCTATACAGAGTGTCATGTGGCGACGGATAGTAGTTCTTTAGTTATAGCCCTTATATTTAGGACGGATAGGCATTTCGGGGATAGACCGGAAATTTTAACGATATTTGAAAAATCATATCTCATAATCGGCTCGTTAATCTGGCTTTAAACATTTTCAAGTAGTATTTGGAAGTGGGTGCTATACCTATACAGAGTGTCATGTGGCGACGGATAGTAGTTCTTTAGTTACAGCCCTTAAATATAGGACGGAAAGGCGTTTCGGGGCTACACCGGAAATTTTAACGATATTTGAAAAATCATATCTCATAATCGACACGTTAATCTGGCTTTAAACATTTTCAAGTAGTATTTGGAAGTGGGTGCTATACCTATACAGAGTGTCATGTGGCGACGGATAGTAGTTCTTTAGTTACAGCCCTTAAATTTAGGACCGAAAGGCGTTTCGGGTCTACGCCGGAAATTTTAACGATGTTTGAAAAATCATATCTCATAATCGGCTCGTTAATCTGGCTTTAAACATTTTCAAGTAGTATTTGGAAGTGGGTGCTATACCTATACAGAGTGTCATGTGGCGACGGATAGTAGTTCTTTAGTTACAGCCCTTAAATTTAGGACGGAAAGGCGTTTCGGGGCTAAGCCGGAAATATAACGATGTTTGAAAAATCATATCTCATAATCGGCTCGTTAATCTGGCTTTAAACATTTTCAAGTAGTATTTGGAGTGGGTGCTATACCTATACAGAGTGTCATGTGGCGACGGATAGTAATTCTTTAGTTACAGCCCTTAAATTTAGGACGGAAAGGCGTTTCGGGGCTACGCCGGAAATTTTAACGATGTTTGAAAAATCATATCTCATAATCGGCTCGTTAATCTGGCTTTAAACATTTTCAAGTAGTATTTGGAAGTGGGTGCTATACCTATACAGAGTGTCATGTGGCGACGGATAGTAATTCTTTAGTTACAGCCCTTAAATATAGGACGGAATGGCGTTTCTGGGCTACGCCGGAAATTTTAACGATATTTGAAAAATCATATCTCATAATCGGCTCGTTAATCTGGCTTTAAACATTTTCAAGTAGTATTTGGAAGTGGGTGCTATACCTATACAGAGTGTCATGTGGCGACGGATAGTAGTTATTTAGTTACAGCCCTTACATAAAGGACGGAAAGGCGTTTCGCGGCTACGCCGGAAATTTTAACGATATTTGAAAAATCATAACTCATAGCCGGCTCGTTAATCTGGCTTTAAACATTTTCAAGTGGTATTTGGAAGTGGGTGCTATACCTATACAGAGTGTCATGTGGCGACGGATAGTAGTTCTTTAGTTACAGCCCTTAAATATAGGACGGATAGGCGTTTCGGGGCTACGCCGGAAATTTTAACGATATTTGAAAAATCATATCTCATAATCGGCTCCTTAATCTGGCTTTAAACATTTTCAAGTAGTATTTGGAAGTGGGTGCTATACCTATACAGAGTGTCATGTGGCGACGGATAGTAGTTCTTTAGTTACAGCCCTTAAATTTAGGACGGATAGGCATTTCAGGGCTAGGCCGGAAATTTTAACGATATTTGAAAAATCATATCTCATAATCGGCTTGTTAAACTGGCTTTAAACATTTTCAAGTAGTATTTGGATGTGTGTGCTATACCTATACAGAGTGTCATGTGGCGACGGATAGTAGTTCTTTAGTTACAGCCCTTAAATTTAGGACGGATAGGCATTTCTGGGCTAGGCCGGAAATTTTAACGATATTTGAAACATCATATCTCATAATCGGCTCGTTAATCTGGCTTTAAACTTTTTCTAGTAATATTTGGATGTGGGTGCTATACCTATACAGAGTGTCATGTGGCGACGGTTAGTAGTTCCTTAGTTACAGCCCTTAAATTTAGGACGGATAGGCATTTCGGCGCTAGGCCGGAAATTTTAACGATATTTGAAAAATCATATCTCATAATCGGCTCGTTAATCTGGCTTTAAACTTTTTCTAGAAGTATTTGGAAGTGGGTGCTATACCTATACAGAGTGTCATGTGGCGACGGATAGTAGTTCTTTAGTTACAGCCCTTAAATTTAGGACGGATAGGCATTTCGGGGCTAGGCCGGAAATTTTAACGATATTTGAAAAATCATATCTCATAATCGGCTCGTTAATCTGGCTTTAAACATTTTCAAGTAGTATTTGGAAGTGGGTGCTATACCTATACAGAGTGTCATGTGGCGACGGATAGTAGTTCTTTAGTTACAGCCCTTAAATTTAAGACGGAAAGGCGTTTCGGAGCTACGCCGGAAATTTTAACGATATTTGAAAAATCATATCTCATAATCGGCTCGTTAATCTGGCTTTAAACATTTTCAAGTAGTATTTGGAAGTGGGTGCTATACCTATACAGAGTGTCATGTGGCGACGGATAGTAGTTCTTTAGTTACAGCCCTTAAATATAGGACGGAATGGCGTTTCTGGGCTACGCCGGAAATTTTAACGATATTTGAAAAATGATATCTCATAATCGGCTCGTTAATCTGGCTTTAAACATTTTCAGGTAGTATTTGGAAGTGGGTGCTATACCTATACAGAGTGTCATGTGGCGACGGATGGTAGTTCTTTAGTTACAGCCCTTAAATATAGGACGGAAAGGCGTTTCGGTTCTACGCCGGAAATTTTAACGATATTTGAAAAATCATATCTCATAATCGGCTCGTTAATCTGGCTTTAAACATTTTCAAGTAGTATTTGGAAGTGGGTGCTATACCTATACAGAGTGTCATGTGGCAACGGATAGTAGTTCTTTAGTTACAGCCCTTAAATATAGCACGGAAAGGCGTTTCGGGGCTACGTCGGAAATTTTAACGATATTTGAAAAATCATATCTCATAATCGGCTCGTTAATCTGGCTTTAAACATTTTCAAGTAGTATTTGGAAGTGGGTGCTATACCTATACAGAGTGTCATGTGGCGACGGATAGTAGTTCTTTAGTTACAGCCCTTAAATTTAGGACGGATAGGCATTTCAGGGCTAGGCCGGAAATTTTAACGATATTTGAAAAATCATATCTCATAATCGGCTCGTTAATCTGGCTTTAAACATTTTTAAGTAGTATTTGGAAGTGGGTGCTATACCTATACAGAGTGTCATGTGGCGACGGATAGTAATTCTTTAGTTACAGCCCTTAAATTTAGGACGGAAAGGCGTTTCGGGGCTACGCCGGAAATTTTAACGATATTTGAAAAATCATATCTCATAATCGGCTCGTTAATCTGGCTTTAAACATTTTCAAGTAGTATTTGGAAGTGGGTGCTATACCTATACAGAGTGTCATGTGGCGACGGATAGTAGTTCTTTAGTTACAGCCCTTAAATTTAGGACGGATAGGCAATTTGGGGCTAGGCCGAAAATTTTAACGATATTTGAAAAATCATATCTCATAGCCGGCTCGTTAATCTGGCTTTAAACATTTTCAAGTTGTATTTGGAAGTGGGTGCTATACCTATACAGAGTGTCTTGTGGCGACGGATAGTAGTTCTTTAGTTACAGCCCTTAAATATAGGACGGAAAGGCGTTTCGGGGCTACGCCGGAAATTTTAACGATATTTGAAAAATCATATCTCATAATCGGCTCGTTAATCTGGCTTTAAACATTTTCAAGTAGTATTTGGAAGTGGGTGCTATACCTATACAGAGTGTCATGTGGCGACGGATAGTAGTTCTTTAGTTACAGGCCTTAAATTTAGGACGGATAGGCATTTCAGGGCTAGGCCGGAAATTTTAACGATATTTGAAAAATCATATCTCATAATCGGCTTGTTAATCTGGCTTTAAACATTTTCAAGTAGTATTTGGAAGTGTGTGCTATACCTATACAGAGTGTCATGTGGCGACGGATAGTAGTTCTTTAGTTACAGCCCTTAAATTTAGGACGGATAGGCATTTCTGGGCTAGGCCGGAAATTTTAACGATATTTGAAACATCATATCTCATAATCGGCTCGTTAATCTGACTTTAAACTTTTTCTAGTAATATTTGGATGTGGGTGCTATACCTATACAGAGTGTCATGTGGCGACGGTTAGTAGTTCCTTAGTTACAGCCCTTAAATTTAGGACGGATAGGCATTTCGGCGCTAGGCCGGAAATTTTAACGATATTTGAAAAATCATATCTCATAATCGGCTCGTTAATCTGGCTTTAAACTTTTTCTAGAAGTATTTGGAAGTGGGTGCTATACCTATACAGAGTGTCATGTGGCGACGGATAGTAGTTCTTTAGTTACAGCCCTTAAATTTAGGACGGATAGGCATTTCGGGGCTAGGCCGGAAATTTTAACGATATTTGAAAAATCATATCTCATAATCGGCTCGTTAATCTGGCTTTAAACATTTTCAAGTAGTATTTGGAAGTGGGTGCTATACCTATACAGAGTGTCATGTGGCGACGGATAGTAGTTCTTTAGTTACAGCCCTTAAATTTAAGACGGAAAGGCGTTTCGGAGCTACGCCGGAAATTTTTACGATGTTTGAAAAATCATATCTCATAATCGGCTCGTTAATCTGGCTTTAAACATTTTCAAGTAGTATTTGGAAGTGGGTGCTATACCTATACAGAGTGTCATGTGGCGACGGATAGTAGTTCTTTAGTTACAGCCCTTAAATATAGGACGGAATGGCGTTTCTGGGCTACGCCGGAAATTTTAACGATATTTGAAAAATGATATCTCATAATCGGCTCGTTAATCTGGCTTTAAACATTTTCAGGTAGTATTTGGAAGTGGGTGCTATACCTATACAGAGTGTCATGTGGCGACGGATGGTAGTTCTTTAGTTACAGCCCTTAAATATAGGACGGTAAGGCGTTTCGGTTCTACGCCGGAAATTTTAACGATATTTGAAAAATCATATCTCATAATCGGCTCGTTAATCTGGCTTTAAACATTTTCAAGTAGTATTTGGAAGTGGGTGCTATACCTATACAGAGTGTCATGTGGCAACGGATAGTAGTTCTTTAGTTACAGCCCTTAAATATAGCACGGAAAGGCGTTTCGGGGCTACGTCGGAAATTTTAACGATATTTGAAAAATCATATCTCATAATCGGCTCGTTAATCTGGCTTTAAATATTTTCAAGTAGTATTTGGAAGTGGGTGCTATACCTATACAGAGTGTCATGTGGCGACGGATAGTAGTTCTTTAGTTACAGCCCTTAAATTTAGGACGGATAGGCATTTCAGGGCTAGGCCGGAAATTTTAACGATATTTGAAAAATCATATCTCATAATCGGCTCGTTAATCTGGCTTTAAACATTTTCAAGTAGTATTTGGAAGTGGGTGCTATACCTATACAGAGTGTCATGTGGCGACGGATAGTAATTCTTTAGTTACAGCCCTTAAATTTAGGACGGAAAGGCGTTTCGGGGCTACGCCGGAAATTTTAACGATATTTGAAAAATCATATCTCATAATCGGCTCGTTAATCTGGCTTTAAACATTTTCAAGTAGTATTTGGAAGTGGGTGCTATACCTATACAGAGTGTCATGTGGCGACGGATAGTAGTTCTTTAGTTACAGCCCTTAAATTTAGGACGGATAGGCAATTTGGGGCTAGGCCGGAAATTTTAACGAATTTGAAAAATCATATCTCATAGCCGGCTCGTTAATCTGGCTTTAAACATTTTCAAGTTGTATTTGGAAGTGGGTGCTATACCTATACAGAGTGTCTTGTGGCGACGGATAGTAGGTCTTTAGTTACAGCCCTTAAATTTAGGACGGATAGGCATTTCGGGGCTAGGCCGGAAATTTTAAAGATATTTGAAAAATCATATCTCATAATCGGCTTGTTAATCTGGCTTTAAACTTTTTCTAGTAGTATTTCGAAGTGGGTGCTATACCTATACAGAGTGTCATGTGGCGACGGATAGTAGTTCTTTAGTTACAGCCCTTAAATTTAGGACGGATAGGCATATCGGGGCTAGGCCGGAAATTTTAACGATTTTTGAAAAATCATATCTCATAATCGGCTCGTTAATCTAGCTTTAAACATTTTCAAGTAGTATTTGGAAGTGGGTGCTATACCTATACAGAGTGTCATGTGGCGACGGATAGTAGTTCTTTAGTTACAGCTCTTAAATTTAAGACGGAAAGGCGTTTCGGGGCTACGCCGGAAATTTTTACGATGTTTGAAAAATCATATCTCATAATCGGCTCGTTAATCTGGCTTTAAACATTTTCAAGTAGTATTTGGAAGTGGGTGCTATACCTATACAGAGTGTCATGTGGCGACGGATAGTAGTTCTTTAGTTACAGCCCTTAAATATAGGACGGAATGGCGTTTCTGGGCTACGCCGGAAATTTTAACGATATTTGAAAAATGATATCTCATAATCGGCTCGTTAATCTGGCTTTAAACATTTTCAAGTAGTATTTGGAAGTGGGTGCTATACCTATACAGAGTGTCATGTGGCGACGGATGGTAGTTCTTTAGTTACAGCCCTTAAATATAGGACGGAAAGGCGTTTCGGGGCTACGCCGGAAATTTTAACGATATTTGAAAAATCATATCTCATAATCGGCTCGTTAATCTGGCTTTAAACATTTTCAAGTAGTATTTGGAAGTGGGTGCTATACCTATACAGAGTGTCATGTGGCGACGGATAGTAGTTCTTTAGTTACAGCCCTTAAATTTAGGACGGAAAGGCGTTTCGGGGCTACGCCGGAAATTTTAACGATGTTTGAAAAATCATATCTCATAATCGGCTCGTTAATCTGGCTTTAAACATTTTCAAGTAGTATTTGGAAGTGGGTGCTATACCTATAAAGAGTGTCATGTGGCGGGGGATAGTAGTTCTTTAGTTACAGCCCTTACATATAGGACGGAAAGGCGTTTCGCGGCTACGCCGGAAATTTTAACGATATTTGAAAAATCATATCTCATAGCCGGCTCGTTAATCTGGCTTTAAACATTTTCAAGTTGTATTTGGAAGTGGGTGCTATACCTATACAGAGTGTCATGTGGCGACGGATAGTAGTTCTTTAGTTACAGCCCTTAAATATAGGACGGAAAGGCGTTTCGGGGCTACGCCGGAAATTTTAACGATATTTGAAAAATCATATCTCATAATCGGCTCGTTAATCTGGCTTTAAACATTTTCAAGTAGTATTTGGAAGTAGGTGCTATACCTATACAGAGTGTCATGTGGCGACGGATAGTAGTTCTTTAGTTACAGCCCTTAAATTTAGGACGGATAGGCATTACAGGGCTAGGCCGGAAATTTTAACGATATTTGAAAAATCATATCTCATAATCGGCTTGTTAATCTGGCTTTAAACATTTTCAAGTAGTATTTGGAAGTGTGTGCTATACTTATACAGAGTGTCATATTGCGACGGATAGTAGTTCTTTAGTTACAGCCCTTAAATTTAGGACGGATAGGCATTTCTGGGCTAGGCCGGAAATTTTAACGATATTTGAAAAATCATATCTCATAATCGGCTCGTTAATCTGGCTTTAAACTTTTTCTAGTAATATTTGGAAGTGGGTGCTATACCTATACAGAGTGTCATGTGGCGACGGTTAGTAGTTCCTTAGTTACAGCCCTTAAATTTAGGACGGATAGGCATTTCGGGGCTAGGCCGGAAATTTTAACGATATTTGAAAAATCATATCTCATAATCGGCTTGTTAATCTGGCTTTAAACTTTTTCTAGTAGTATTCGGAAGTGGGTGCTATACCTATACAGAGTGTCATGTGGCGACGGATAGTAGTTCTTTAGTTACAGCCCTTAAATTTAGGACGGATAGGCATTTCGGGGCTAGGCCGGAAATTTTAACGATATTTGAAAAATCATATCTCATAATCGGCTCGTTAATCTGGCTTTAAACATTTTCAAGTAGTATTTGGAAGTGGGTGCTATACCTATACAGAGTGTCATGTGGCGACTGATAGTAGTTCTTTAGTTACAGCCCTTAAATTTAAGACGGAAAGGCGTTTCGGGGCTACGCCGGAAATTTTACGATGTTTGAAAAATCATATCTCATAATCGGCTCGTTAATCTGGCTTTAAACATTTTCAAGTAGTATTTGGAAGTGGGTGCTATACCTATACAGAGTGTCATGTGGCGACGGATAGTAGTTCTTTAGTTACAGCCCTTAAATATAGGACGGAATGGCGTTTCTGGGCTACGCCGGAAATTTTAACGATATTTGAAAAATGATATCTCATAATCGGCTCGTTAATCTGGCTTTAAACATTTTCAAGTAGTATTTGGAAGTGGGTGCTATACCTATACAGAGTGTCATGCGGCGACGGATAGTAGTTCTTTAGTTACAGCCCTTACATATAGGACGGAAAGGCGTTTCGCGGCTACGCCGTAAATTTTAACGATATTTGAAAAATCATATCTCATAGCCGGCTCGTTAATCTGGCTTTAAATATTTTCAAGTTGTATTTGGAAGTGGGTGCTATACCTATACAGAGTGTCATGTGGCGACGGATAGTAGTTCTTTAGTTACAGCCCTTAAATATAGGACGGAAAGGCGTTTCGGGGCTACGCCGGAAATTTTAACGATATTTGAAAAATCATATCTCATAATCGGCTCGTTAATCTGGCTTTAAACATTTTCAAGTAGTATTTGGAAGTGGGTGCTATACCTATACAGAGTGTCATGTGGCGACGGATAGTAGTTCTTTAGTTACAGCCCTTATATTTAGGACGGATAGGCATTTCAGGGCTAGGCCGGAAAATTTAACGATATTTGAAAAATCATATCTCATAATCGGCTTGTTAATCTGGCTTTAAACATTTTAAAGTAGTATTTGGAAGTGTGTGCTATACCTATACAGAGTGTCATATGGCGACGGATAGTAGTTCTTTAGTTACAGCCCTTAAATTTAGGACGGATAGGCATTTCTGGGCTAGGCCGGAAATTTTAACGATATTTGAAAAATCATATCTCATAATCGGCTCGTTAATCTGGCTTTAAACTTTTTCTAGTAATATTTGGAAGTGGGTGCTATACCTATACAGAGTGTCATGTGGCGACGGTTAGTAGTTCCTTAGTTACAGCCCTTAAATATAGGACGGATAGGCATTTCGGGGCTAGGCCGGAAATTTTAACGATATTTGAAAAATCATATCTCATAATCGGCTTGTTAATCTGGCTTTAAACTTTTTCTAGTAGTATTTGGAAGTGGGTGCTATACCTATACAGAGTGTCATGTGGCGACGGATAGTAGTTCTTTAGTTACAGCCCTTAAATTTAGGACGGATAGGCATTTCGGGGCTAGGCCGGAAATTTTAACGATATTTGAAAAATCATATCTCATAATCGGCTCGTTAATCTGGCTTTAAACATTTTCAAGTAGTATTTGGAAGTGGGTGCTATACCTATACAGAGTGTCATGTGGCGACGGATAGTAGTTCTTTAGTTACAGCCCTTAAATTTAAGACGGAAAGGCGTTTCGGGGCTACGCCGGAAATTTTTACGATGTTTGAAAAATCATATCTCATAATCGGCTCGTTAATCTGGCTTTAAACATTTTCAAGTAGTATTTGGAAGTGGGTGCTATACCTATACAGAGTGTCATGTGGCGACGGATAGTAGTTCTTTAGTTACAGCCCTTAAATATAGGACGGAATGGCGTTTCTGGGCTACGCCGGAAATTTTAACGATATTTGAAAAATGATATCTCATAATCGGCTCGTTAATCTGGCTTTAAACATTTTCAAGTAGTATTTGGAAGTGGGTGCTATACCTATACAGAGTGTCATGTGGCGACGGATGGTAGTTCTTTAGTTACAGCCCTTAAATATAGGACGGAAAGGCGTTTCGGGGCTACGCCGGAAATTTTAACGATATTTGAAAAATCATATCTCATAATCGGCTCGTTAATCTGGCTTTAAACATTTTCAAGTAGTATTTGGAAGTGGGTGCTATACCTATACAGAGTGTCATGTGGCGACGGATAGTAGTTCTTTAGTTACAGCCCTTAAATTTAGGACGGAAAGGCGTTTCGGGGCTACGCCGGAAATTTTAACGATGTTTGAAAAATCATATCTCATAATCGGCTCGTTAATCTGGCTTTAAACATTTTCAAGTAGTATTTGGAAGTGGGTGCTATACCTATAAAGAGTGTCATGTGGCGGGGGATAGTAGTTCTTTAGTTACAGCCCTTACATATAGGACGGAAAGGCGTTTCGCGGCTACGCCGGAAATTTTAACGATATTTGAAAAATCATATCTCATAGCCGGCTCGTTAATCTGGCTTTAAACATTTTCAAGTTGTATTTGGAAGTGGGTGCTATACCTATACAGAGTGTCATGTGGCGACGGATAGTAGTTCTTTAGTTACAGCCCTTAAATATAGGACGGAAAGGCGTTTCGGGGCTACGCCGGAAATTTTAACGATATTTGAAAAATCATATCTCATAATCGGCTCGTTAATCTGGCTTTAAACATTTTCAAGTAGTATTTGGAAGTAGGTGCTATACCTATACAGAGTGTCATGTGGCGACGGATAGTAGTTCTTTAGTTACAGCCCTTAAATTTAGGACGGATAGGCATTACAGGGCTAGGCCGGAAATTTTAACGATATTTGAAAAATCATATCTCATAATCGGCTTGTTAATCTGGCTTTAAACATTTTCAAGTAGTATTTGGAAGTGTGTGCTATACTTATACAGAGTGTCATATTGCGACGGATAGTAGTTCTTTAGTTACAGCCCTTAAATTTAGGACGGATAGGCATTTCTGGGCTAGGCCGGAAATTTTAACGATATTTGAAAAATCATATCTCATAATCGGCTCGTTAATCTGGCTTTAAACTTTTTCTAGTAATATTTGGAAGTGGGTGCTATACCTATACAGAGTGTCATGTGGCGACGGTTAGTAGTTCCTTAGTTACAGCCCTTAAATTTAGGACGGATAGGCATTTCGGGGCTAGGCCGGAAATTTTAACGATATTTGAAAAATCATATCTCATAATCGGCTTGTTAATCTGGCTTTAAACTTTTTCTAGTAGTATTTGGAAGTGGGTGCTATACCTATACAGAGTGTCATGTGGCGACGGATAGTAGTTCTTTAGTTACAGCCCTTAAATTTAGGACGGATAGGCATTTCGGGGCTAGGCCGGAAATTTTAACGATATTTGAAAAATCATATCTCATAATCGGCTCGTTAATCTGGCTTTAAACATTTTCAAGTAGTATTTGGAAGTGGGTGCTATACCTATACAGAGTGTCATGTGGCGACTGATAGTAGTTCTTTAGTTACAGCCCTTAAATTTAAGACGGAAAGGCGTTTCGGGGCTACGCCGGAAATTTTACGATGTTTGAAAAATCATATCTCATAATCGGCTCGTTAATCTGGCTTTAAACATTTTCAAGTAGTATTTGGAAGTGGGTGCTATACCTATACAGAGTGTCATGTGGCGACGGATAGTAGTTCTTTAGTTACAGCCCTTAAATATAGGACGGAATGGCGTTTCTGGGCTACGCCGGAAATTTTAACGATATTTGAAAAATGATATCTCATAATCGGCTCGTTAATCTGGCTTTAAACATTTTCAAGTAGTATTTGGAAGTGGGTGCTATACCTATACAGAGTGTCATGCGGCGACGGATAGTAGTTCTTTAGTTACAGCCCTTACATATAGGACGGAAAGGCGTTTCGCGGCTACGCCGTAAATTTTAACGATATTTGAAAAATCATATCTCATAGCCGGCTCGTTAATCTGGCTTTAAATATTTTCAAGTTGTATTTGGAAGTGGGTGCTATACCTATACAGAGTGTCATGTGGCGACGGATAGTAGTTCTTTAGTTACAGCCCTTAAATATAGGACGGAAAGGCGTTTCGGGGCTACGCCGGAAATTTTAACGATATTTGAAAAATCATATCTCATAATCGGCTCGTTAATCTGGCTTTAAACATTTTCAAGTAGTATTTGGAAGTGGGTGCTATACCTATACAGAGTGTCATGTGGCGACGGATAGTAGTTCTTTAGTTACAGCCCTTATATTTAGGACGGATAGGCATTTCAGGGCTAGGCCGGAAAATTTAACGATATTTGAAAAATCATATCTCATAATCGGCTTGTTAATCTGGCTTTAAACATTTTAAAGTAGTATTTGGAAGTGTGTGCTATACCTATACAGAGTGTCATATGGCGACGGATAGTAGTTCTTTAGTTACAGCCCTTAAATTTAGGACGGATAGGCATTTCTGGGCTAGGCCGGAAATTTTAACGATATTTGAAAAATCATATCTCATAATCGGCTCGTTAATCTGGCTTTAAACTTTTTCTAGTAATATTTGGAAGTGGGTGCTATACCTATACAGAGTGTCATGTGGCGACGGTTAGTAGTTCCTTAGTTACAGCCCTTAAATATAGGACGGATAGGCATTTCGGGGCTAGGCCGGAAATTTTAACGATATTTGAAAAATCATATCTCATAATCGGCTTGTTAATCTGGCTTTAAACTTTTTCTAGTAGTATTTGGAAGTGGGTGCTATACCTATACAGAGTGTCATGTGGCGACGGATAGTAGTTCTTTAGTTACAGCCCTTAAATTTAGGACGGATAGGCATTTCGGGGCTAGGCCGGAAATTTTAACGATATTTGAAAAATCATATCTCATAATCGGCTCGTTAATCTGGCTTTAAACATTTTCAAGTAGTATTTGGAAGTGGGTGCTATACCTATACAGAGTGTCATGTGGCGACGGATAGTAGTTCTTTAGTTACAGCCCTTAAATTTAAGACGGAAAGGCGTTTCGGGGCTACGCCGGAAATTTTTACGATGTTTGAAAAATCATATCTCATAATCGGCTCGTTAATCTGGCTTTAAACATTTTCAAGTAGTATTTGGAAGTGGGTGCTATACCTATACAGAGTGTCATGTGGCGACGGATAGTAGTTCTTTAGTTACAGCCCTTAAATATAGGACGGAATGGCGTTTCTGGGCTACGCCGGAAATTTTAACGATATTTGAAAAATGATATCTCATAATCGGCTCGTTAATCTGGCTTTAAACATTTTCAAGTAGTATTTGGAAGTGGGTGCTATACCTATACAGAGTGTCATGTGGCGACGGATGGTAGTTCTTTAGTTACAGCCCTTAAATATAGGACGGAAAGGCGTTTCGGGGCTACGCCGGAAATTTTAACGATATTTGAAAAATCATATCTCATAATCGGCTCGTTAATCTGGCTTTAAACATTTTCAAGTAGTATTTGGAAGTGGGTGCTATACCTATACAGAGTGTCATGTGGCAACGGATAGTAGTTCTTTAGTTACAGCCCTTAAATATAGGACGGAAAGGCGTTTCGGGGCTACGTCGGAAATTTTAACGATATTTGAAAAATCATATCTCATAATCGGCTCGTTAATCTGGCTTTAAACATTTTCAAGTAGTATTTGGAAGTGGGTGCTATACCTATACAGAGTGTCATGTGGCGACGGATAGTAGTTCTTTAGTTACAGCCCTTAAATTTAGGACGGATAGGCATTTCAGGGCTAGGCCGGAAATTTTAACGATATTTGAAAAATCATATCTCATAATCGGCTCGTTAATCTGGCTTTAAACATTTTCAAGTAGTATTTGGAAGTGGGTGCTATACCTATACAGAGTGTCATGTGGCGACGGATAGTAATTCTTTAGTTACAGCCCTTAAATTTAGGACGGAAAGGCGTTTCGGGGCTACGCCGGAAATTTTAACGATATTTGTAAAATCATATCTCATAATCGGCTCGTTAATCTGGCTTTAAACATTTTCAAGTAGTATTTGGAAGTGGGTGCTATACCTATACAGAGTGTCATGTGGCGACGGATAGTAGTTCTTTAGTTACAGCCCTTAAATTTAGGACGGATATGCAATTCGGGGCTAGGCCGGAAATTTTAACGATATTTGAAAATTCATATCTCATAATCGGCTCGTTAATCTGGCTTTAAACAATTTCAAGTAGTATTTGGAAGTGGGTGCTATACCTATACAGAGTGTCATGTGGCGACGGATAGTAGTTCTTTAGTTACAGCCCTTAAATATAGGACGGAATGGCGTTTCGGGGCTACGCCGGAAATTTTAACGATATTTGAAAAATCATATCTCATAATCGGCTCGTTAATCTGGCTTTAAACTTTTTCAAGTAGTATTTGGAAGTGGGTGCTATACCTATACAGAGTGTCATGTGGCGACGGATAGTAGTTCTTTAGTTATAGCCCTTATATTTAGGACGGATAGGCATTTCGGGGATAGGCCGGAAATTTTAACGATATTTGAAAAATCATATCTCATAATCGGCTCGTTAATCTGGCTTTAAACATTTTCAAGTAGTATTTGGAAGTGGGTGCTATACCTATACAGAGTGTCATGTGGCGACGGATAGTAGTTCTTTAGTTACAGCCCTTAAATATAGGACGGAAAGGCGTTTCGGGGCTACACCGGAAATTTTAACGATATTTGAAAAATCATATCTCATAATCGACTCGTTAATCTGGCTTTAAACATTTTCAAGTAGTATTTGGAAGTGGGTGCTATACCTATACAGAGTGTCATGTGGCGACGGATAGTAATTCTTTAGTTACAGCCCTTAAATTTAGGACGGAAAGGCGTTTCGGGGCTACGCCGGAAATTTTAACGATGTTTGAAAAATCATATCTCATAATCGGCTCGTTAATCTGGCTTTAAACATTTTCAAGTAGTATTTGGAAGTGGGTGCTATACCTATACAGAGTGTCATGTGGCGACGGATAGTAGTTCTTTAGTTACAGCCCTTAAATTTAGGACGGAAAGGCGTTTCGGGGCTACGCCGGAAATTTTTACGATGTTTGAAAAATCATATCTCATAATCGGCTCGTTAATCTGGCTTTAAACATTTTCAAGTAGTATTTGGAAGTTGGTGCTATACCTATACAGAGTGTCATGTGGCGACAGCTAGCAGTTCTTTAGTTACAGCCCTTAAATATAGGACGGAATGGCGTTTCTGGGCTACGCCGGAAATTTTAACGATATTTGAAAAATGATATTTCATAATCGGCTCGTTAATCTGGCTTTAAACATTTTCAAGTAGTATTTGGAAGTGGGTGCTATACCTATACAGAGTGTCATGTGGCGACGGATGGTAGTTCTTTAGTTACAGCCCTTAAATATAGGACGGAAAGGCGTTTCGGGGCTACGCCGGAAATTTTAACGATATTTGAAAAATCATATCTCATAATCGGCTCGTTAATCTGGCTTTAAACATTTTCAAGTAGTATTTGGAAGTGGGTGCTATACCTATACAGAGTGTCATGTGGCAACGGATAGTAGTTCTTTAGTTACAGCCCTTAAATATAGGACGGAAAGGCGTTTCGGGGCTACGTCGGAAATTTTAACGATATTTGAAAAATCATATCTCATAATCGGCTCGTTAATCTGGCTTTAAACATTTTCAAGTAGTATTTGGAAGTGGGTGCTATACCTATACAGAGTGTCATGTGGCGACGGATAGTAGTTCTTTAGTTACAGCCCTTAAATTTAGGACGGATAGGCATTTCAGGGCTAGGCCGGAAATTTTAACGATATTTGAAAAATCATATCTCATAATCGGCTCGTTAATCTGGCTTTAAACATTTTCAAGTAGTATTTGGAAGTGGGTGCTATACCTATACAGAGTGTCATGTGGCGACGGATAGTAATTCTTTAGTTACAGCCCTTAAATTTAGGACGGAAAGGCGTTTCGGGGCTACGCCGGAAATTTTAACGATATTTGTAAAATCATATCTCATAATCGGCTCGTTAATCTGGCTTTAAACATTTTCAAGTAGTATTTGGAAGTGGGTGCTATACCTATACAGAGTGTCATGTGGCGACGGATAGTAGTTCTTTAGTTACAGCCCTTAAATTTAGGACGGATAGGCAATTCGGGGCTAGGCCGGAAATTTTAACGATATTTGAAAATTCATATCTCATAATCGGCTCGTTAATCTGGCTTTAAACAATTTCAAGTAGTATTTGGAAGTGGGTGCTATACCTATACAGAGTGTCATGTGGCGACGGATAGTAGTTCTTTAGTTACAGCCCTTAAATATAGGACGGAATGGCGTTTCGGGGCTACGCCGGAAATTTTAACGATATTTGAAAAATCATATCTCATAATCGGCTCGTTAATCTGGCTTTAAACTTTTTCAAGTAGTATTTGGAAGTGGGTGCTATACCTATACAGAGTGTCATGTGGCGACGGATAGTAGTTCTTTAGTTATAGCCCTTATATTTAGGACGGATAGGCATTTCGGGGATAGGCCGGAAATTTTAACGATATTTGAAAAATCATATCTCATAATCGGCTCGTTAATCTGGCTTTAAACATTTTCAAGTAGTATTTGGAAGTGGGTGCTATACCTATACAGAGTGTCATGTGGCGACGGATAGTAGTTCTTTAGTTACAGCCCTTAAATATAGGACGGAAAGGCGTTTCGGGGCTACACCGGAAATTTTAACGATATTTGAAAAATCATATCTCATAATCGACTCGTTAATCTGGCTTTAAACATTTTCAAGTAGTATTTGGAAGTGGGTGCTATACCTATACAGAGTGTCATGTGGCGACGGATAGTAATTCTTTAGTTACAGCCCTTAAATTTAGGACGGAAAGGCGTTTCGGGGCTACGCCGGAAATTTTAACGATGTTTGAAAAATCATATCTCATAATCGGCTCGTTAATCTGGCTTTAAACATTTTCAAGTAGTATTTGGAAGTGGGTGCTATACCTATACAGAGTGTCATGTGGCGACGGATAGTAGTTCTTTAGTTACAGCCCTTAAATTTAGGACGGAAAGGCGTTTCGGGGCTACGCCGGAAATTTTAACGATGTTTGAAAAATCATATCTCATAATCGGCTCGTTAATCTGGCTTTAAACATTTTCAAGTAGTATTTGGAAGTGGGTGCTATACCTATACAGAGTGTCATGTGGCGACGGATAGTAATTCTTTAGTTACAGCCGTTAAATTTAGGACGGAAAGGCGTTTCGGGGCTACGCCGGAAATTTTAACGATGTTTGAAAAATCATATCTCATAATCGGCTCGTTAATCTGGCTTTAAACATTTTCAAGTAGTATTTGGAAGTGGGTGCTATACCTATACAGAGTGTCATGTGGCGACGGATAGTAATTCTTTAGTTACAGCCCTTAAATATAGGACGGAATGGCGTTTCTGGGCTACGCCGGAAATTTTAACGATATTTGAAAAATCATATCTCATAATCGGCTCGTTAATCTGGCTTTAAACATTTTCAAGTAGTATTTGGAAGTGGGTGCTATACCTATACAGAGTGTCATGTGGCGACGGATAGTAGTTCTTTAGTTACAGCCCTTACATATAGGACGGAGAGGCGTTTCGGGGCTACGCCGGAAATTTTAACGATATTTGAAAAATCATATCTCATAATCGGCTCGTTAATCTGGCTTTAAACATTTTCAAGTAGTATTTGGAAGTGGGTGCTATACCTATACAGAGTGTCATGTGGCGACGGATAGTAGTTCTTTAGTTACAGCCCTTAAATTTAAGACGGAAAGGCGTTTCGGAGCTACGCCGGAAATTTTTACGATGTTTGAAAAATCATATCTCATAATCGGCTCGTTAATCTGGCTTTAAACATTTTCAAGTAGTATTTGGAAGTGGGTGCTATACCTATACAGAGTGTCATGTGGCGACGGATAGTAGTTCTTTAGTTACAGCCCTTAAAGTTAGGACGGAATGGCGTTTCTGGGCTACGCCGGAAATTTTAACGATATTCGAAAAATGATATCTCATAATCGGCTCGTTAATCTGGCTTTAAACATTTTCAAGTAGTATTTGGAAGTGGGTGCTATACCTATACAGAGTGTCATGTGGCGACGGATGGTAGTTCTTTAGTTACAGCCCTTAAATATAGGACGGAAAGGCATTTCGGGGCTAGGCCGGAAATTTTAACGATATTTGAAAAATCATATCTCATAATCGGCTCGTTAATCTGGTTTAAACATTTTCAAGTAGTATTTGGAAGTGGGTGCTATACCTATGCAGAGTGTCATGTGGCGACGGATAGTAGTTCTTTAGTTACAGCCCTTAAATTTAGGACGGATAGGCATTTCGGGGCTAGGCCGGAAATTTTAACGATATTTGAAAAATCATATCTCATAATCGGCTCGTTAATCTGGCTTTAAACATTTTCAAGTAGTATTTGGAAGTGGGTGCTATACCTATACAGAGTGTCATGTGGCGACAGATAGTAGTTCTTTAGTTACAGCCCTTAAATTTATGACGTATAGGCATTTCGGGGCTAGGCCGAAAATTTTAACGATATTTGAAAAATCATATCTCATAATCGGCTCGTTAATCTGGCTTTAAACATTTTCAAGTAGTATTTGGAAGTGGGTGCTATACCTATACAGAGTGTCATGTGGCGACGGATAGTAGTTATTTAGTTACAGCCCTTAAATTTAAGACGGAAAGGCGTTTCGGGGCTACGCCGGAAATGTTTACGATGTTTGAAAAATCATATCTCATAATCGGCTCGTTAATCTGGCTTTAAACATTTTCAAGTAGTATTTGGAAGTGGGTGCTATACCTATACAGAGTGTCATGTGGCGACGGATAGTAGTTCTTTAGTTACAGCCCTTAAATATAGGACGGAATGGCGTTTCTGGGCTACGCCGGAAATTTTAACGATATTTGAAAAATGATATCTCATAATCGGCTCGTTAATCTGGCTTTAAACATTTTCAAGTAGTATTTGGAAGTGGGTGCTATACCTATACAGAGTGTCATGTGGCGACGGATAGTAGTTCTTTAGTTACAGCCCTTAAATATAGGACGGAATGGCGTTTCGGGGCTACGCCGGAAATTTTAACGATATTTGAAAAATCATATCTCATAATCGGCTCGTTAATCTGGCTTTAAACTTTTTCAAGTAGTATTTGGAAGTGGGTGCTATACCTATACAGAGTGTCATGTGGCGACGGATAGTAGTTCTTTAGTTATAGCTCTTATATTTAGGACGGATAGGCATTTCGGGGATAGGCCGGAAATTTTAACGATATTTGAAAAATCATATCTCATAATCGGCTCGTTAATCTGGCTTTAAACATTTTCAAGTAGTATTTGGAAGCGGGTGCTATACCTATACAGAGTGTCATGTGGCGACGGATAGTAGTTCTTTAGTTACAGCCCTTAAATATAGGACGGAAAGGCGTTTCGGGGCTACACCGGAAATTTTAACGATATTTGAAAAATCATATCTCATAATCGACTCGTTAATCTGGCTTTAAACATTTTCAAGTAGTATTTGGAAGTGGGTGCTATACCTATACAGAGTGTCATGTGGCGACGGATAGTAATTCTTTAGTTACAGCCCTTAAATTTAGGACGGAAAGGCGTTTCGGGGCTACGCCGGAAATTTTAACGATGTTTGAAAAATCATATCTTATAATCGGCTCGTTAATCTGGCTTTAAACATTTTCAAGTAGTATTTGGAAGTGGGTGCTATACCTATACAGAGTGTCATGTGGCGACGGATAGTAGTTCTTTAGTTACAGCCCTTAAATTTAGGACGGAAAGGCGTTTCGGGGCTACGCCGGAAATTTTAACGATGTTTGAAAAATCATATCTCATAATCGGCTCGTTAATCTGGCTTTAAACATTTTCAAGTAGTATTTGGAAGTGGGTGCTATACCTATACAGAGTGTCATGTGGCGACGGATAGTAATTCTTTAGTTACAGCCGTTAAATTTAGGACGGAAAGGCGTTTCGGGGCTACGCCGGAAATTTTAACGATGTTTGAAAAATCATATCTCATAATCGGCTCGTCAATCTGGCTTTAAACATTTTCAAGTAGTATTTGGAAGTGGGTGCTATACCTATACAGAGTGTCATGTGGCGACGGATAGTAATTCTTTAGTTACAGCCCTTAAATATAGGACGGAATGGCGTTTCTGGGCTACGCCGGAAATTTTAACGATATTTGAAAAATCATATCTCATAATCGGCTCGTTAATCTGGCTTTAAACA
This sequence comes from Locusta migratoria, assembly GCA_026315105.1. Taxonomy (NCBI): domain Eukaryota; kingdom Metazoa; phylum Arthropoda; class Insecta; order Orthoptera; family Acrididae; genus Locusta; species Locusta migratoria. The sequence goes on from JAOYRU010000243.1 coordinate 202,382, forward strand.
TTTTCAAGTAGTATTTGGAAGTGGGTGCTATACCTATACAGAGTGTCATGTGGCGACGGATAGTAGTTCTTTAGTTACAGCCCTTACATATAGGACGGAGAGGCGTTTCGGGGCTACGCCGGAAATTTTAACGATATTTGAAAAATCATATCTCATAATCGGCTCGTTAATCTGGCTTTAAACATTTTCAAGTAGTATTTGGAAGAGGGTGCTATACCTATACAGAGTGTCATGTGGCGACGGATAGTAGTTCTTTAGTTACAGCCCTTAAATTTAAGACGGAAAGGCGTTTCGGGCCTACGCCGGAAATTTTTGCTATGTTTGAAAAATCATATCTCATAATCGGCTCGTTAATCTGGCTTTAAACATTTTCAAGTAGTATTTGGAAGTGGGTGCTATACCTATACAGAGTGTCATGTGGCGACGGATAGTAGTTCTTTAGTTACAGCCCTTAAAGTTAGGACGGAATGGCGTTTCTGGGCTACGCCGGAAATTTTAACGATATTCGAAAAATGATATCTCATAATCGGCTCGTTAATCTGGCTTTAAACATTTTCAAGTAGTATTTGGAAGTGGGTGCTATACCTATACAGAGTGTCATGTGGCGACGGATGGTAGTTCTTTAGTTACAGCCCTTAAATATAGGACGGAAAGGCGTTTCGGGGCTACGCCGGAAATTTTAACGATATTTGAAAAATCATATCTCATAATCGGCTCGTTAATCTGGCTTTAAACATTTTCAAGTAGTATTTGGAAGTGGGTGCTATACCTATACAGAGTGTCATGTGGCGACGGATAGTAGTTCTTTAGTTACAGCCCTTAAATATAGGACGGAAAGGCGTTTCGGGGCTAGGCCGGAAATTTTAACGATATTTGAAAAATCATATCTCATAATCGGCTCGTTAACCTGGCTTTAAACATTTTCAAGTAGTATTTGGAAGTGGGTGCTATACCTATACATAGTGTCATGTGGCGACGGATAGTAGTTCTTTAGTTACAGCCCTTAAATTTAATACGGATAGGCATTTCAGGGCTATGCCGGAAATTTTAACGATATTTGAAAAATCGTATCTCATAATCGGCTCGTTAATCTGGCTTTAAACAATTTCAAGTAGTATTTGGAAGTGGGTGCTATACCTATACAGAGTGTCATGTGGCGACGGATAGTAGTTCTTTAGTTACAGCCCTTAAATTTAGGACGGATAGGCATTTTGGGGCTAGGCCGGAAATTTTAACGATATTTGAAAAATCATATCTCATAATCGGCTCGTTAATCTGGCTTTAAACATTTTCAAGTATTATTTGGAAGTGGGTGCTATACCTATACAGAGTGTCATGTGGCGACGGATAGCAGTTCTTTAGTTACAGCCCTTAAATATAGGACGGATAGGCATTTCGGGGCTAGGCCGGAAATTTTAACGATATTTGAAAAATCATATCTCATAATCGGCTCGTTAATCTGGTTTAAACATTTTCAAGTAGTATTTGGAAGTGGGTGCTATACCTATGCAGAGTGTCATGTGGCGACGGATAGTAGTTCTTTAGTTACAGCCCTTAAATTTAGGACGGATAGGCATTTCGGGGCTAGGCCGGAAATTTTAACGATATTTGAAAAATCATATCTCATAATCGGCTCGTTAATCTGGCTTTAAACATTTTCAAGTAGTATTTGGAAGTGGGTGCTATACCTATACAGAGTGTCATGTGGCGACAGATAGTAGTTCTTTAGTTACAGCCCTTAAATTTATGACGTATAGGCATTTCGGGGCTAGGCCGGAAATTTTAACGATATTTGAAAAATCATTTCTCATAATCGGCTCGTTAATCTGGCTTTAAACATTTTCAAGTAGTATTTGGAAGTGGGTGCTATACCTATACAGAGTGTCATGTGGCGACGGATAGTAGTTCTTTAGTTACAGCCCTTAAATTTAAGACGGAAAGGCGTTTCGGGGCTACGCCGGAAATTTTTACGATGTTTGAAAAATCATATCTCATAATCGGCTCGTTAATCTGGCTTTAAACATTTTCAAGTAGTATTTGGAAGTGGGTGCTATACCTATACAGAGTGTCATGTGGCGACGGATAGTAGTTCTTTAGTTACAGCCCTTAAATATAGGACGGAATGGCGTTTCTGGGCTACGCCGGAAATTTTAACGATATTTGAAAAATGATATCTCATAATCGGCTCGTTAATCTGGCTTTAAACATTTTCAAGTAGTATTTGGAAGTGGGTGCTATACCTATACAGAGTGTCATGTGGCGACGGATGGTAGTTCTTTAGTTACAGCCCTTAAATATAGGACGGAAAGGCGTTTCGGGGCTACGTCGGAAATTTTAACGATATTTGAAAAATCATATCTCATAATCGGCTCGTTAATCTGGCTTTAAACATTTTCAAGTAGTATTTGGAAGTGGGTGCTATACCTATACAGAGTGTCATGTGGCGACGGATAGTAGTTCTTTAGTTACAGCCCTTAAATTTAGGACGGATAGGCATTTCAGGGCTAGGCCGTAAATTTTAACGATATTTGAAAAATCATATCTCATAATCGGCTCGTTAATCAGGCTTTAAACATTTTCAAGTAGTATTTGGAAGTGGGTGCTATACCTATACAGAGTGTCATGTGGCGACGGATAGTAGTTCTTTAGTTACAGCCCTTAAATTTAGGACGGATAGGCAATTCGGGGCTAGGCCGGAAATTTTAACGATATTTGAAAATTCATATCTCATAATCGGCTCGTTAATCTGGCTTTAAACATTTTCAAGTAGTATTTGGAAGTGGGTGCTATACCTATACAGAGTGTCATGTGGCGACGGATAGTAGTTCTTTAGTTACAGCCCTTAAATTTAGGACGGAATGGCGTTTCGGGGCTACGCTGGAAATTTTAACGATATTTGAAAAATCATATCTCATAATCGGCTCGTTAATCTGGCTTTAAACTTTTTCAAGTAGTATTTGGAAGTGGGTGCTATACCTATACAGAGTGTCATGTGGCGACGGATAGTAGTTCTTTAGTTATAGCCCTTATATTTAGGACGGATAGGCATTTCGGGGATAGGCCGGAAATTTTAACGATATTTGAAAAATCATATCTCATAATCGGCTCGTTAATCTGGCTTTAAACATTTTCAAGTAGTATTTGGAAGTGGGTGCTATACCTATACAGAGTGTCATGTGGCGACGGATAGTAGTTCTTTAGTTACAGCCCTTAAATATAGGACGGAAAGGCGTTTCGGGGCTACACCGGAAATGTTAACGATATTTGAAAAATCATATCTCATAATCGACTCGTTAATCTGGCTTTAAACATTTTTAAGTAGTATTTGGAAGTGGGTGCTATACCTATACAGAGTGTCATGTGGCGACGGATAGTAATTCTTTAGTTACAGCCCTTAAATTTAGGACGGAAAGGCGTTTCGGGGCTACGCCGGAAATTTTAACGATGTTTGAAAAATCATATCTCATAATCGGCTCGTTAATCTGGCTTTAAACATTTTCAAGTAGTATTTGGAAGTGGGTGCTATACCTATACAGAGTGTCATGTGGCGACGGATAGTAGTTCTTTAGTTACAGCCCTTAAATTAAGGACGGAAACGCGTTTCGGGGCTACGCCGGAAATTTTAACGATGTTTGAAAAATCATATCTCATAATCGGCTCGTTAAACTGGCTTTAAACATTTTCAAGTAGTATTTGGAAGTGGGTGCTATACCTATACAGAGTGTCATGTGGCGACGGATAGTAATTCTTTAGTTACAGCCGTTAAATTTAGGACGGAAAGGCGTTTCGGGGCTACGCCGGAAATTTTAACGATGTTTGAAAAATCATATCTCATAATCGGCTCGTTAATCTGGCTTTAAACATTTTCAAGTAGTATTTGGAAGTGGGTGCTATACCTATACAGAGTGTCATGTGGCGACGGATAGTAATTCTTTAGTTACAGCCCTTAAATATAGGACGGAATGGCGTTTCTGGGCTACGCCGGAAATTTTAACGATATTTGAAAAATCATATCTCATAATCGGCTCGTTAATCTGGCTTTAAACATTTTCAAGTAGTATTTGGAAGTGGGTGCTATACCTATACAGAGTGTCATGTGGCGACGGATGGTAGTTCTTTAGTTACAGCCCTTAAATATAGGACGGAAAGGCGTTTCGGGGCTACGCCGGAAATTTTAACGATATTTGAAAAATCATATCTCATAATCGGCTCGTTAATCTGGCTTTAAACATTTTCAAGTAGTATTTGGAAGTGGGTGCTATACCTATACAGAGTGTCATGTGGCGACGGATAGTAGTTCTTTAGTTACAGCCCTTAAATTTAGGACGGAAAGGCGTTTCGGGGCTACGCCGGAAATTTTAACGATGTTTGAAAAATTATATCTCATAATCGGCTGGTTAATCTGGCTTTAAACATTTTCAAGTAGTATTTGGAAGTGGGTGCTATACCTATAAAGAGTGTCATGTGGCGACGGATAGTAGTTCTTTAGTTACAGCCCTTACATATAGGACGGAAAGGCGTTTCGCGGCTACGCCGGAAATTTTAACGATATTTGAAAAATCATATCTCATAGCCGGCTCGTTAATCTGGCTTTAAACATTTTCAAGTTGTATTTGGAAGTGGGTGCTATACCTATACAGAGTGTCATGTGGCGACGGATAGTAGTTCTTTAGTTACAGCCCTTAAATATAGGACGGAAAGGCGTTTCGGGGCTACGCCGGAAATTTTAACGATATTTGAAAAATCATATCTCATAATCGGCTCGTTAATCTGGCTTTAAACATTTTCAAGTAGTATTTGGAAGTGGGTGCTATACCTATACAGAGTGTCATGTGGTGACGGATAGTAGTTCTTTAGTTACAGCCCTTAAATTTAGGACGGATAGGCATTTCGGGGCTAGGCCGGAAATTTTAAAGATATTTGAAAAATCATATCTCATAATCGGCTTGTTAATCTGGCTTTAAACTTTTTCTAGTAGTATTTCGAAGTGGGTGCTATACCTATACAGAGTGTCATGTGGCGACGGATAGTAGTTCTTTAGTTACAGCCCTTAAATTTAGGACGGATAGTCATATCGGGGCTAGGCCGGAAATTTTAACGATACTTGAAAAATCATATCTCATAATCGGCTCGTTAATCTGGCTTTAAACATTTTCAAGTAGTATTTGGAAGTGGGTGCTATACCTATACAGAGTGTAATGTGGCGACGGATAGTAGTTCTTTAGTTACAGCCCTTAAATTTAGGACGGAAAGGCGTTTCGGGGCTACGCCGGAAATTTTAACGATGTTTGAAAAATCATATCTCATAATCGGCTCGTTAATCTGGCTTTAAACATTTTCAAGTAGTATTTGGAAGTGGGTGCTATACCTATAAAGAGTGTCATGTGGTGACGGATAGTAGTTCTTTGGTTACAGCCCTTAAATATAGGACGGAATGGCGTTTCTGGGCTACGCCGGAAATTTTAACGATATTTGAAAAATGATATCTCATAATCGGCTCGTTAATCTGGCTTTAAACATTTTCAAGTAGTATTTGGAAGTGGGTGCTATACCTATACAGAGTGTCATGTGGCGACGGATGGTAGTTCTTTAGTTACAGCCCTTAAATATAGGACGGAAAGGCGTTTCGGGGCTACGCCGGAAATTTTAACGATATTTGAAAAATCATATCTCATAATCGGCTCGTTAATCTGGCTTTAAACATTTTCAAGTAGTATTTGGAAGTGGGTGCTATACCTATACAGAGTGTCATGTGGCGACGGATAGTAGTTCTTTAGTTACAGCCCTTAAATTTAGGACGGAAAGGCGTTTCGGGGCTACGCCGGAAATTTTAACGATGTTTGAAAAATCATATCTCATAATCGGCTCGTTAATCTGGCTTTAAACATTTTCAAGTAGTATTTGGAAGTGGGTGCTATACCTATAAAGAGTGTCATGTGGCGACGGATAGTAGTTCTTTAGTTACAGCCCTTACATATAGGACGGAAAGGCGTTTCGCGGCTACGACGGAAATTTTAACGATATTTGAAAAATCATATCTCATAGCCGGCTCGTTAATCTGGCTTTAAACATTTTCAAGTTGTATTTGGAAGTGGGTGCTATACCTATACAGAGTGTCATGTGGCGACGGATAGTAGTTCTTTAGTTACAGCCCTTAAATATAGGACGGAAAGGCGTTTCGGGGCTACGCCGGAAATTTTAACGATATTTGAAAAATCATATCTCATAATCGGCTCGTTAATCTGGCTTTAAACATTTTCAAGTAGTATTTGGAAGTGGGTGCTATACCTATACAGAGTGTCATGTGGCGACGGATAGTAGTTCTTTAGTTACAGCCCTAATATTTAGGACGGATAGGCATTTCAGGGCTAGGCCGGAAATTTTAACGATATTTGAAAAATCATATCTCATAATCGGCTTGTTAATCTGGCTTTAAACATTTTCAAGTAGTATTTGGAAGTGTGTGCTATACCTATACAGAGTGTCATATTGCGACGGATAGTAGTTCTTTAGTTACAGCACTTAAATTTAGGACGGATAGGCATTTCTGGGCTAGGCCGGAAATTTTAACGATATTTGAAAAATCATATCTCATAATCGGCTCGTTAATCTGGCTTTAAACATTTTCTAGTAATATTTGGAAGTGGGTGCTATACCTATACAGAGTGTCATGTGGCGACGGTTAGTAGTTCCTTAGTTACAGCCCTTAAATTTAGGACGGATAGGCATTTCGGGGCTAGGCCGGAAATTTTAACGATATTTGAAAAATCATATCTCATAATCGGATTGTTAATCTGGCTTTAAACTTTTTCTAGTAGTATTTGGAAGTGGGTGCTATACCTATACAGAGTGTCATGTGGCGACGGATAGTAGTTCTTTAGTTACAGCCCTTAAATTTAGGACGGATAGGCATTTCGGGGCTAGGCCGGAAATTTTAACGATATTTGAAAAATCATATCTCATAATCGGCTCGTTAATCTGGCTTTAAACATTTTCAAGTAGTATTTGGAAGTGGGTGCTATACCTATATAGAGTGTCATGTGGCGACGGATAGTAGTTCTTTAGTTACAGCCCTTAAATTTAAGACGGAAAGGCGTTTCGGGGCTACGCCGGAAATTTTTACGATGTTTGAAAAATCATATCTCATAATCGGCTTGTTAATCTGGCTTTAAACATTTTCAAGTAGTATTTGGAAGTGGGTGCTATACCTATACAGAGCGTCATGTGGCGACGGATAGTAGTTCTTTAGTTACAGCCCTTAAAGATAGGACGGAATGGCGTTTCTGGGCTACGCCGGAAATTTTAACGATATTCGAAAAATGATATCTCATAATCGGCTCGTTAATCTGGCTTTAAACATTTTCAAGTAGTATTTGGAAGTGGGTGCTATACCTATACAGAGTGTCATGTGGCGACGGATAGTAGTTCTTTAGTTACAGCCCTTAAATATAGGACGGAATGGCGTTTCGGGGCTACGCCGGAAATTTTAACAATATTTGAAAAATCATATCTCATAATCGGCTCGTTAATCTGGCTTTAAACTTTTTCAAGTAGTATTTGGATGTGGGTGCTATACCTATACAGAGTGTCATGTGGCGACGGATAGTAGTTCTTTAGTTATAGCCCTTATATTTAGGACGGATAGGCATTTCGGGGATAGGCCGGAAATTTTAACGATATTTGAAAAATCATATCTCATAATCGGCTCGTTAATCTGGCTTTAAACATTTTCAAGTAGTATTTGGAAGTGGGTGCTATACCTATAAAGAGTGTCATGTGGCGACGGATAGTAGTTCTTTAGTTACAGCCCTTACATATAGGACGGAAAGGCGTTTCGCGGCTACGCCGGAAATTTTAACGATATTTGAAAAATCATATCTCATAGCCGGCTCGTTAATCTGGCTTTAAACATTTTCAAGTTGTATTTGGAAGTGGGTGCTATACCTATACAGAGTGTCATGTGGCGACGGATAGTAGTTCTTTAGTTACAGCCCTTAAATATAGGACGGAAAGGCGTTTCGGGGCTACGACGGAAATTTTAACGATATTTGAAAAATCATATCTCATAATCGGCTCGTTAATCTGGCTTTAAACATTTTCAAGTAGTATTTGGAAGTGGGTGCTATACCTATACAGAGTGTCATGTGGTGACGGATAGTAGTTCTTTAGTTACAGCCCTTAAATTTAGGACGGATAGGCATTTCGGGGCTAGGCCGGAAATTTTAAAGATATTTGAAAAATCATATCTCATAATCGGCTTGTTAATCTGGCTTTAAACTTTTTCTAGTAGTATTTCGAAGTGGGTGCTATACCTATACAGAGTGTCATGTGGCGACGGATAGTAGTTCTTTAGTTACAGCCCTTAAATTTAGGACGGATAGTCATATCGGGGCTAGGCCGGAAATTTTAACGATATTTGAAAAATCATATCTCATAATCGGCTCGTTAATCTGGCTTTAAACATTTTCAAGTAGTATTTGGAAGTGGGTGCTATACCTATACAGAGTGTAATGTGGCGACGGATAGTAGTTCTTTAGTTACAGCCCTTAAATTTAGGACGGAAAGGCGTTTCGGGGCTACGCCGGAAATTTTAACGATGTTTGAAAAATCATATCTCATAATCGGCTCGTTAATCTGGCTTTAAACATTTTCAAGTAGTATTTGGAAGTGGGTGCTATACCTATAAAGAGTGTCATGTGGCGACGGATAGTAGTTCTTTAGTTACAGCCCTTAAATATAGGACGGAATGGCGTTTCTGGGCTACGCCGGAAATTTTAACGATATTTGAAAAATGATATCTCATAATCGGCTCGTTAATCTGGCTTTAAACATTTTCAAGTAGTATTTGGAAGTGGGTGCTATACCTATACAGAGTGTCATGTGGCGACGGATGGTAGTTCTTTAGTTACAGCCCTTAAATATAGGACGGAAAGGCGTTTCGGGGCTACGCCGGAAATTTTAACGATATTTGAAAAATCATATCTCATAATCGGCTCGTTAATCTGGCTTTAAACATTTTCAAGTAGTATTTGGAAGTGGGTGCTATACCTATACAGAGTGTCATGTGGCGACGGATAGTAGTTCTTTAGTTACAGCCCTTAAATTTAGGACGGAAAGGCGTTTCGGTGCTACGCCGGAAATTTTAACGATGTTTGAAAAATCATATCTCATAATCGGCTCGTTAATCTGGCTTTAAACATTTTCAAGTTGTATTTGGAAGTGGGTGCTATACCTGTAAAGAGTGTCATGTGGCGACGGATAGTAGTTCTTTAGTTACAGCCCTTACATATAGGACGGAAAGGCGTTTCGCGGCTACGCCGGAAATTTTAACGATATTTGAAAAATCATATCTCATAGCCGGCTCGTTAATCTGGCTTTAAACATTTTCAAGTTGTATTTGGAAGTGGGTGCTATACCTATACAGAGTGTCATGAGGCGACGGATAGTAGTTCTTTAGTTACAGCCCTTAAATATAGGACGGAAAGGCGTTTCGGGGCTACGCCGGAAATTTTAACGATATTTGAAAAATCATATCTCATAATCGGCTCGTTAATCTGGCTTTAAACATTTTCAAGTAGTATTTGGAAGTGGGTGCTATACCTATACAGAGTGTCATGTGGCGACGGATAGTAGTTCTTTAGTTACAGCCCTTAAATTTAGGACGGATAGGCATTTCAGGGCTAGGCCGGAAATTTTAACGATATTTGAAAAATCATATCTCATAATCGGCTTGTTAATCTGGCTTTAAACATTTTCAAGTAGTATTTGGAAGTGTGTGCTATACCTATACAGAGTGTCATATTGCGACGGATAGTAGTTCTTTAGTTACAGCCCTTAAATTTAGGACGGATAGGCATTTCGGGGCTAGGCCGGAAATTTTAACGATATTTGAAAAATCATATCTCATAATCGGCTCGTTAATCTGGCTTTAAACATTTTCAAGTAGTATTTGGAAGTGGGTGCTATACCTATATAGAGTGTCATGTGGCGACGGATAGTAGTTCTTTAGTTACAGCCCTTAAATTTAAGACGGAAAGGCGTTTCGGGGCTACGCCGGAAATTTTTACGATGTTTGAAAAATCATATCTCATAATCGGCTTGTTAATCTGGCTTTAAACATTTTCAAGTAGTATTTGGAAGTGGGTGCTATACCTATACAGAGTGTCATGTGGCGACGGATAGTAGTTCTTTAGTTACAGCCCTTAAAGGTAGGACGGAATGGCGTTTCTGGGCTACGCCGGAAATTTTAACGATATTCGAAAAATGATATCTCATAATCGGCTCGTTAATCTGGCTTTAAACATTTTCAAGTAGTATTTGGAAGTGGGTGCTATACCTATACAGAGTGTCATGTGGCGACGGATGGTAGTTCTTTAGTTACAGCCCTTAAATATAGGACGGAAAGGCGTTTCGGGGCTACGCCGGAAATTTTAACGATATTTGAAAAATCATATCTCATAATCGGCTCGTTAATCTGGCTTTAAACATTTTCAAGTAGTATTTGGAAGTGGGTGCTATACCTATACAGAGTGTCATGTGGCGACGGATAGTAGTTCTTTAGTTACAGCCCTTAAATATGGGACGGAAAGGCGTTTCGGGGCTACGCCGGAAATTTTAACGATATTTGAAAAATCATATCTCATAATCGGCTCGTTAACCTGGCTTTAAACAGTTTCAAGTAGTATTTGGAAGTGGGTGCTATACATATACATAGTGTCATGTGGCGACGGATAGTAGTTCTTTAGTTACAGCCCTTAAATTTAATACGGATAGGCATTTCAGGGCTATGCCGGAAATTTTAACGATATTTGAAAAATCATATCTCATAATCGGCTCGTTAATCTGGCTTTAAACATTTTCAAGTAGTATTTGGAAGTGGGTGCTATACCTATACAGAGTGTCATGTGGCGACGGATAGTAGTTCTTTAGTTACAGCCCTTAAATTTAGGACGGATAGGCATATTGGGGCTAGGCCGGAAATTTTAACGATATTTGAAAAATCATATCTCATAATCGGCTCGTTAATCTGGCTTTAAACATTTTCAAGTATTATTTGGAAGTGGGTGCTATACCTATACAGAGTGTCATGTGGCGACGGATAGCAGTTCTTTAGTTACAGCCCTTAAATATAGGTCGGATAGGCATTTTGGGGCTAGGCCGGAAATTTTAACGATTTTTTAAAAAATCATATCTCATAATCGGCTCGTTAATCTGGTTTAAACATTTTCAAGTAGTATTTGGAAGTGGGTGCTATACCTATGCAGAGTGTCATGTGGCGACGGATAGTAGTTCTTTAGTTACAGCCCTTAAATTTAGGACGGATAGGCATTTCGGGGCTAGGCCGGAAATTTTAACGATATTTGAAAAATCATATCTCATAATCGGCTCGTTAATCTGGCTTTAAACATTTTCAAGTAGTATTTGGAAGTGGGTGCTATACCTATACAGAGTGTCATGTGGCGACAGATAGTAGTTCTTTAGTTACAGCCTTTAAATTTATGACGGATAGGCATTTCGGGGCTAGGCCGGAAATTTTAACGATATTTGAAAAATCATATCTCGTAATCGGCTCGTTAATCTGGCTTTAAACATTTTCAAGTAGTATTTGGAAGTGGGTGCTATACCTATACAGAGTGTCATGTGGCGACGGATAGTAGTTCTTTAGTTACAGCCCTTAAATATAGGACGGAAAGGCGTTTCGGGGCTACGCCGGAAATTTTAACGATATTTGAAAAATCATATCTCATAATCGGCTCATTAATCTGGCTTTAAACATTTTCAAGTAGTATTTGGAAGTGGGTGCTATACCTATACAGAGTGTCATGTGGCGACGGATAGTAGTTCTTTAGTTACAGCCCTTAAATTTAGGACGGATAGGCATTTTAGGGCTAGGCCGGAAATTTTAACGATATTTGAAAAATCATATCTCATAATCGGCTCGTTAATCTGGCTTTAAACATTTTCAAGTAGTATTTGGAAGTGGGTGCTATACCTATACAGAGTGTCATGTGGCGACGGATAGTAGTTCTTTAGTTACAGCCCTTAAATTTAGGACGGATAGGCATTTTGGGGCTAGGCCGGAAATTTTAACGATATTTGAAAAATCATATCTCATAATCGGCTCGTTAATCTGGCTTTAAACATTTTCAAGTAGTATTTGGAAGTGGGTGCTATACCTATACAGAGTGTCATGTGGCGACGGATAGTAGTTCTTTAGTTACAGCCCTTAAATTTAGGACGGATAGGCATTTCGGGGCAGGCCGGAAATTTTAACGATATTTGAAAAATCATATCTCATAATCGGCTCGTTAATCTGGCTTTAAACATTTTCAAGTAGTATTTGGAAGTGGGTGCTATACCTATACAGAGTGTCATGTGGCGACGGATAGTAGTTCTTTAGTTACAGCCCTTAAATATAGGACGGAAAGGCGTTTCGGGGTACGCCGGAAATTTTAACGATATTCGAAAAATCATATCTCATAATCGGCTCGTTAATCTGGTTTAAACATTTTTAAGTAGTATTTGGAAGTGGGTGCTATACCTATGCAGAGTGTCATGTGGCGACGGATAGTAGTTCTTTAGTTACAGCCCTTAAATTTAGGACGGATAGGCATTTCGGGGCTAGGCCGGAAATTTTAACGATATTTGAAAAATCATATCTCATAATCGGCTCGTTAATCTGGCTTTAAACATTTTCAAGTAGTATTTGGAAGTGGGTGCTATACCTATACAGAGTGTCATGTGGCGACAGATAGTAGTTCTTTAGTTACAGCCCTTAAATTTAGGACGGATAGGCATTTCGGGGCTAGGCCGAAAATTTTAACGATATTTGAAAAATCATATCTCATAATCGGCTCTTTAATCTGGCTTTAAACATTTTCAAGTAGTATTTGGAAGTGGGTGCTATACCTATACAGAGTGTCATGTGGCGACGGATAATAGCTCTTTAGTTACAGCTCTTAAATTTAGGACGGATAGGCATTTCGGGGCTAGGACGGAAATTTTAACGATATTTGAAAAGTCATATCTCATAATCGGCTCGTTAATCTGGCTTTAAACATTTTCAAGTAGTATTTGGAAGTGGGTGCTATACCTATACAGAGTGTCATGTGGCGACGGATAGTAGTTCATTAGTTACAGCCCTTAAATTTAGGACGGATAGGCATTTCGGGGCTAGGAAGGAAATTTTAACGATATTTGGAAAATCATATCTCATAATCGGCTCGTTAATCTGGCTTTAAACATTTTCAAGTAGTATTTGAAAGTGGGTGCTATACCTATACAGAGTGTCATGTGGCGACGGATACTATTTCTTTAGTTACAACCCTTAAATTTAGAACGGATATGCATTTCGGAGCTAGGCCGGAATTTTTAACGATATTTGAAAAATCATATCTCTTAATCGGCTCTTTAATCTGGCTTTAAACATTTTCAAGTAGTATTTGGAAGTGGGTGCTATACCTATACAGAGTGTCATGTGGCGACGGATAATAGTTCTTCAGTTGCAGCCCTTAAATTTAGGACGGAGAGGAATTTCGGGGCTAGGCCGGAAATTTTAACGATATTTGAAAAATCATATCTCATAATCGGCTCGTTAATTTGGCTTTAAACATTTTCAAGTAGTATTTGGAAGTGGGTGCTATACCTATACAGAGGGTCATGTGGCGACGGATAGTACTTCTTTAGTTACAGCCCTTAAATTTTGGACGGATAGGCATTTCGGGGCTAGGCCGAAAATTTTAACGATATTTGAAAAATCATATCTCATAATCGGCTCTTTAATCTGGCTTTAAACATTTTCAAGTAGTATTTGGAAGTGGGTGCTATACCTATACAGAGTGTCATGTGGCGACGGATAATAGCTCTTTAGTTACAGCTCTTAAATTTAGGACGGATAGGCATTTCGGGGCTAGGACGGAAATTTTAACGATATTTGAAAAGTCATATCTCATAATCGGCTCGTTAATCTGGCTTTAAACATTTTCAAGTAGTATTTGGAAGTGGGTGCTATACCTATACAGAGTGTCATGTGGCGACGGATAGTAGTTCATTAGTTACAGCCCTTAAATTTAGGACGGATAGGCATTTCGGGGCTAGGAAGGAAATTTTAACGATATTTGGAAAATCATATCTCATAATCGGCTCGTTAATCTGGCTTTAAACATTTTCAAGTAGTATTTGAAAGTGGGTGCTATACCTATACAGTGTGTCATGTGGCGACGGATACTATTTCTTTAGTTACAACCCTTAAATTTAGAACGGATATGCATTTCGGAGCTAGGCCGGAATTTTTAACGATATTTGAAAAATCATATCTCTTAATCGGCTCTTTAATCTGGCTTTAAACATTTTCAAGTAGTATTTGGAAGTGGGTGCTATACCTATACAGAGTGTCATGTGGCGACGGATAATAGTTCTTCAGTTGCAGCCCTTAAATTTAGGACGGAGAGGAATTTCGGGGCTAGGCCGGAAATTTTAACGATATTTGAAAAATCATATCTCATAATCGGCTCGTTAATCTGGCTTTAAACGTTTTCAAGTAGTATTTGGAAGTGGGTGCTATACCTATACAGAGTGTCATGTGGCGAAGGATAGTAGTTCCTTAGTTACAGCCCTTTAATTTAGGACGGATAGACATTTCGGGGCTAGGCCGGAAATTTTAACCATATTTGAAAAATCATATTTCATAATCGGCTCGTTAATCTGGCTTTAAACATTTTCAAGTAGTATTTGGAAGTGTGTGCTATACCTATACAGAGTGTCATGTGGCGACGAGAGTAGTTCTTTAGTTACAGCCCTTAAATTTAGGACGGATAGGCATTTCGGGGCTAGGCCGGAAATTTTAACGATATTTGAAAAATCATATCTCATAATCGGCTCGTTAATCTGGATTTAAACATTTTCAACTAGTATTTGGTAGTGGGTGCTATACCTATACAGAGTGTCATGTGGCGACGGCTAGTAGTTCTTTAGTTACAGCCCTTAAATTTAGGACGGATAGGCATTTCGAAGCTAGGCCGGAAATTTTAACGATATTTGAAAATTCATATCTCATAATCGGCTCGTTAATCTGGCTTTAAACATTTTCAAGTAGTATTTGGAAGTGGGTGCTATACCTATACAGAGTGCCATGTGGCGACGGATAGTAGTTCTTTAGTTACAGCCCTTAAATTTAGGACGGATAGGCATTTCGGGGCTAGGCCGGAAATTTTAACGATATTTGAAAAATCATATCTCATAATCGGCTCGTTAATCTGGCTTTAAACATTTTCAAGTAGTATTTGGAAGTGGGTGCTATACCTATACAGAGTGTCATGTGGCGACAGCTAGCAGTTCTTTAGTTACACTCCCATAAATGGAGGACGGAAAGGCATTTCGGGGCTACGCCGGAAATTTTAACGATATTCGAAAAATCATATCTCATAATCGGCTCGTTAATCTGGCTTTAAACATTTTCAAGTAGTATTTGGAAGTGGGTGCTATACCTATACAGAGTGTCATGTGGCGACGGATAGTAGTTCTTTAGTTACAGCCCTTAAATTTAGGACGGATAGGCATTTCGGGGCTAGGCCGGAAATTTTAACGATATTTGAAAAATCATATCTCATAATCGGCTCGTTAATCTGGCTTTAAACATTTTCAAGTAGTATTTGGAAGTGGGTGCTATACCTATACAGAGTGTCATGTGGCGACGGATAGTAGTTCTTTAGTTATAGCCCTTATATTTAGGACGGATAGGCATTTCGGGGCTAGGCCGAAAATTTTAACGATATTTGAAAAATCATATATCTTAATCGGCTCGTTAATCTGGCTTTAAACATTTTCAAGTAGTATTTGGAAGTGGGTGCTATACCTATACAGAGTGTCATGTGGCGACGGATAGTAGTTCTTTAGTTACAGCCCTTAAATTTAGGACGGATAGGCATTTCGGGCTAGGCCGGAAATTTTAACGATATTTGAAAAATCATATCTCATAATCGGCTCGTTTATCTGGCTTTAAACTTTTTCAAGTAGTATTTGGAAGTGGGTGCTATACCTATACAGAGTGTCATGTGGCGACGGATAGTAGTTCTTTAGTTACAGTCCTTAAATATAGGACGGAAAGGCATTTCGGGGCTAGGCCGGAAATTTTAACGATATTTGAAAATTCATATCTCTTAATCGGCTCGTTAATCTGGCTTTAAACATTTACAAGTAGTATTTGGAAGTGGGTGCTATACCTATACAGAGTGTCATGTGGCGACGGATAGTAGTTCTTTAGTTACAGCCCTTAAATTTAGGACGGATAGGCATTTCGGGGCGAGGCTGGAAATTTTAACGATATTCGAAAAATCATATCTAATAATCGGCTCGTTAATCTGGCTTTAAACATTTTCAAGTAGTATTTGGAAGTGGGTGCTATACCTATACAGAGTGTCATGTGGCGACGGATAGTAGTTCTTTAGTTACAGCCCTTAAATTTAGGACGGACAGGCATTTCGGGGCTAGGCCGGAAATTTTAACGATATTTGAAAAATCATATCTAATAATCGGCTAGTTAATCTGGCTTTAAACATTTTCAAGTAGTATTTGGAAGTGGGTGCTACACCTATACAGAGTGTCATGTGGCGACGGATAGTAGTTCTTTAGTTACAGCCCTTAAATATAGGACGGAAAGGCGTTTCGGGGCTACGCCGGAAATTTTAACGATACTCGAAAAATCATATCTCATAATCGGCTCGTTAATCTGGCTTTAAACATTTCCAAGTAGTATTTGGAAGTGGGTGCTATACCTATAGAGAGTGTCATGTGGCGACGGATAGTAGTTCTTTAGTTACAGCCCTTAAATTTAGGACGGATAGGCATTTCGGGGTTAGGCCGAAAATTTTAACGATATTTGAAAAATCATATATCTTAATCGGCTCGTTAATCTGGCTTTAAACATTTTCAAGTAGTATTTGGAAATGGGTGCTATACCTATACAGAGTGTCATGTGGCGACGGATAGTAGTTCTTTAGTTACAGCCCTTAAATATAGGACGGAAAGGCGTTTCGGGGCTACGCCGGAAATATTAACGATATTTAAAAAATCGTATCTCATAATCGGCTCGTTAATCTGGCTTTAAACATTTTCAAGTAGTATTTGGAAGTGGGTGCTATACCTATACAGAGTGTCATGTGGCGACGGATAGTAGTTCTTTAGTTACAGCCCTTAAATTTAGGACGGATAGGCATTTCGGGGCTAGGCCGGAAATTTTAACGATATTTGAAAAATCATATCTCATAATCGGCTCGTTAATCTGGCTTTAAACATTTTCAAGTAGTATTTGGAAGTGGGTGCTATACCTATACAGAGTGTCATGTGACGACGGATAGTAGTTCTTTAGTTACAGCCCTTAAATATAGGACGGAAAGGCGTTTCGGGGCTAGGCCGGAAATTTTAACGATATTTGAAAAATCATATCTCATAATCGGCTCGTTAATCTGGCTTTAAACATTTTCAAGTAGTATTTGGAAGTGGGTGCTATACCTATACAGAGTGTCATGTGGCGACGGATAGTAGTTCTTTAGTTACATGCCCTTAAATTTACGACGGATAGGCATTTCGGGGCTAGGCCGAAAATTTTAACGATATTTGAAAAATCATATCTTTTAATCGGCTCTATAATCTGGCTTTAAACATTTTCAAATAGTATTTGGAAGTGGGTGCTATACCTATACAGAGTGTCATGTGGCGACGGATAGTAGTTCTATAGTTATAGCCCTTATATTTAGGACGGATAGGCATTTCGGGGATAAGCCGGAAATTTTAACGATATTTGAAAAATCATATCTCATAATCGGCTCGTTAATCTGACTTTAAACATTTTCAAGTAGTATTTGGAAGTGGGTGCTATACCTTTACAGAGTGTCATGTGGCGACGGATAGTAGTTCTTTAGTTACAGCCCTTAAATTAAGGACGGATAGGCATTTCGGGGCTAGGCCGGAAATATTAACGATATTTGAAAAATCATATCTCATAATCGGTTCGTTAATCTGGCTTTAAACATTTTCAAGTATATTTGGAAGTGGGTGCTATAACTATACAGAGTGTCATGTGGCGACAGCTAGCAGTTCTTTAGTTACACTCCCATAAATGGAGGACGGAAAGGCATTTCGGGGCTACGCCGGACATTTTAACGATATTCGAAAAATCATATCTCATAATCGGCTCGTTAATCTGGCTTTAAACATTTTCAAGTAGTATTTGGTAGTGGGTGCTATACCTATACAGAGTGTCATGTGGCGACGGCTAGTAGTTATTTAGTTACAGCCCTTAAATTTAGGACGGATAGGCATTTCGAGGCTAGGCCGGAAATTTTAACGATATTTGAAAATTCATATCTCATAATCGGCTCGTTAATCTGGCTTTAAACATTTTCAAGTAGTATTTGGAAGTGGGTGCTATACCTATACAGAGTGTCATGTGGCGACGGATAGTAGTTCTTTAGTTACAGCCCTTAAATTTAGGACGGATAGGCATTTCGGGGCTAGGCCGGAAATTTTAACGATATTTGAAAAATCATATCTCATAATCGGCTCGTTAATCTGGCTTTAAACATTTTCAAGTAGTATTTGGAAGTGGGTGCTATACCTATACAGAGTGTCATGTGGCGACGGATAGTAGTTCTTTAGTCATAGCCCTTATTTTTAGGACGGATAGGCATTTCGGGGCTAGGCCGGAAATTTTAACGATATTTGAAAAATCATATCTCATAATCGGCTCGTTAATCTGGCTTTAAACATTTTCAAGTAGTATTTGGAAGTGGGTGCTATACCTATACAGAGTGTCACGTGGCGACGGATAGTAGTTCTTTAGTTACAGCCCTTAAATTTAGGACGGATAGGCATTTCGGGCTAGGCCGGAAATTTTAACGATATTTGAAAAATCATATGTCATAATCGGCTCGTTTATCTGGCTTTAAACATTTTCAAGTAGTATTTGGAAGTGGGTGCTATACCTATACAGAGTGTCATGTGGCGACAGCTAGCAGTTCTTTAGTTACACTCCCATAAATGGAGGACGGAAAGGCATTTCGGGGCTACGCCGGAAATTTTAACGATATTCGAAAAATCATATCTCATAATCGGCTCGTTAATCTGGCTTTAAAAATTTTCAAGTAGTATTTGGAAGTGGGTGCTATACCTATACAGAGTGTCATGTGGCGACGGATAGTAGTTCTTTAGTTACAGCCCTTAAATTTAGGACGGATAGGCATTTCGGGGCTAGGCCGGAAATTTTAACGATATTTGAAAAATCATATCTCATAATCGGCTCGTTAATCTGGCTTTAAACATTTTCAAGTAGTATTTGGAAGTGGGTGCTATACCTATACAGAGTGTCATGTGGCGACGGATAGTAGTTCTTTAGTTATAGCCCTTATATTTAGGACGGATAGGCATTTCGGGGCTAGGCCGAAAATTTTAACGATATTTGAAAAATCATATATCTTAATCGGCTCGTTAATCTGGCTTTAAACATTTTCAAGTAGTATTTGGAAGTGGGTGCTATACCTATACAGTGTGTCATGTGGCGACGGATAGTAGTTCTTTAGTTACAGCCCTTAAATTTAGGACGGATAGGCATTTCGGGCTAGGCCGGAAATTTTAACGATATTTGAAAAATCATATCTCATAATCGGCTCGTTTATCTGGCTTTAAACTTTATCAAGTAGTATTTGGAAGTGGGTGCTATACCTATACAGAGTGTCATGTGGCGACGGATAGTAGTTCTTTAGTTACAGTCCTTAAATATAGGACGGAAAGGCATTTCGGGGCTAGGCCGAAAATTTTAACGATATTTGAAAAATCATATCTCTTAATCGGCTCGTTAATCTGGCTTTAAACATTTTCAAGTAGTATTTGGAAATGGGTGCTATACCTATACAGAGTGTCATGTGGCGACGGATAGTAGTTCTTTAGTAACAGCCCTTAAATATAGGACGGAAAGGCGTTTCGGGGCTACGCCGGAAATATTAACGATATTTAAAAAATCGTATCTCAT
>JAOYRU010000244.1:0-188215 GCA_026315105.1 Locusta migratoria
AATAAAAACTATTTAAAAGAGAATTTTGCATTTTTTAGTTATTTGCATTATTGGGCGTTTCCCTGCAAACGCTCACATTACTATATAAGGACCCTGGGTGCCTATACAGACGACAGAATGGACGCTGGAGGGCTGCTAGCTGCACTGGCTACTAGTCTGCGAAGTGATTGACCTCTAAAGTGGTAGTACAAGATAATAAAAATCTATTTAAAAGAGAATTTTGCAATTATTTCGTTATTTGCATTATTGTGCGTTTCCCTGCAAACGCTCTCAATACTATACAAGGACCCTGGGAGCCTATACAGACGACAGAATGGACGCTGGATGACTGCTAGTTTCACTGGCGACTAGTCTGCGAAGTGATTGACCTCTAAGATGGTAGTACATGATAATAAAAACTATTTAAAAGAGAATTTTGCATTTATTTCGTTACTTGCATTATTGTGCGTTTCCCTGCAAACGCTCTCATTACCATATAAGGACCCGGGATCCTATACAGACGACAGAATGGACGCTGGAGGACTGCTAGCTTCACTGGCGACTAGTCTGCGAAGTGATTGACCTCTAAAATGGTAGTACATGATAATAAAGATCTATTTAAAAGAGAATTTCGCATTTATTTCGTTATTAGCATTATTGTGCGTTTCCCTGCAAACGCTCTCATTGCTATATAAGGACCCCTGGGAGGCCTATACAGACGACAGAATGGACGCTGGAGGACTGTTAGCTTCACTGGCGACTAGTCTGCGAAGTGATTGACCTCTAAAATGGTAGTACATGATAATAAAAATCTATTTAAAAGAGAATTTTGCATTTATTTCGTTATTTGCATTATTGTGCGTTTCCCTGCAAACGCTCTCATTACTATATAACGACCCTGGGAGCCTATACAGACGACAGAATGGACGCTGGAGGACTGCGGACTGCACTGGCGACTAGTCTGCGAAGTGATTGACCTCTTAAATGGTAGTACATGATAATAAAAATCTATTTAAATGAGAATTTTGCATTTGTTTCGTTATTTGCATTTATTGTGCGTTTCCCCTGCAAACGCTCTCATTACTATATCACGACCCTGGGAGCCTATACAGACGACAGAATGGACGCTGGAGGACTGCGGGCTGCACTGGCGACTAGTCTCCGAAGTGATTGACCTCTAAAATGGTAGTACATAATAATAAAAATCTATTTAAAAGAGAATTTTGCAATTTTTTCGTTATTTGCATTATTGTGCGTTTCCCTGCAAACGCTCTCATTACTATATAAGGACCCTGGGAGCCTATACAGACGACAGAATGGACGCTGGAGGACTGCTAGCTTCACTGGCGACTAGTCTGCGAAGTGATTGACCTCTAAAATGGTAGTACATGATAATTAAAATCTATTTAAAAGAGAATTTTGCATTTTTTTCGTTATTTGCATTATTGGGCGTCTCCCTGCAAACGCTCACATTACTATATAAGGACCCTGGGTGCCTATACAGACGACAGAATGGACGCTGGAGGGCTGCTAGCTGCACTGGCTACTAGTCTGCGAAGTGATTGACCTCTAAAATGGTAGTACAAGATAATAAAAATCTATTTAAAAGAGAATTTTGCAATTATTTCGTTATTTGCATTATTGTGCGTTTCACTGCAAACGCTCTCATTACTATATAAGGACCCGGGGAGCCTATACAGACGACAGAATGGACGCTGGATGACTGCTAGTCTCACTGGCGACTAGTCTGCGAAGTGTTTGACCTCTAAAATGGTAGTACATGATAATAAAAATCTATTTAAAAGAGAATTTTGCATTTATTTCGTTATTTGCATTATTGTGCGTTTCCCTGCAGACGCTCTCATTACTATATAAGGACCCTGGAGGCCTATACAGACGACGGAATGGACACTGGAGGGCTGCTAGCTGCACTTGCGACTAGTCTGCGAAGTGATAGACCTCTAAATTGGTAGTATATGATAATATAAATCTATTTAAAAGAGAATTTTGCATTTATTTCGTTATTTGCATTATTGTGCGTCTCCCTGCAAACGCTCTCATTACTATATAAGGACCCTGGGAGCCTATACAGACGACAGAATGGACGCTGGAGGGCTGCTAGCTGCCCTGGCTACTAGTCTGCGAAGTGATTCATCTCTAGAATGGTAGTACATGATAATAAGAATCTATTTAAAAGAGAATTTTGCATTTATTCGTTACTTGCATTATTGTGCGTTTCCCTGCAGACGCTCTCATTACTATATAAGGATCCTGGGAGCCTATAGAGACGACAGAATGGACACTGGAGGACTGCGAGCTGCACTGGCGACTAGTCTGCGAAGTGATTGACCTATAACATGGTAGTACATGATAATATCAATCTTTTTAAAAGAGAATTTTGCATTTATTTCGTTATTTGCATTATTGTGCGTTTCCCTGCAAACGCTCTCATTACTATATAAGGACCCTGGGAGCCTATACAGAAGACAGAAAGGACGCTGGAGGTCTGCTAGCTGCACTGGCTACTGGTCTGCGAAGTGATTGATCTCTAAAATGGTAGTACATGATAATAAAAATCTATTTATAAGAGAATTTTGCATTTATTTCGTTATTTGCATTATTGTGCGTTTCCCTGCAAACGCTCTCATTACTATATAAGGACCCTGGGAGCCTATACAGACGACAGAATGGACGCTGGCGGACTGCTGGCTTCACTGGCGACTAGTCTGCGAAGTGATTGACCTCTAAAATGGTAGTACATGATAATAAAAATCTATTTAAAAGAGAATTTTGCATTTATTTCCTTATTTGCATTATTGTGCGTTTCCCTGCAAACGCTCTCATTACTATATAAGGACCCTGGGAGCCTATAAGAGACGACAGAATGGACGCTGGAGGGTGGCTAGCTGCACTGGCGACTAGTCTGCGAAGTGATTGACCTCTAAAATGGTAGTACATGATAATAAAAATCTATTTAAAAGAGAATTTTGCATTTATTTCGTTATTTGCATTTTTGTGCGTTTCCCTGCAAACGCTCTCATTACTATATAAGGACCCTGGGAGTCTATACAGACGACAGATTGGACGCTGGAGGACTGCGAGCTGCACTGGCGACTAGTCTGCGAAGTGATTGACCTCTAAAATGGTAGTACATGATAATTAAAATCTATTTAAAAGAGAATTTTCCATTTTTTTCGTTATTTGCATTATTGGGCGTTTCCCTGCAAACGCTCACATTACCATATAAGGACCCTGGGTGCCTATACAGACGACAGAATGGACGCTGGAGGGCTGCTAGCTGCACTGGCTACTAGTCTGCGAAGTGATTGACCTCTAAAATGGTAGTACAAGATAATAAAAATCTATATAAAAGAGAATTTTGCAATTATTTCTTTATTTGCATTATTGTGCGTTTCCCTGCAAACGCTCTCATTACTATATAAGGACCCTGGGAGCCTGTACAGACGACAGAATGGACGCTGGATGACTGCTAGTTTCACTGGCGACTAGTCTGCGAAGTGATTGACCTCTAAAATGGTAGTACATGATAATAAAAATCTATTTGAAAAAGAATTTTGCATTTATTTTGTTATTTGCATTATTGTGCGTTTCCCTGCAAACGCTCTCATTACTATATAAGGACCCTGGGAGCCTATACAGACGACAGAATGGACGCTGGAGGACTGCTAGCTTCACTGGCGACTAGTCTGCGAAGTGATTGACCTCTAAAATGGTAGTACATGATAATTAAAATCTATTTAAAAGAGAATTTTGCATTTTTTTCGTTATTTGCATTATTGGGCGTTTCCCTGCAAACACTCACATTACTATATAAGGACCCTGGGTGCCTATACAGACGACAGAATGGACGCTGGAGGGCTGCTAGCTGCACTGGCTACTAGTCTGCGAAGTGATTGACCTCTAAAGTGGTAGTACAAGATAATAAAAATCTATTTAAAAGAGAATTTTGCAATTATTTCGTTATTTGCATTATTGTGCGTTTCCCTGCAGACGCTCTCATTACTATATAAGGACCCTGGAGGCCTATACAGACGACGGAATGGACACTGGAGGGCTGCTAGCTGCACTTGCGACTAGTCTGCGAAGTGATAGACCTCTAAATTGGTAGTATATGATAATATAAATCTATTTAAAAGAGAATTTTGCATTTATTTCGTTATTTGCATTATTGTGCGTTTCCCTGCAAACGCTCTCATTACTATATAAGGACCCTGGGATCCTATACAGACGACAGAATGGACGCTGGAGGACTGCTAGCTTCGCTGGCGACTAGTCTGCGAAGTGATTGACCTCTAAAATGGTAGTACATGATAATAAAGATCTATTTAAAAGAGAATTTCGCATTTATTTCGTTATTAGCATTATTGTGCGTTTCCCTGCAAACGCTCTCATTGCTATATAAGGACCCTGGGAGCCTATACAGACGACAGAATGGACGCTGGAGGACTGCTAGCTTCACTGGCGACTAGTCTGCGAAGTGATTGACCTCTAAAATGGTAGTACATGATAATAAAAATCTATTTAAAAGAGAATTTTGCATTTATTTCGTTATTTGCATTATTGTGCGTTTCCCTGGAAACGCTCTCATTACTATATAAGGACCCTGGGAGCCTATACAGACGACAGAATGGACGCTGGAGGACTGCTAGCTTCACTGGCGACTAGTCTGCGAAGTGATTGACCTCTAAAATGGTAGTACATGATAATTAAAATCTATTTAAAAGAGAATTTTGCATTTTTTTCGTTATTTGCATTATTGGGCGTTTCCCTGCAAACGCTCACATTACTATATAAGGACCCTGGGTGCCTATACAGACGACAGAATGGACGCTGGAGGGCTGCTAGCTGCACTGGCTACTAGTCTGCGAAGTGATTGACCTCTAAAGTGGTAGTACAAGATAATAAAAATCTATTTAAAAGAGAATTTTGCAATTATTTCGTTATTTGCATTATTGTGCGTTTCCCTGCAAACGCTCTCAATACTATACAAGGACCCTGGGAGCCTATACAGACGACAGAATGGACGCTGGATGACTGCTAGTTTCACTGGCGACTAGTCTGCGAAGTGATTGACCTCTAAGATGGTAGTACATGATAATAAAAACTATTTAAAAGAGAATTTCGCATTTATTTCGTTACTTGCATTATTGTGCGTTTCCCTGCAAACGCTCTCATTACCATATAAGGACCCTGGGATCCTATACAGACGACAGAATGGACGCTGGAGGACTGCTAGCTTCACTGGCGACTAGTCTGCCAAGTGATTGACCTCTAAAATGGTAGTACATGATAATAAAGATCTATTTAAAAGAGAATTTCGCATTTATTTCGTTATTAGCATTATTGTGCGTTTCCCTGCAAACGCTCTCATTGCTATATAAGGACCCTGGGAGCCTATACAGACGACAGAATGGACGCTGGAGGACTGTTAGCTTCACTGGCGACTAGTCTGCGAAGTGATTGACCTCTAAAATGGTAGTACATGATAATAAAAATCTATTTAAAAGAGAATTTTGCATTTATTTCGTTATTTGCATTATTGTGCGTTTCCCTGCAAACGCTCTCATTACTATATAACGACCCTGGGAGCCTATACAGACGACAGAATGGACGCTAGAGGACTGCGGACTGCACTGGCGACTAGTCTGCGAAGTGATTGACCTCTTAAATGGTAGTACATGATAATAAAAATCTATTTAAAAGAGAATTTTGCATTTGTTTCGTTATTTGCATTATTGTGCGTTTCCCTGCAAACGCTCTCATTACTATATCACGACCCTGGGAGCCTATACAGACGACAGAATGGACGCTGGAGGACTGCGGGCTGCACTGGCGACTAGTCTGCGAAGTGATTGACCTCTAAAATGGTAGTACATGATAATAAAAATCTATTTAAAAGAGAATTTGCATTTATTTCGTTATTTGCATTATTGTGCGTTTCCCTGCCAAGGCTCTCATTACTATATCATGACCCTGGGAGCCTATACATACGACATAATGGACGCTGGTGGGCTGCTAGCTGCACTGGCTACTAGTGTGCGAAGTGATTGACCTCTAAAATGGTAGTACATGATAATAAAAATCTATTTAAAAGAGAATTTTGCATTTATTTCGTTATTTGCCATATTGTGCGTTTCCCTGCAAACGCTCTCATTACTATATAAGGACCCTGGGATCCTATACAGACGACAGAATGGACGCGGGAGGACTGCTAGCTTCACTGGCGAATAGTCTGGGAAGTGATTGACCTCTAAAATGGTAGTACATGATAATAAAAATCTATTTAAAATAGAATTTTGCATTTATTTCGTTATTTGCATTATTGTGCGTTTCCCTGCAAACGCTCTCATTGCTATATAAGGACCCTCGGAGCCTATACAGACGACAGAATGGACGCTGGAGGACTGCTAGCTTCACTGGCGACTAGTCTGCGAAGCGATTGACCTCTAAAATGGTAGTACATGATATTAAAAATCTATTTAAAAGAGAATTTTGCATTTATTTCGTTATTTGCATTATTGTGCGTTTCCCTGCAAACGCTCTCATTACTATATAAGAACCCTGGGAGCCTATACAGACGACAGAATGGACGCTGGAGGACTGCGGACTGCACTGGCGACTAGTCTGCGAAGTGATTGACCTCTTAAATGGTAGTACATGATAATAAAAATCTATTTAAAAGAGAATTTTGCATTTGTTTCGTTATTTGCATTATTGTGCGTTTCCCTGCAAACGCTCTCATTACTATATCTGCACCCTGGGAGCCTATACAGACGACAGAATGGACGCTGGAGGACTGCGGGCTGCACTGGCGACTAGTCTGCGAAGTGATTGACCTCTAAAATGGTAGTACATGATAATAAAAATCTATTTAAAAGAGAATTTGCATTTATTTCGTTATTTGCATTATTGTGCGTTTCCCTGCCAAGGCTCTCATTACTATATCATGACCCTGGGAGCCTATACAGACGACAGAATGGACGCTGGAGAGCTGCTAGCTGCACTGGCTACTAGTCTGCGAAGTGATTTACCTCTAAAATGGTAGTACATGATAATAAAAATCTATTTAAAAGAGAATTTTGCATTTATTTCGTTATTTGCATTATTGTGCGTTTCCCTGCAAACGCTCTCATTGCTATATAAGGACCCTGGGAGCGTATACAGACGACAGAATGGACGCTGGAGGACTGCTAGCTTCACTGGCGACTAGTCTGCGAAGTGATTGACCTCTAAAATGGTAGTACATGATAATAAAAATCTATTTAAAAGAGAATTTTGCATTTATTTCGTTATTTGCATTATTGTGCGTTTCCCTGCAAACGCTCTCATTACTATATAAGGACCCTGGGAGCCTATACAGACGACAGAATGGACGCTGGAGGACTGCGGACTGCACTGGCGACTAGTCTGCGAAGTGATTGACCTCTTAAATGGTAGTACATGATAATAAAAATCTATTTAAAAGAGAATTTTGCATTTGTTTCGTTATTAGCATTATTGTGCGTTTCCCTACAAACGCTCTCATTACTATATCAGGACCCTGGGAGCCTATACAGACGACAGAATGGACGCTGGAGGACTGCGGGCTGCACTGGCGACTAGTCTGCGAAGTGATTGACCTCTAAAATGGTAGTACATGATAATAAAAATCTATTTAAAAGAGAATTTGCATTTATTTCGTTATTTGCATTATTGTGCGTTTCCCTGCCAAGGCTCTCATTACTATATCATGACCCTGGGAGCCTATACAGACGACAGAATGGACGCTGGAGGGGTGCTAGCTGCACTGGCTACTAGTCTGCGAAGTGATTGACCTCTAAAATGGTAGTACATGATGATAAAAATCTATTTAAAAGAGAATTTTGCAATAGTTTCGTTAATTGCATTATTGTGCGTTTCCTTGCAAACGCTCTCATTACTATATAAGGACCCTGGGAGCCTATACAGACGACAGAATGGACGCTGGAGGGCTGCTAGCTGCACTGGCTACTAGTCTGCGAAGTGATTCATCTCTAGAATGGTAGTACATGATAATAAGAATCTATTTAAAAGAGAATTTTGCATTTATTTCGTTACTTGCATTATTGTGCCTTTCCCTGCAGACGCTCTCATTACTATATAAGGACCCTGGGAGCCTATACAGACGACAGAATGGACGCTGGAGGACTGCGAGCTGCACTGGAGACTAGTCTGCGAAGTGATTGACCTCTAACATGGTAGTACATGATATTACAAATCTTTTTAAAAGAGAATTTTGCATTTATTTCGTTATTTGCATTATTGTGAGTTTCCCTGCAAACGCTCTCATTACTATATAAGGACCCTGGGAGCCTATATAGAAGACAGAAAGGACGCTGGAGGTCTGCTAGCTGCACTGGCTACTGGTCTGCGAAGTGATTGATCTCTAAAATGGTAGTACATGATAATAAAAATCTATTTATAAGAGAATTTTGCATTTATTTCGTTATTTGCATTATTGTGCGTTTCCCTGCAAACGCTCTCATTACTATATAAGGACCCTGGGAGCCTATACAGACGACAGAATGGACGCTGGAGGACTGCTGGCTTCACTGGCGACTAGTCTGCGAAGTGATTGACCTCTAAAATGGTAGTACATGATAATAAAAATCTATTTATAAGAGAATTTTGCATTTATTTCGTTATTTGCATTATTGTGCGTTTCCCTGCAAACGCTCTCATTACTATATAAGGACCCTGGGATCCTATACAAACGACCGAATGGACGCTGGAATACTGCTAGCTTCACTGGCGACTAGTCTGCGAAGTGATTGACCTCTAAAATGGTAGTACATGATAATAAAAATCTATTTGAAAAAGAATTATGCATTTATTTCGTTATTCGCATTATTGTGCGTTTCCCTGCAAAAGCTCTCATTACTATATAAGGACCCTGGGAGCCTATTTAGACGACAGAATGGACGCTGGAGGACTGCTAGCTTCACTGGCGACTAGTCTGCGAAGTGATTGACCTCTAAAATGGTAGTACATGATAATTGAAATCTATTTAAAAGAGAATTTTGCATTTTTTTCGTTATTTGCATTATTGGGCGTTTCCCTGCAAACGCTCACATTACTATATAAGGACCCTGGGTGCCTATACAGACGACAGAATGGACGCTGGAGGGCTGCTAGCTGCACTGGCTACTAGTCTGCGAAGTGATTGACCTCTAAAATGGTAGTACAAGATAATAAAAATCTATTTAAAAGCGAATTTAGCAATTATTTCGTTATTTGCATTATTGTGCGTTTCCCTGCAAACGCTCTCATTACTATATAAGGACCCTGGGAGCCTATACAGACGACAGAATGGACGCTGGAGGACTGCGAGCTGCACTGGCGACTAGTCTGCGAAGTGATTGACCTCTAACATGGTAGTACATGATATTACAAATCTTTTTAAAAGAGAATTTTGCATTTATTTCGTTATTTGCATTATTGTGAGTTTCCCTGCAAACGCTCTCATTACTATATAAGGACCCTGGGAGCCTATATAGAAGACAGAAAGGACGCTGGAGGTCTGCTAGCTGCACTGGCTACTGGTCTGCGAAGTGATTGATCTCTAAAATGGTAGTACATGATAATAAAAATCTATTTATAAGAGAATTTTGCATTTATTTCGTTATTTGCATTATTGTGCGTTTCCCTGCAAACGCTCTCATTACTATATAAGGACCCTGGGAGCCTATACAGACGACAGAATGGACGCTGGAGGACTGCTGGCTTCACTGGCGACTAGTCTGCGAAGTGATTGACCTCTAAAATGGTAGTACATGATAATAAAAATCTATTTATAAGAGAATTTTGCATTTATTTCGTTATTTGCATTATTGTGCGTTTCCCTGCAAACGCTCTCATTACTATATAAGGACCCTGGGATCCTATACAAACGACCGAATGGACGCTGGAATACTGCTAGCTTCACTGGCGACTAGTCTGCGAAGTGATTGACCTCTAAAATGGTAGTACATGATAATAAAAATCTATTTGAAAAAGAATTATGCATTTATTTCGTTATTTGCATTATTGTGCGTTTCCCTGCAAAAGCTCTCATTACTATATAAGGACCCTGGGAGCCTATTTAGACGACAGAATGGACGCTGGAGGACTGCTAGCTTCACTGGCGACTAGTCTGCGAAGTGATTGACCTCTAAAATGGTAGTACATGATAATTGAAATCTATTTAAAAGAGAATTTTGCATTTTTTTCGTTATTTGCATTATTGGGCGTTTCCCTGCAAACGCTCACATTACTATATAAGGACCCTGGGTGCCTATACAGACGACAGAATGGACGCTGGAGGGCTGCTAGCTGCACTGGCTACTAGTCTGCGAAGTGATTGACCTCTAAAATGGTAGTACAAGATAATAAAAATCTATTTAAAAGCGAATTTAGCAATTATTTCGTTATTTGCATTATTGTGCGTTTCCCTGCAAACGCTCTCATTACTATATAAGGACCCTGGGAGCCTATACAGACGACAGAATGGACGCTGGATGACTGCTAGTTTCACTGGCGACTAGTCTGCGAAGTGATTGACCTCTAAAATGGTAGTACATGATAATAAAAATCTATTTAAAAGAGAATTTTGCATTTATTTCGTTATTTGCCATATTGTGCGTTTCCCTGCAAACGCTCTCATTACTATATAAGGACCCTGGGATCCTATACAGACGACAGAATGGACGCTGGAGGACTGCTAGCTTCACTGGCGACTAGTCTGCGAAGTGATTGACCTCTAAAATGGTAGTACATGATAATAAAAATCTATTTAAAAGAGAATTTTGCATTTATTTCGTTATTTGCATTATTGTGCGTTTCCCTGCAAACGCTCTCATTGCTATATAAGGACCCTGGGAGCCTATACAGACGACAGAATGGACGCTGGAGGACTGCTAGCTTCACTGGCGACTAGTCTGCGAAGTGATTGACCTCTAAAATGGTAGTACATGATAATAAAAATCTTTTTAAAAGAGAATTTTGCATTTATTTCGTTATTTGCATTATTGTGCGTTTCCCTGCAAACGCTCTCATTACTATATAAGGACCCTAGGAGCCTATACAGACGACAGAATGGACGCTGGAGGACTGCGGACTGCACTGGCGACTAGTCTGCGAAGTGATTGACCTCTTAAATGGTAGTACATGATAATAAAAATCTATTTAAAAGAGAATTTTGCATTTGTTTCGTTATTTGCATTATTTTGCGTTTCCCTGCAAACGCTCTCATTACTATATCAGGACCCTGGGAGCCTATACAGACGACAGAATGGACGCTGGAGGACTGCGGGCTGCACTGGCGACTAGTCTGCGAAGTGATTGACCTCTAAAATGGTAGTACATGATAATAAAAATCTATTTAAAAGAGAATTTGCATTTATTTCGTTATTTGCATTATTGTGCGTTTCCCTGCCAAGGCTCTCATTACTATATCATGACCCTGGGAGCCTATAAAGACGACAGAATGGACGCTGGAGGGCTGCTAGCTGCACTGGCTACTAGTCTGCGAAGTGATTGACCTCTAAAATGGTAGTACATGATAATAAAAATCTATTTAAAAGAGAATTTTGCATTAGTTTCGTTATTTGCATTATTGTGCGTTTCCTTGCAAACGCTCTCATTACTATATAAGGACCCTGGGAGCCTATACAGACGACAGAATGGACGCTGGAGGACTGCTAGCTTCACTGGCGACTAGTCTGCGAAGTGATTGACCTCTAAAATGGTAGTACATGATAATAAAAATCTATTTAAAAGAGAATTTTGCATTTATTTCGTTATTTGCATTATTTGCGTTTCCCTGCAAACGCTCTCATTACTATATAAGGACCCTGGGAGCCTATACAGACGACAGAATGGACGCTGGAGGACTGCTAGCTTCACTGGCTACTAGTCTGCGAAGTGATTCATCTCTAGAATGGTAGTACATGATAATAAGAATCTATTTAAAAGAGAATTTTGCATTTATTTCGTTACTTGCATTATTGTGCCTTTCCCTGCAGACGCTCTCATTACTATATAAGGACCCTGGGAGCCTATACAGACGACAGAATGGACGCTGGAGGACTGCGAGCTGCACTGGCGGCTAGTCTGCGAAGTGATTGACCTCTAACATGGTAGTACATGATATTACAAATCTTTTTAAAAGAGAATTTTGCATTTATTTCGTTATTTGCATTATTGTGAGTTTCCCTGCAAACGCTCTCATTACTATATAAGGACCCTGGGAGCCTATATAGAAGACAGAAAGGACGCTGGAGGTCTGCTAGCTGCACTGGCTACTGGTCTGCGAAGTGATTGATCTCTAAAATGGTAGTACATGATAATAAAAATCTATTTATAAGAGAATTTTGCATTTATTTCGTTATTTGCATTATTGTGCGTTTCCCTGCAAACGCTCTCATTACTATATAAGGACCCTGGGAGCCTATACAGACGACAGAATGGACGCTGGAGGACTGCTGGCTTCACTGGCGACTAGTCTGCGAAGTGATTGACCTCTAAAATGGTAGTACATGATAATAAAAATCTATTTAAAAGAGAATTTTGCATTTATTTCGTTATTTGCATTATTGTGCGTTTCCCTGCAAACGCTCTCATTACTATATAAGGACCCTGGGATCCTATACAAACGACCGAATGGACGCTGGAATACTGCTAGCTTCACTGGCGACTAGTCTGCGAAGTGATTGACCTCTAAAATGGTAGTACATGATAATAAAAATCTATTTGAAAAAGAATTATGCATTTATTTCGTTATTTGCATTATTGTGCGTTTCCCTGCAAAAGCTCTCATTACTATATAAGGACCCTGGGAGCCTATTTAGACGACAGAATGGACGCTGGAGGACTGCTAGCTTCACTGGCGACTAGTCTGCGAAGTAATTGACCTCTAAAATGGTAGTACATGATAATAAAAATCTATTTAAAAGAGAATTTGCATTTATTTCGTTATTTGCATTATTGTGCGTTTCCCTGCCAAGGCTCTCATTACTATATCATGACCCTGGGAGCCTATACAGACGACAGAATGGACGCTGGAGGGCTGCTAGCTGCACTGGCTACTAGTCTGCGAAGTGATTGACTTCTAAAATGGTAGTACATGATAATAAAAATCTATTTAAAAGAGAATTTTGCATTAGTTTCGTTATTTGCATTATTGTGCGTTTCCTTGCAAACGCTCTCATTACTATATAAGGACCCTGGGAGCCTATACAGACGACAGAATGGACGCTGGAGGACTGCTAGCTTCACTGGCGACTAGTCTGCGAAGTGATTGACCTCTAAAATGGTAGTACATGATAATAAAAATCTATTTAAAAACTGAATTTTGCATTTATTTCGTTATTTGCATTATTGTGCGATTCCCTGCAAACGCTCTCATTACTATATAAGGACCCTGGGAGCCTATACAGACGACAGAATGGACGCTGGAGGACTGCTAGCTTCACTGGCGACTAGTCTGCAAAGTGATTGACCTCTAAAATGGTAGTACATGATAATAAAAATCTAATTAAAAGAGAATTTTGCATTTATTTCGTTATTTGCATTTTTGTGCGTTTCCCTGCAAACGCTCTCATTACTATATAAGGACCCTGGGAGCCTATACAGACGACAGAATGGACGCTGGAGGACTGCTAGCTTCACTGGCGATTAGTCTGCGAAGTGATTGACCTCTAAAATGGTAGTACATGATAATAAAAATCTATTTAAAAGTGAATTTTGCATTTATTTCGTTATTTGCATTATTGTGCGTTTCCCTGCAAACGCTCTCATTACTATATAAGGACCCTGGGAGCCTATACAGACGACAAAATGGACGCTGGAGGACTGCTAGCTTCACTGGCGACTAGTCTGCGAAGTGATTGACCTCTAAAATGGTAGTACATGATAATAAAAATCTATTTAAAAGAGAATTTTGCATTTTTTTCGTTTTTTGCATTATTGTGCGTTCCCCTGCAAACGCTCTCATTACTATATAAGGACCCTGGGATCCTATACAGACGACAGAATGGACGCTGGAAGACTGCTAGCTTCACTGGCGACTAGTCTGCGAAGTGATTGACCTCTAAAATGGTAGTACATGATAATAAAAATCTATTTAAAAGAGAATTTTGCATTTAATTCGTTATTTGCATTATTGTGCGTTTCCCTGCAAACGCTCTCATTACTATATAAGGACCCTGGGAGCCTATACAGACGACAGAATGGACGCTGGAGGACTGCTAGCTTCACTGGCGACTAGTCTGCGAAGTGATTGACCTCTAAAATGTTAGTACATGATAATAAAAATCTATTTGAAAAAGGAATTTTGCATTTATTTCGTTATTTGCATTATTGTGCATTTCCCTGCAAACGCTCTCATTACTATATAAGGACCCTGGGAGCCTATACAGACGACAGAATGGACGCTGGATGACTGCTAGTTTCACTGGCGACTAGTCTGCGAAGTGATTGACCTCTAAAATGGTAGTACATGATAATTGAAATCTATTTAAAAGAGAATTTTGCATTTTTTTCGTTATTTGCATTATTGGGCGTTTCCCTGCAAACGCTCACATTACTATATAAGGACCCTGGGTGCCTATATAGACGACAGAATGGACGCTGGAGGGCTGCTAGCTGCACTGGCTACTAGTCTGCGAAGTGATTGACCTCTAAAATGGTAGTACAAGATAATAAAAATCTATTTAAAAGAGAATTTTGCAATTATTTCGTTATTTGCATTATTGTGCGTTTCCCTGCAAACGCTCTCATTACTATATAAGGACCCTGGGAGCCTATACAGACGACAGAATGAACGCTGGATGACTGCTAGTTTCACTGGCGACTAGTCTGCGAAGTGATTGACCTCTAAAATGGTAGTACATGATAATAAAAATCTATTTAAAAGAGAATTTTGCATTTATTTCGTTATTTGCATTATTGTGCCTTTCCCTGCAAACGCTCTCATTACTATATAAGGACCCTGGGATCCTATACAGACGACAGAATGGACGCTGGAGGACTGCTAGCTTCACTGGCGACTAGTCTGCGAAGTGATTGACCTCTAAAATTGTAGTACATGATAATAAAAATCTATTTAAAAGAGAATTTCGCATTTATTTCGTTATTAGCATTATTGTGCGTTTCCCTGCAAACGCTCTCATTGCTATATAAGGACCCTGGGAGCCTATACAGACGACAGAATGGACGCTGGAGGACTGCTAGCTTCACTGGCGACTAGTCTGCGAAGTGATTGACCTCTAAAATGGTAGTACATGATAATAAAAATCTATTTAAAAGAGAATTTTGCATTTATTTCGTTATTTGCATTATTGTGCGTTTCCCTGCAAACGCTCTCATTACTATATAAGGACCCTGGGAGCCTATACAGACGACAGAATGGACGCTGGAGGACTGCGGACTGCACTGGCGACTAGTCTGCGAAGTGATTGACCTCTTAAATGGTAGTACATGATAATAAAAATCTATTTAAAAGAGAATTTTGCATTTGTTTCGTTATTTGCATTATTGTGCGTTTCCCTGCAGACGCTCTCATTACTATATCAGGACCCTGGCAGCCTATACAGACGACAGAATGGACGCTGGAGGACTGCGGGCTGCACTGCCGACTAGTCTGCGAAGTGATTGACCTCTAAAATGGTAGTACATGATAATTAAAATCTATTTAAAAGAGAATTTTGCATTTTTTTCGTTATTTGCATTATTGGGCGTTTCCTTGCAAACGCTCACATTACTATATAAGGACCCTGGGTGCCTATACAGACGACAGAATGGACGCTGGAGGGCTGCTAGCTGCACTGGCTACTAGTCTGCGAAGTGATTGACCTCTAAAATGGTAGTACAAGATAATAAAAATCTATTTAAAAGAGAATTTAGCAATTATTTCGTTATTTGCATTATTGTGCGTTTCCCTGCAAACGCTCTCATTACTATATAAGGACCCTGGGAGCCTATACAGACGACAGAATGGACGCTGGATGACTGCTAGTTTCACTGGCGACTAGTCTGCGAAGTGATTGACCTCTAAAATGGTAGTACATGATAATAAAAATCTATTTAAAAGAGAATTTTGCATTTATTTCGTTATTTGCCATATTGTGCGTTTCCCTGCAAACGCTCTCATTACTATATAAGGACCCTGGGAGCCTATACAGACGACAGAATGGACGCTGGAGGACTGCTAGCTTCACTGGCGACTAGTCTGCGAAGTGATTGACCTCTAAAATGGTAGTACATAAAATAAAAATCTATTTAAAAGAGAATTTTGCATTTATTTCGTTATTTGCATTATTGTGCGTTTCCCTGCAAACGCTCTCATTGCTATATAAGGACCCTGGGAGCCTATACAGACGACAGAATGGACGCTGGAGGACTGCTAGCTTCACTGGCGACTAGTCTGCGAAATGATTGACCTCTAAAATGGTAGTACATGATAATAAAAATCTATTTAAAAGAGAATTTTGCATTTATTTCGTTATTTGCATTATTGTGCGTTTCCCTGCAAACGCTCTCATTACTATATAAGGACCCTGGGAGCCTATACAGACGACAGAATGGACGCTGGAGGACTGCGGACTGCACTGGCGACTAGTCTGCGAAGTGATTGACCTCTTAAATGGTAGTACATGATAATAAAAATCTATTTAAAAGAGAATTTTGCATTTGTTTCGTTATTTGCATTATTGTGCGTTTCCCTGCAAACGCTCTCATTACTATATCAGGACCCTGGGAGCCTATACAGACGACAGAATGGACGCTGGAGGACTGCGGGCTGCACTGGCGACTAGTCTGCGAAGTGATTGACCTCTAAAATGGTAGTACATGATAATAAAAATCTATTTAAAAGAGAATTTGCATTTATTTCGTTATTTGCATTATTGTGCGTTTCCCTGCCAAGGCTCTCATTACTATATCATGACCCTGGGAGCCTATACAGACGACAGAATGGACGCTGGAGGGCTGCTAGCTGCACTGGCTACTAGTCTGCGAAGTGATTGACCTCTAAAATGGTAGTACATGATAATAAAAATCTATTTAAAAGAGAATTTTGCATTAGTTTCGTTATTTGCATTATTGTGCGTTTCCTTGCAAACGCTCTCATTACTATATAAGGACCGTGGGAGCCTATACAGACGACAGAATGGACGCTGGAGGACTGCTAGCTTCACTGGCGACTAGTCTGCGAAGTGATTGACCTCTAAAATGGTAGTACATGATAATAAAAATCTATTTAAAAGAGAATTTTGCATTTTTTTTCGTTATTTGCATTATTGGGCGTTTCCCTGCAAACGCTCACATTACTATATAATGACCCTTGGAGCCTATACAGACGACAGAATGGACGCTGGAGGACTGCGAGCTGCACTGGCGACTAGTCTGCGAAGTGATTGGCCTCTAAAATGGTAGTACATGATAATAAATATCTATTTCAAAGATAATTTTGCATTTATTTCGTTATTCGCATTTTTGTGCGTTTCCCTGCAAACGCTCTCATTACTATATAAGGACCCTGGGAGCCTATACAGACGACAGAATGGACGCTGGAGGACTTCTAGCTTCACTGGCGATTAGTCTGCGAAGTGATTGACCTCTAAAATGGTAGTACATGATAATAAAAATCTATTTAAAAGAGAATTTTGCATTTATTTCGTTATTTGCATTATTGTGCGTTTCCCTGCAAACGCTCTCATTACTATATAAGGACCCTGGGATCCTTTACAGACGACAGAATGGACGCTGGAAGACTGCTAGCTTCACTGGCGACTAGTCTGCGAAGTGATTGACCTCTAAAATGGTAGTACATGATAATAAAAATCTATTTAAAAGAGAATTTTGCATTTAATTCGTTATTTGCATTATTGTGCGTTTCCCTGCAAACGCTCTCATTACTATATAAGGACCCTGGGAGCCTATACAGACGACAGAATGGACGCTGGAGGACTGCTAGCTTCACTGGCGACTAGTCTGCGAAGTGATTGACCTCTAAAATGGTAGTACATTATAATAAAAATCTATTTAAAAGAGAATATTGCATTTTTTTCGTTATTTGCATTATTGTGCGTTTCCCTGCAAACGCTCACATTACTATATAAGGACCCTGGGTGCCTATACAGACGACAGAATGGACGCTGGAGGGCTGCTAGTTGCACTGGCTACTAGTCTGCGAAGTGATTGACCTCTAAAATGGTAGTACATGATAATAAAAATCTATTCAAAAGAGAATTTTGCATTTTTTTCGTTATTTGCATTATTGTGCGTTTCCCTGCAAACGCTCTCATTACTATATAAGGACCCTGGGAGCCCATAAGGACGACAGTATGGACGCTGTAGGACTGCGGACTGCACTGGCGACTAGTCTGCGAAGTGATTGACCTCGAAAATGGTAGTACATGAAAATAAAAAACTATTTAAAAGAGAATTTTGCATTTATTTCGTTATTTGCATTATTGTGCGTTTCCCTGCAGACGCTCTCATTACTATATAAGGACCCTGGGAGCCTATACAGAAGACAGAAAGGACGCTGGAGGTCTGCTAGCTGCACTGGCTACTAGTCTGCGAAGTGATTGACCTCTAAAATGGTAGTGAATGATAATAAAAATCTATTTAAAGAGAATTTTGCATTTATTTCGTTTTTTGCATTATTGTGCGTTTCCCTGCAAACGCTCTCATTACTATATAAGGACCCTGGGAGCCTATACAGACGACAGAACGGACGCTGGAGGACTGCGAGCTGCACTGGGGACTAGTCTGCGAAGTGATTGACCTCTAAAATGGTAGTACATGATAATAAAAAACTATTTAAAAGAGAATTTTGCATATATTTCGTTATTTGCATTATTGTGCGTTTCCCTGCAAACGCTCTCATTACTATATAAGGACCCTGGGAGCCTATACAGACGACAGAATGGACGCTGGAGGACAGCTAGCTTCACTGGCGACTAGTCTGCGAAGTGATTGACCTCTAAAATGGAAGTACATGATAATAAAAATCTTTTTAATGGAGAATTTTGCATTTATTTCGTTATTTGCATTGTTGTGCGTTTCCCTGCAAACGCTCTCATTGCTATATAAGGATCCTGGGAGCCTATACAGACGACAGAATGGACGCTGGAGGACTGCGAGCTGCAATGGCGACTAGTCTGCGAAGTGATTGACCTCTAAAATGGTAGTACATGATAATAAAAATCTATTTAAAAGAGAATTTGCATTTATTTCGTTATTTGCATTATTGTGCGTTTCCCTGCCAAGGCCCTCATTACGATATCATGAACCTGGGAGCCTATACAGACGATAGAATGGACGCTGCAGGGCTGCTAGCTGCTCTGGCTACTAGCCCGCGAAGTGATTGACCTCTAAAATGGTAGTACATGATAATAAAAATCTATTTAAAAGAGAATTTTGCATTTGTTTCGTTATTTGCATTATTGTGCGTTTCCCTGCAAACGCTCTCATTACTATATAAGGACCCTGGGAGCGTATGCAGACGACAGAATGGACGCTGGAGGACTGCTAGCTTCATTGGCGACTAGTCTGCGAAGTTATTGACCTCTAAAATGGTAGTACATGATAATAAATATCTATTTAAAAGAGAATTTTGCATTTTTTTTTCGTTATTTGCATTATTGGGCGTTTCCCTGCAAACGCTCACATTACTATATAAGGACCCTGGGTGCCTATACAGACGACAGAATGGACGCTGGAGGGCTGCTAGCTGCACTGGCTACTAGTCTGCGAAGTGATTGACCTCTAAAATGGTAGTACATGATAATAAAAATCTATTTAAAAGAGAATTTTGCATTTAATTCGTTATTTGCATTATTGTGCGTTTCCCTGCAAACGCTCTCATTACTATATAAGGACCCTGGGAGCCTATACAGACGACAGACTGGACGCTGGAGGACTGCTAGCTTCACTGGCGACTAGTCTGCGAAGTGATTGACCTCTAAAATGGTAGTACATTATAATAAAAATCTATTTAAAAGAGAATTTTGCATTTTTTTCGTTATTTGCATTATTGTGCGTTTCCCTGCAAACGCTCACATTACTATATAAGGACCCTGGGTGCCTATACAGACGACAGAATGGACGCTGGAGGGCTGCTAGCTGCACTGGCTACTAGTCTGCGAAGTGATTGACCTCTAAAATGGTAGTACATGATAATAAAAATCTATTTAAAAGAGTATTTTGCATTTATTTCGTTATTTGCATTATTGTGCGTTTCCCTGCAAACGCTCTCATTACTATATAAGTACCCTGGGAACCTATACAGACGACAGAATGGACGCTGGAGGACTGCTAGCTTCACTGGCGACTAGTCTGCGAAGTGATTGACCTCTAAAATGGTAGTACATGATAATAAAAATCTATTTAAAAGAGAATTTTGCATTTATTTCGTTATTTGCATTATTGTGCGTTTCCCTGCAAACGCTCTCATTACTATATAAGGACCCTGGGAGCCTATACAGACGACAGAATGGACGCTGGAGGACTGCTAGCTTCACTGGCGACTAGTCTGCCAAGTGATTGACCTCTAAAATTGTAGTACATGATAATAAAAATCTATTTAAAAGAGAATTTTGCATTTATTTCGTTATTTGCATTATTGTGCGTTTCCCTGCAAACGCTCTCATTACTATATAAGGACCCTGGGAGCCTATACAGCCGACAGAATGGACGCTGTAGGACTGCGGACTGCACTGGCGACTAGTCTGCGAAGTGATTGACCTCTAAAATGGTAGTACATGATAATAAAATCTATTTAAAAGAGAATTTTGCATTTATTTCGTTATTTGCATTATTGTGCGTTTCCCTGCCAACGCTCTCATTACTATATCATGACCCTGGGAGCCTATACAGACGACAGAATGGACGCTGGAGGGCTGCTAGCTGCACTGGCTATTAGTCTGCGAAGTGATTGACCTCTTAAATGGTAATACATGATAATAAAAATCTATTTAAAAGAGAATTTTGCATTTGTTTCGTTATTTGCATTATTGTGCGTTTCCCTGCAAACGCTCTCATTACTATATCAGGACCCTGGAAGCCTATACAGACGACAGAATGGACGCTGGAGGACTGCGGGCTGCACTGGCGACTAGTCTGCGTAGTGATTGACCTCTAAAATGGTAGTACATGATAATAAAAATCTATTTAAAAGTGAATTTGCATTTATTTCGTTATTTGCATTATTGTGCGTTTCCCTGCAAACGCTCTCATTACTATATAAGGACCTTGGAAGCCTATACAGACGACAGAATAGACGCTGGAGGACTGCGGACTGCACTGGCGACTAGTCTGCGAAGTGATTGACTTCCAAAATGGTAGTACATGAAATTAAAAATCTATATAAAAGAGAATTTTGCATTTATTTCGTTATTTGCATTATTGTG
This sequence comes from Locusta migratoria, assembly GCA_026315105.1. Lineage (NCBI taxonomy): Eukaryota > Metazoa > Arthropoda > Insecta > Orthoptera > Acrididae > Locusta > Locusta migratoria. Next base: position 21,414 of record JAOYRU010000244.1, read on the forward strand.
CGTATTCCTGCAGACGCTCTCATTACTATATAAGGACCCTGGGAGCCTATACAGACGACAGAATGGAAGCTGGAGGACTGCGGACTGCACTGGCGACTAGTCTGCGAAGTGATTGACCTCTAAAATGCTAGTACATGATAATAAAAATCTATTTAAAAGAGAATTTGCATTTATTTCGTTATTTGCATTATTGTGCGTTTCACTGCAGACGCTCTCATTACTATATAAGTACACTGGGAGCCTATACAGAAGACAGAAAGGACGCTGGAGGTCTGCTAGCTGCACTGGCTACTAGTCTGCGAAGTGATTGACCTCTAAAATGGTAGTACATGATAATAAAAATCTATTTAAAAGAGAATTTTGCATTTATTTCGTTTTTTGCATTATTGTGCGTTGCCCTGCAAACGCTCTGATTACTATATAAGGACCCTGGGAGCCTATACAGACGACAGAATGGACGCTGGAGGGCTGCTGGCTGCACTGGCTACTAGTCTGCGAAGTGATTGACCTCTAAAATGGTAGTACATGATAATAAAAATCTATTTAAAAGAGAATATTGCATTTATTTCGTTATTTGCATTATTGTGCGTTTCCCTGCAAACGCTCTCATTACTATATAAGGACCTGGGAGCCTATACAGACGACAGAATGGACGCTGGAGGACTGCGATCTGCAATGGCGACTAGTCTGCGAAGTGATTGACCTCAAAAATGGTAGTACGTGATAATAAAAACCTATTTATAGAGAATTTTGCATTTATTTCGTTATTTGCATTATTGTGCGTTGCCCTGCAAACGCTCTGATTACTATATAAGGACCCTGGGAGCCTATACAGACGACAGAATGGACGCTGGAGGGCTGCTGGCTGCACTGGCTACTAGTCTGCGAAGTGATTGACCTCTAAAATGGTAGTACATGATAATAAAAATCTATTTAAAAGAGTTTTTTGCATTTGTTTTGTTATTTGCATTATTGTGCGTTTCCCTGCAAACGCTCTAATTACTATATAAGAACCCTGGGAGCCCATAAAGACGACAGTATGGACGCTGTAGGACTGCGGACTGCACTGGCGACTAGTCTGCGAAGTGATTGACCTCGAAAATGGTAGTACATGAAAATAAAAAAACTATTTAAAAGAGAATTTTGCATTTATTTCGTTATTTGCATTATTGTGCGTTTCCCTGCAGACGCTCTCATTACTATATAAGGACCCTGGGAGCCTATACAGAAGACAGAAAGGACGCTGGAGGTCTGCTAGCTGCACTGGCTACTAGTCTGCGAAGTGATTGACCTCTAAAATGGTAGTGCATGATAATAAAAATCTATTTCAAAGGGAATTTTGCATTTATTTCGTTTTTTGCATTATTGTGCGTTTCCCTGCAAACGCTCTCATTACTATATAAGGACCCTGGGAGCCTATACAGACGACAGAACGAACGCTGGAGGACTGCGAGCTGCACTGGGGACTAGTCTGCGAAGTGATTGACCTCTAAAATGGTAGTACATGATAATAAAAAACTATTTAAAAGAGAATTTTGCATATATTTCGTTATTTGCATTATTGTGCGTTTCCCTGCAAACGCTCTCATTACTATATAAGGACCCTGGGATCCTATACAGACGACAGAATTGACGCTGGAGGACTGCGAGCTGCAATGGCGACTAGTCTGCGAAGTGATTGACCTCTAAAATGGTAGTACATGATAATAAAAATCTATTTAAAAGAGAATTTTGCATTTATTTCGTTATTTGCATTATTGTGCGTTTCCCTGCAAACGCTCTCATTACTATATAAGGACCTGGGAGCCTATACAGACGACAGAATGGACGCTGGAGGACTGCGATCTGCAATGGCGACTAGTCTGCGAAGTGATTGACCTCAAAAATGGTAGTACATGATAATAAAAACCTATTTATAGAGAATTTTGCATTTATTTCGTTATTTGCATTATTGTGCGTTTCCCTGCAAACGCTCTCATTACTATATAAGGACCCTGGGAGCCTATACAGACGACAGAATGGACGCTGGAGGACTGCTAGCTTCACTGGCGACTAGTCTGCGAAGTGATTGACCTCTAAAATGGTAGTACATGATAATAAAAATCTATTTAAAAGAGAATTTTGCATTTAATTCGTTATTTGCATTATTGTGCGTTTCCCTGCAAACGCTCTCATTACTATATAAGGACCCTGGGAGCCTATACAGACGACAGAATGGACGCTGGAGGACTGCTAGCTTCACTGGCGACTAGTCTGCGAAGTGATTGACCTCTAAAATGGTAGTACATTATAATAAAAATCTATTTAAAAGAGAATATTGCATTTTTTTCGTTATTTGCATTATTGTGCGTTTCCCTGCAAACGCTCACATTACTATATAAGGACCCTGGGTGCCTATACAGACGACAGAATGGACGCTGGAGGGCTGCTAGTTGCACTGGCTACTAGTCTGCGAAGTGATTGACCTCTAAAATGGTAGTACATGATAATAAAAATCTATTCAAAAGAGAATTTTGCATTTTTTTCGTTATTTGCATTATTGTGCGTTTCCCTGCAAACGCTCTCATTACTATATAAGGACCCTGGGAGCCCATAAAGACGACAGTATGGACGCTGTAGGACTGCGGACTGCACTGGCGACTAGTCTGCGAAGTGATTGACCTCGAAAATGGTAGTACATGAAAATAAAAAACTATTTAAAAGAGAATTTTGCATTTATTTCGTTATTTGCATTATTGTGCGTTTCCCTGCAGACGCTCTCATTACTATATAAGGACCCTGGGAGCCTATACAGAAGACAGAAAGGACGCTGGAGGTCTGCTAGCTGCACTGGCTACTAGTCTGCGAAGTGATTGACCTCTAAAATGGTAGTGAATGATAATAAAAATCTATTTAAAGAGAATTTTGCATTTATTTCGTTTTTTGCATTATTGTGCGTTTCCCTGCAAACGCTCTCATTACTATATAAGGACCCTGGGAGCCTATACAGACGACAGAACGGACGCTGGAGGACTGCGAGCTGCACTGGGGACTAGTCTGCGAAGTGATTGACCTCTAAAATGGTAGTACATGATAATAAAAAACTATTTAAAAGAGAATTTTGCATATATTTCGTTATTTGCATTATTGTGCGTTTCCCTGCAAACGCTCTCATTACTATATAAGGACCCTGGGAGCCTATACAGACGACAGAATGGACGCTGGAGGACAGCTAGCTTCACTGGCGACTAGTCTGCGAAGTGATTGACCTCTAAAATGGAAGTACATGATAATAAAAATCTTTTTAATGGAGAATTTTGCATTTATTTCGTTATTTGCATTGTTGTGCGTTTCCCTGCAAACGCTCTCATTGCTATATAAGGATCCTGGGAGCCTATACAGACGACAGAATGGACGCTGGAGGACTGCGAGCTGCAATGGCGACTAGTCTGCGAAGTGATTGACCTCTAAAATGGTAGTACATGATAATAAAAATCTATTTAAAAGAGAATTTGCATTTATTTCGTTATTTGCATTATTGTGCGTTTCCCTGCCAAGGCCCTCATTACGATATCATGAACCTGGGAGCCTATACAGACGATAGAATGGACGCTGCAGGGCTGCTAGCTGCTCTGGCTACTAGCCCGCGAAGTGATTGACCTCTAAAATGGTAGTACATGATAATAAAAATCTATTTAAATAGAATTTTGCATTTGTTTCGTTATTTGCATTATTGTGCGTTTCCCTGCAAACGCTCTCATTACTATATAAGGACCCTGGGAGCGTATGCAGACGACAGAATGGACGCTGGAGGACTGCTAGCTTCATTGGCGACTAGTCTGCGAAGTTATTGACCTCTAAAATGGTAGTACATGATAATAAATATCTATTTAAAAGAGAATTTTGCATTTTTTTTCGTTATTTGCATTATTGGGCGTTTCCCTGCAAACGCTCACATTACTATATAAGGACCCTGGGTGCCTATACAGACGACAGAATGGACGCTGGAGGGCTGCTAGCTGCACTGGCTACTAGTCTGCGAAGTGATTGACCTCTAAAATGGTAGTACATGATAATAAAAATCTATTTAAAAGAGAATTTTGCATTTAATTCGTTATTTGCATTATTGTGCGTTTCCCTGCAAACGCTCTCATTACTATATAAGGACCCTGGGAGCCTATACAGACGACAGACTGGACGCTGGAGGACTGCTAGCTTCACTGGCGACTAGTCTGCGAAGTGATTGACCTCTAAAATGGTAGTACATTATAATAAAAATCTATTTAAAAGAGAATTTTGCATTTTTTTCGTTATTTGCATTATTGTGCGTTTCCCTGCAAACGCTCACATTACTATATAAGGACCCTGGGTGCCTATACAGACGACAGAATGGACGCTGGAGGGCTGCTAGCTGCACTGGCTACTAGTCTGCGAAGTGATTGACCTCTAAAATGGTAGTACATGATAATAAAAATCTATTTAAAAGAGTATTTTGCATTTATTTCGTTATTTGCATTATTGTGCGTTTCCCTGCAAACGCTCTCATTACTATATAAGTACCCTGGGAACCTATACAGACGACAGAATGGACGCTGGAGGACTGCTAGCTTCACTGGCGACTAGTCTGCGAAGTGATTGACCTCTAAAATGGTAGTACATGATAATAAAAATCTATTTAAAAGAGAATTTTGCATTTATTTCGTTATTTGCATTATTGTGCGTTTCCCTGCAAACGCTCTCATTACTATATAAGGACCCTGGGAGCCTATACAGACGACAGAATGGACGCTGGAGGACTGCTAGCTTCACTGGCGACTAGTCTGCGAAGTGATTGACCTCTAAAATTGTAGTACATGATAATAAAAATCTATTTAAAAGAGAATTTTGCATTTATTTCGTTATTTGCATTATTGTGCGTTTCCCTGCAAACGCTCTCATTACTATATAAGGACCCTGGGAGCCTATACAGACGACAGAATGGACGCTGTAGGACTGCGGACTGCACTGGCGACTAGTCTGCGAAGTGATTGACCTCTAAAATGGTAGTACATGATAATAAAATCTATTTAAAAGAGAATTTTGCATTTATTTCGTTATTTGCATTATTGTGCGTTTCCCTGCCAACGCTCTCATTACTATATCATGACCCTGGGAGCCTATACAGACGACAGAATGGACGCTGGAGGGCTGCTAGCTGCACTGGCTATTAGTCTGCGAAGTGATTGACCTCTTAAATGGTAATACATGATAATAAAAATCTATTTAAAAGAGAATTTTGCATTTGTTTCGTTATTTGCATTATTGTGCGTTTCCCTGCAAACGCTCTCATTACTATATCAGGACCCTGGGAGCCTATACAGACGACAGAATGGACGCTGGAGGACTGCGGGCTGCACTGGCGACTAGTCTGCGAAGTGATTGACCTCTAAAATGGTAGTACATGATAATAAAAATCTATTTAAAAGTGAATTTGCATTTATTGCGTTATTTGCATTATTGTGCGTTTCCCTGCAAACGCTCTCATTACTATATAAGGACCTTGGAAGCCTATACAGACGACAGAATAGACGCTGGAGGACTGCGGACTGCACTGGCGACTAGTCTGCGAAGTGATTGACTTCCAAAATGGTAGTACATGAAATTAAAAATCTATATAAAAGAGAATTTTGCATTTATTTCGTTATTTGCATTATTGTGCGTATTCCTGCAGACGCTCTCATTACTATATAAGGACCCTGGGAGCCTATACAGACGACAGAATGGAAGCTGGAGGACTGCGGACTGCACTGGCGACTAGTCTGCGAAGTGATTGACCTCTAAAATGGTAGTACATGATAATAAAAATCTATTTAAAAGAGAATTTGCATTTATTTCGTTATTTGCATTATTGTGCGTTTCACTGCAGACGCTCTCATTACTATATAAGTACACTGGGAGCCTATACAGAAGACAGAAAGGACGCTGGAGGTCTGCTAGCTGCACTGGCTACTAGTCTGCGAAGTGATTGACCTCTAAAATGGTAGTACATGATAATAAAAATCTATTTAAAAGAGAATTTTGCATTTATTTCGTTTTTTGCATTATTGTGCGTTGCCCTGCAAACGCTCTGATTACTATATAAGGACCCTGGGAGCCTATACAGACGACAGAATGGACGCTGGAGGGCTGCTGGCTGCACTGGCTACTAGTCTGCGAAGTGATTGACCTCTAAAATGGTAGTACATGATAATAAAAACCTATTTATAGAGAATTTTGCATTTATTTCGTTATTTGCATTATTGTGCGTTGCCCTGCAAACGCTCTGATTACTATATAAGGACCCTGGGAGCCTATACAGACGACAGAATGGACGCTGGAGGGCTGCTGGCTGCACTGGCTACTAGTCTGCGAAGTGATTGACCTCTAAAATGGTAGTACATGATAATAAAAATCTATTTAAAAGAGTTTTTTGCATTTGTTTTGTTATTTGCATTATTGTGCGTTTCCCTGCAAACGCTCTAATTACTATATAAGAACCCTGGGAGCCCATAAAGACGACAGTATGGACGCTGTAGGACTGCGGACTGCACTGGCGACTAGTCTGCGAAGTGATTGACCTCGAAAATGGTAGTACATGAAAATAAAAAAACTATTTAAAAGAGAATTTTGCATTTATTTCGTTATTTGCATTATTGTGCGTTTCCCTGCAGACGCTCTCATTACTATATAAGGACCCTGGGAGCCTATACAGAAGACAGAAAGGACGCTGGAGGTCTACTAGCTGCACTGGCTACTAGTCTGCGAAGTGATTGACCTCTAAAATGGTAGTGCATGATAATAAAAATCTATTTAAAAGAGAATTTTGCATTTATTTCGTTTTTTGCATTATTGTGCGTTTCCCTGCAAACGCTCTCATTACTATATAAGGACCCTGGGAGCCTATACAGACGACAGAACGAACGCTGGAGGACTGCGAGCTGCACTGGGGACTAGTCTGCGAAGTGATTGACCTCTAAAATGGTAGTACATGATAATAAAAAACTATTTAAAAGAGAATTTTGCATATATTTCGTTATTTGCATTATTGTGCGTTTCCCTGCAAACGCTCTCATTACTATATAAGGACCCTGGGAGCCTATACAGACGACAGAATTGACGCTGGAGGACTGCGAGCTGCAATGGCGACTAGTCTGCGAAGTGATTGACCTCTAAAATGGTAGTACATGATAATAAAAATCTATTTAAAAGAGAATTTTGCATTTATTTCGTTATTTGCATTATTGTGCGTTTCCCTGCAAACGCTCTCATTACTATATAAGGACCTGGGAGCCTATACAGACGACAGAATGGACGCTGGAGGACTGCGATCTGCAATGGCGACTAGTCTGCGAAGTGATTGACCTCAAAAATGGTAGTACATGATAATAAAAACCTATTTATAGAGAATTTTGCATTTATTTCGTTATTTGCATTATTGTGCGTTTCCCTGCAAACGCTCTCATTACTATATGAGGAACCTGGGAGCCTATACAGACGACAGAATGGACGCTGGAGGACTGCTAGCTTCACTGGCGACTAGTCTGCGAAGTGATTGACCTCTAAAATGGTAGTACATGATAATAAAAATCTATTTAAAAGAGAATTTTGCATTTTTTTCGTTATTTGCATTATTGTGCGTTTCCCTGCAAACGCTCTCATTACTATATAAGGACCCTGGGAGCCTATACAGACGTCAGAAAGGACGCTGGAGGGCTGCAAGCTGCACTGGCGACTAGTCTGCGAAGTGATTGACCTCAAAATTGGTAGTACATGATAACAAAAATCTATTTAAAAGAGTTTTTTGTATTTGTTTCGTTATTTGCATTATTGTGCGTTGCCCTGCAAACGCTCTGATTACTATATAAGGACCCTGGGAGCCTATACAGACGACAGAATGGACGCTGGAGGGCTGCTGGCTGCACTGGCTACTAGTCTGCGAAGTGATTGACCTCTAAAATGGTAGTACATGATAATAAAAATCTATTTAAAAGAGAATTTTGCATTTGTTTCGTTATTTACATTATTGTGCGTTTCCCTGCAAACGCTCTCATTACTATATAAGGACCCTGGGAGCCTATAAAGACGACAGTATGGACGCTGTAGGACTGCGGACTGCACTGGCGACTAGTCTGCGAAGTGATTGACCTCGAAAATGGTTGTACATGAAAATAAAAAACTATTTAAAAGAGAATTTTGCATTTATTTCGTTATTTGCATTATTGTGCGTTTCCCTGCAGACGCTCTCATTACTATATAAGGACCCTGGGAGCCTATACAGAAGACAGAAAGGACGCTGGAGGTCTGCTAGCTGCACTGGCTACTAGTCTGCGAAGTGATTGACCTCTAACATGGTAGTACATGATAATAAAAATCTATTTAAAAGAGAATTTTGCATTTATTTCGTTTTTTGCATTATTGTGCGTTTCCCTGCAAACGCTCTCATTACTATATAAGGACCCTGGGAGTCTATACAGACGACAGAACGGACGCTGGAGGATTGCGAGCTGCACTGGCGACTAGTCTGCGAAGTGATTGACCTCTAAAATGGTAGTACATGATAATAAAAAACTATTTAAAAGAGAATTTTGCTTATATTTCGTTATTTGCATTATTGTGCGTTTCCCTGCAAAACGCTCACATTACTATATAAGGACCCTGGGAGCCTATACAGACGACAGAATGGACGCTGGAGGACTGCTAGCTTCACTTGCGACTAGTCTGCGAAGTGATTGACCTCTAAAATGGTAGTACATGATAATAAAAATCTATTTAAAAGAGAATTTTGCATTTTTTTCGTCATTTGCATTATTGGGCGTTTCCCTGCAAACGCTCACATTACTATATAAGGACCCTGGTAGCCTATACAGACGACAGAATGGACGCTGGAGGGCTGCTAGCTGCACTGGCTACTAGTCTGCGAAGTGATTGACCTCTAAAATGGTAGTACATGATAATAAAAATCTATTTAAATGAGAATTTTGCATTTATTTCGTTATTTGCATTATTATGCGTTTCCCTGCAAACTCTCTCATTACTATATAATTTTATTTATTTATTTATTTATTTGTTTATTTAGCCTGATCAGATTAGGGCCATCAGGCCCTCTCTTACATCGGACCAGGGTTTTACACATACAGAATTTTTTACATTTGAGTTACCTATAACATACCAATGATTTTTACAGATAAGCAATTAATAACATAATTTATAAAAGTTAACTACATGCAAAAGGTTGTAAAATAAAAGGTATTGACTTAATTCTAATAGGATTAATACTGGTAGTACCTCTGAGACACCTTCTGCTGCTGTTGGTGTAACAACATTGATATTAGCAGATACAGGATGTACTTTTGAATCGAGACTGGTTAAGGCAAGGCGTATTCTGTCAAAAGAAAGTTAAGAAAGCTGTACCTGGCGAGAGCAATGGCAGTAAGAGAATATCTGGGAGGAGGAATGGATGTGACGTACCTGGACCGTAGGGTATTAAAGACTGGCGTAATTATTGCTTCAGTAGATAATCCATTAACTGTCGTTTGAAGCTGGCAGTGTTATTCAGTTCTCTGATATACTGAGGTAGATTGTTCCAGAGCCTCGTTCCTGCTACTGAAAAGGATTTTGAGAAACCGGCTGAGTGATGGATAGGGACAGAAAGGGTTTTGCTCTGACACGAACGAGTAGTTCTGTTATGCTGATCAGATAAGTGTGTTAAGGTCGAGGAAAGATATGAGGGACAGTGTACGTTGATAAGAGAGTAGAGGAAACAGAGTGTATAAAAATCTCTGCGCTTGTCAGCACGGAGCCAGGATAGTTGCATATAAGATGGTGAAATGTGATCAAAGAGGCGGAAATTACATATATATCGAACGCAGGCATTCATGATTAGTTCCAGACGTCTTAAGCTTTCCCAAGAAAGACCTTGCAAGATAACATCACTGTAATCAATATAGGACCCTGGGAGCCTATACAGACGTCAGAAAGGACGCTGGAGGACTGCGAGCTGCACTGGCAACTAGTCTGCGAAGTGATTGACCTCTAAAATGGTAGTACATGATAATAAAAATCTATTTATAAGAGAATTTTGCATTTATTTCGTTATTTGCATTATTGTGCGTTTCCCTGCAAACGCTCTCATTACTATATAAGGACCCTGGGAGCCTATAAAGACGACAGAATGGACGCTGGAGGGCTGCGAGCTGCACTGGCTACTAGTCTGCGAAGTGATTGAGCTCTAAAATGGTAGTACATGATAATAAAAATCTATTTAAAAGAGAATTTTGCATTTATTTCGTTATTTGCATTATTGTGCGTTCCCTGCCAATGCTCTCATTACTATATCATGACCCTGGGAGCCTATACAGACGACAGAATGGACGCTGGAGGGCTGCTAGCTGCACTGGCTACTAGTCTGCGAAGTGATTGACCTCTAAAATGGTAGTACATGATAATAAAAATCTATTTAAAAGAGAATTTTGCATTTGTTTCGTTATTTGCATTATTGTGCGTTTCCCTGCAAACGCTCTCATTACTATATAAGGACCCTGGGAGCCTACACAGACGTCAGAAAGGACGCTGGAGGACTGCGAGCTGCACTGGCGACTAGTCTGCGAAGTGATTGACCTCTAAAATGGTAGTACATGATAATAAAAATCTATTTAAAAGAGTTTTTTGCATTTGTTTCGTTATTTGCATTATTGTGCGTTTCCCTGCAAACGCTCTCATTACTATATAAGGACCCTGGGAGCCTATACAGACGACAGAATCGACGCTGGAGGACTGCGGACTGCACTGGCGACTAGTCTGCGAAGTGATTGACCTCCAAAATGGTAGTACATGATAATGAAAAACTATTTAAAAGATAATTTTGCATTTATTTCGTTATTTGCATTATTGTGCGTTTCCCTGCAGACGCTCTCATTACTATATAAGGACCCTGGGAGCTTATACAGAAGACAGAAAGGACGCTGGAGGTCTGCTAGCTGCACTGGCTACTATACTGCGAAGTGATTGACCTCGAAAATGGTAGTACATGAAAATAAAAAACTATTTAAAAGAGAATTTTGCATTTATTTCGTTATTTGCATTATTGTGCGTTTCCCTGCAGACGCTCTCATTACTATATAAGGACCCTGGGAGCCTATACAGATGACAGAAAGGACGCTGGAGGTCTGCTAGCTGCACTGGCTACTAGTCTGCGAAGTGATTGACCTCTAAAATGGTAGTACATGATAATAAAAATCTATTTAAAAGAGAATTTTGCATTTATTTCGTTTTTTGCATTATTGTGCGTTTCCCTGCAAACGCTCTCATTACTATATAAGGACCCTGGGAGCCTATACAGACGACAGAACGGACGCTGGAGGACTGCGAGCTGCACTGGCGACTAGTCTGCGAAGTGATTGACCTCTAAAATGGTAGTACATGATAATAAAAAACTATTTAAAAGAGAATTTTGCATATATTTCGTTATTTGCATTATTGTGCGTTTCCCTGCAAACGCTCTCATTACTATATAAGGACCCTGGGAGCCTATACAGACGACAGAATGGACGCTGGAGGACTGCTAGCTTCACTGGCGACTAGTCTGCGAAGTGATTGACCTCTAAAATGGTAGTACATGATAATAAAAATCTATTTAAAAGAGAATATTACATTTATTTCTTTAATTGCATTATTGTGCGTTTCCCTGCAAACGCTCTCATTACTATATAAGGACCCTGGGAGCCTATACAGACGTCAGAAAGGACGCTGAAGGACTGCGAGCTGCACTGGCGACTAGTCTGCGAAGTGATTGACCTCTAAAATGGTAGTACATGATAATAAAAATCTATTTAAAAGAGAATTTTGCATTTTTTTCGTCATTTGCATTATTGGGCGTTTCCCTGCAAACGCTCACATTACTATATAAGGACCATGGGAGCCTATACAGACGACAGAATGGACGCTGGAGGGCTGCTAGCTGCACTGGCTACTAGTCTGCGAAGTGATTGACCTCTAAAATGGTAGTACATGATAATAAAAATCTATTTAAATGAGAATTTTGCATTTATTTCGTTATTTGCATTATTATGCGTTTCCCTGCAAACATTCTCATTACTATATAATTTTATTTATTTATTTATTTATTTGTTTATTTAGCCTGATCAGATTAGGGCCATCAGGCCCTCTCTTACATCGGACCAGGGTTTTACACATACAGAATTTTTTACATTTGAGTTACCTATAACATACCAATGATTTTTACAGATAAGCAATTAATAACATAATATATAAAAGTTAACTACATGCAAAAGGTTGTAAAATAAAAGGTATTGACTTAATTCTAATAGGATTAATACTGGTAGTACCACTGAGACACCTTCTGCTGCTGTTGGTGTAACAACATTGATATTAGCAGATACAGGATGTACTTTTGAATCGAGACTGGTTAAGGCAAGGCGAATTCTGACGAAAGGAAATTAAGAAAGCTGTACCTGGCGAGAGCAATGGTAGTAAGAGAATATCTGGGTGGAGGAATGGATGTGACGTACCTGGACCGTAGGGTATTAAAGACTGGCGTAATTATTGCTTCAGTAGATAATCCATTAACTGTCGTTTAAAGCTGGCAGTGTTATTCAGTTCTCTGATATACTGAGGTAGATTGTTCCAGAGCCTCGATCCTGCTACTGAAAAGGATTTTGAGAAACCGGCTGAGTGATGGATAGGGACAGAAAGGGTTTTGCTCTGACACGAACGAGTAGTTCTGTTATGCTGATCAGATAAGTGTGTTAAGGTCGAGGAAAGATATGAGGGACAGTGTACGTTGATAAGAGAGTAGAGGAAACAGAGTGTATGAAAATCTCTGCGCTTGTCAGCACGGAGCCAGGATAGTTGCATATAAGATGGTGAAATGTGATCAAAGAGACGGATGTTACATATATATCGAACGCAGGCATTCATGATTAGTTCCAGACGTCTTGGGCTTTCCCAAGAAAGACCTTGCAAGATAACATCACTGTAATCAATATAGGACCCTGGGAGCCTATACAGACGACAGAATGGACGCTGGAGGACTGCTAGCTTCACTGGCGACTAGTCTGCGAAGTGATTGACCTCTAAAATGGTAGTACATGATAATAAAAATCTATTTAAAAGAGATTTTTGCATTTATTTCGTTATTTGCATTATTGTGCGTTTCCCTGCAAACGCTCTCATTACTATATAAGGACCCTGGGAGCCTATAAAGACGACAGAATGGACGCTGGAGGGCTGCTAGCTGCACTGGCTACTAGTCTGCGAAGTGATTGACCTCTAAAATGGTAGTACATGATAATAAAAATCTATTTAAAAGAGAATTTTGCATTTATTTCGTTATTTGCATTATTGTGCGTTCCCTGCCAATGCTCTCATTACTATATCATGACCCTGAGAGCCTATACAGACGACAGAATGGACGCTGGAGGGCTGCTAGCTGCACTGGCTACTAGTCTGCGAAGTGATTGACCTCTAAAATGGTAGTACATGATAATAAAAATCTATTTAAAAGAGAATTTTGCATTTGTTTCGTTATTTGCATTATTGTGCGTTTCCCTGCAAACGCTGTCATTACTATATCAGGACCCTGGGAGCCTATACAGACGACAGAATGGACGCTGGAGGACTGCGGGCTGCACTGGCGACTAGTCTGCGAAGTGATTGACCTCTAAAAGGGTAGTACATGATAATAAAAATCTATTTAAAAGAGAATTTGCATTTATTTCGTTATTTGCATTATTGTGCGGTTCCCTGCCAAGGCTCTCATTACTATATCATGACCCTGGGAGCCTATACAGACGACAGAATGGACGCTGGTGGGCTGCTAGCTGCACTGGCTACTCGTCTGCGAAGTGATTGACCTCTAAAATGGTAGTTCATGATAATAAATATCTATTTAAAAGAGAATTTTGCATTTGTTTCGTTATTTGCATTATTGTGCGTTTCCCTGCAAACGCTCTCATTACTATATAAGGACCCTGGGAGCCTATACAGACGACAGAATGGACGCTGGAGGGCTGCTGGCTGCACTGGCTACTAGTCTGCGAAGTGATTGACCTCTAAAATGGTAGTACATGATAATAAAAATCTATTTCAAAGAGAATTTTGCATTTGTTTCGTTATTTGCATTATTGTGCGTTTCCCTGCAAACGCTCTCATTACTATATAAGGAGCCTGGAAACCTATAAAGACGACAGAATGGACGCTGGAGGGCTGCTGGCTGCACTGGCTACTAGTCTGCGAAGTGATTGACCTCTAAAATGGTAGTACATGATAATAAAAATCTATTTAAAAGAGAATTTTGCATTTGTTTCGTTATTTTCATTATTGTGCGTTTCCCTGCAAACGCTATCATTACTATATAAGGACCCTGGGAGCCTATACAGACGACAGAATGGACTCTGGAGGGCTGCTAGCTGCACTGGCTACTAGTCTGCGAAGAGATTGACCTCTAAAATGGTAGTACATGATAATAAAAATCTATTTAAAAGAGAATTTTGCATTTGTTTCGTTATTTGCATTATTGTGCGTTTCCCTGCAAACGCTCTCATTACTATATAAGAACCCTGGGAGCCTATACAGACGACAGAATGGACGCTGGAGGACTGCTAGCTTCACTGGCGATTAGTCTGCGAAGTGATTGACCTCTAAAATGGTAGTACATGATAATAAAAATCTATTTAAAAGAGAATTTTGCATTTATATCGTTATTTGCGTTATTGTGCGTTTCCCTGCAAACGCTCTCATTACTATATAAGGACCTGGGAGCCTATACAGACGACAGAATGGACGCTGGAGGACTGCGATCTGCAATGGCGACTAGTCTGCGAAGTGATTGACCTCTAAAATGGAAGTACATGATAATAAAAATCTATTTAAAAGAGAATTTTGCATTTATTTCGTTATTTGCATTATTGTGCGTTTCCCTGCAAACGCTCTCATTACTATATAAGGACCCTGGGAGCCTATACACACGACAGAATGGACGCTGGAGGACTGCTAGCTTCACTGGCGACTAGTCTGCGAAGTGATTGACCTCTAAAATGGTAGTACATGATAATAAAAATCTATTTAAAAGAGAATTTTGCATTTTTTTCGTTATTTGCATTATTGTGCGTTTCCCTGCAAACGCTCTCATTACTATATAAGGACCCTGGGAGCCTATACAGACGTCAGAAAGGACGCTGGAGGACTGCGAGCTGCACTGGCGACTAGTCTGCGAAGTGATTGACCTCTAAAATGGTAGTACATGATAATAAAAATCTATTTATAAGAGAATTTTGCATTTATTTCGTTATTTGCATTATTGTGCGTTTCCCTGCAAACGCTCTCATTACTATATAAGGACCGTGGGAGCCTATACAGACGACAGAATGGACGCTGGAGGACTGCTAGCTTCACTTTCGACTAGTCTGCGAAGTGATTGACCTCTAAAATGGTAGTACATGATAATAAAAATCTATTTAAATGAGAATTTTGTATTTTTTTCGTCATTTGCATTATTGGGCGTTTCCCTGCAAACGCTCACATTACTATATAAGGACCCTGGGAGCCTATACAGACGACAGAATGGACGCTGGAGGGCTGCTAGCTGCACTGGCTACTAGTCTGCGAAGTGATTGACCTCTAAAATGGTAGTACATGATAATAAAAATCTATTTAAATGAGAATTTTGCATTTATTTCGTTATTTGCATTATTATGCGTTTCCCTGCAAACTCTCTCATTACTATATAATTTTATTTATTTATTTATTTATTTGTTTATTTAGCCTGATCAGATTAGGGCCATCAGGCCCTCTCTTACATCGGACCAGGGTTTTACACATACAGAATTTTTTACATTTGAGTTACCTATAACATACCAATGATTTTTACAGATAAGCAATTAATAACATAATATATAAAAGTTAACTACATGCAAAAGGTTGTAAAATAAAAGGTATTGACTTAATTCTAATAGGATTAATACTGGTAGTACCACTGAGACACCTTCTGCTGCTGTTGGTGTAACAACATTGATATTAGCATATACAGGATGTACTTTTGAATCGAGACTGGTTAAGGCAAGGCGAATTCTGACGAAAGGAAATTAAGAAAGCTGTACCTGGCGAGAGCAATGGTAGTAAGAGAATATCTGGGAGGAGGAATGGATGTGACGTACCTGGACCGTAGGGTATTAAAGACTGGCGTAATTATTGCTTCAGTAGATAATCCATTAACTGTCGTTTAAAGCTGGCAGTGTTATTCAGTTCTCTGATATACTGAGGTAGATTGTTCCAGAGCCTCGATCCTGCTACTGAAAAGGATTTTGAGAAACCGGCTGAGTGATGGATAGGGACAGAAAGGGTTTTGCTCTGACACGAACGAGTAGTTCTGTTATGCTGATCAGATAAGTGTGTTAAGGTCGAGGAAAGATATGAGGGACAGTGTACGTTGATAAGAGAGTAGAGGAAACAGAGTGTATGAAAATCTCTGCGCTTGTCAGCACGGAGCCAGGATAGTTGCATATAAGATGGTGAAATGTGATCAAAGAGACGGATGTTACATATATATCGAACGCAGGCATTCATGATTAGTTCCAGACGTCTTGAGCTTTCCCAAGAAAGACCTTGCAAGATAACATCACTGTAATCAATATAGGACCCTGGGAGCCTATACAGACGACAGAATGGACGCTGGAGGACTGCTAGCTTCACTGGCGACTAGTCTGCGAAGTGATTGACCTCTAAAATGGTAGTACATGATAATAAAAATCTATTTAAAAGAGATTTTTGCATTTATTTCGTTATTTGCATTATTGTGCGTTTCCCTGCAAACGCTCTCATTACTATATAAGGACCCTGGGAGCCTATAAAGACGACAGAATGGACGCTGGAGGGCTGCTAGCTGCACTGGCTACTAGTCTGCGAAGTGATTGACCTCTAAAATGGTAGTACATGATAATAAAAATCTATTTAAAAGAGAATTTTGCATTTATTTCGTTATTTGCATTATTGTGCGTTCCCTGCCAATGCTCTCATTACTATATCATGACCCTGAGAGCCTATACAGACGACAGAATGGACGCTGGAGGGCTGCTAGCTGCACTGGCTACTAGTCTGCGAAGTGATTGACCTCTAAAATGGTAGTACATGATAATAAAAATCTATTTAAAAGAGAATTTTGCATTTGTTTCGTTATTTGCATTATTGTGCGTTTCCCTGCAAACGCTGTCATTACTATATCAGGACCCTGGGAGCCTATACAGACGACAGAATGGACGCTGGAGGACTGCGGGCTGCACTGGCGACTAGTCTGCGAAGTGATTGACCTCTAAAAGGGTAGTACATGATAATAAAAATCTATTTAAAAGAGAATTTGCATTTATTTCGTTATTTGCATTATTGTGCGGTTCCCTGCCAAGGCTCTCATTACTATATCATGACCCTGGGAGCCTATACAGACGACAGAATGGACGCTGGTGGGCTTTAGCTGCACTGGCTACTCGTCTGCGAAGTGATTGACCTCTAAAATGGTAGTTCATGATAATAAAAATCTATTGAAAACAGAATTTTGTATTTGATTCGTTATTTGCATTATTGTGCGTTTCCCTGCAAACGCTCTCATTACTATATAAGGACCCTTGGAGCCTATACAGACGACAGAATGGACGCTGGAGGACTGCTAGCTTCACTGGCGACTAGTCTGCGAAGTGATTCACCTCTAAAATGGTAGTACATGATAATAAATATCTATTTAAAAGAGAATTTTGCATTTGTTTCGTTATTTGCATTATTGTGCGTTTCCCTGCAAACGCTCTCATTACTATATAAGGACCCTGGGAGCCTATACAGACGACAGAATGGACGCTGGAGGGCTGCTGGCTGCACTGGCTACTAGTCTGCGAAGTGATTGCCTCTAAAATGGTAGTACATGATAATAAAAATCTATTTCAAAGAGAATTTTGCATTTGTTTCGTTATTTGCATTATTGTGCGTTTCCCTGCAAACGCTCTCATTACTATATAAGGAACCTGGAAACCTATAAAGACGAAAGAATGGACGCTGGAGGTCTGCTGGCTGCACTGGCTACTAGTCTGCGAAGTGATTGACCTCTAAAATGGTAGTACATGATAATAAAAATCTATTTAAAAGAGAATTTTGCATTTGTTTCGTTATTTTCATTATTGTGCGTTTCCCTGCAAACGCTCTCATTACTATATAAGGACCCTGGCAGCCTATACAGACGACAGAATGGACGCTGGAGGACTGCGGGCTGCACTGGCGACTATTCTGCGAAGTGATTGACCTCTAAAATGGTAGTACATGAAAATAAATATCTATTTAAAAGAGAATTTGCATTTATTTCGTTATTTTCATTATTGTGCGTTTCCCTGCCAACGCTCTCATTACTATATCATGACCCTGGGAGCCTATACAGACGACAGAATGGACGCTGGAGGACTGCTAGCTTCACTGGCGACTAGTCTGCGAAGTGATTGACCTCTAAAATGGTAGTACATGATAGTATAAATCTATTTAAAAGAGAATTTTGCATTTGTTTGGTTATTTGCATTATTGTGCGTTTCCCTGCAAACGCTCTCATTACTATATAAGGACCCTGGGAGCCTATACAGACGACAGAATGGACGCTGGAGGACTGCGGACTGCACTGGCGACTAGTCTGCGAAGTAGTGATTGATCTCTAAAATGGTAGTACATGATAATAAAAATCTATTTAAAATTGCATTTTGCATTTGTTTCGTTATTTGCATTATTGTGCGTTTCCCTGCAAACGCTCTCATTACTATATAAGGACCCTGGAAACCTATAAAGACGACAGAATGGACGCTGGAGGGCTGCTGGCTGCACTGGCTACTAGTCTGCGAAGTGATTGACCTCTAAAATGGTAGTACATGATAATAAAAATCTATTTAAAAGAGAATTTTGCATTTGTTTCGTTATTTTCATTATTGTGCGTTTCCCTGAAACGCTCTCATTACTATATAAGGACCCTGGCAGCCTATACAGACGACAGAATGGACGCTGGAGGACTGCGGACTGCACTGGCGACTAGTCTGCGAAATGATTGACCTCTAAAATGGTAGTACATGAAAATAAATATCTATTTAAAAGAGAATTTGCATTTATTTCGCTATTTGCATTATTGTGCGTTTCCCTGCCAACGCTCTCATTACTATATAAGGACCCTGGGAGCCTATACAGACGACAGAATGGACGCTGGAGGACTGCGGACTGCACTGGCGTCTAGTCTGCGAAGTAGTGATTGACCTCTAAAATGGTAGTACATGATAATAAAAATCTATTTAAAAGAGGATTTTGCATTTGTTTCGTTATTTGCATTATTGTGCGTTTCCCTGCAAACGCTCTCATTACTATATAAGGACCCTGGGAGCCTATACAGACGACAGAATGGACGCTGGAGGGCTGCTAGCTGCACTGGCTACTAGCCTGGGAAGTGATTGACCTCTAAAATGGTAGTACATGATAAATAAAATCTATTTAAAAGAGAATTTTGCATTTATTTCGTTATTTGCATTATTGTGCGTTTCCCTGCAAACGCTCTCATTACTATATAAGGAACCTGGGAACCTATACAGACGACAGAATGGACGCTGGAGGACTGCTAGCTGCACTGGCTACTACTCTGCGAAGTGATTGACCTCTAAAATGGTAGTACATGATAATGAAAAACTATTTAAAAGAGAATTTTGCATTTATTTCGTTATTTGCATATTTGGGCGTTTCCCTGCAAACGCTCTCATTACTATATAAGGAACCTGGGAGCCTATATAGACGACAGAATGGACGCTGGAGGACTGCGGACTGCACTGGCGACTAGTCTGCGAAGTGATTGACCTCTAAAATGGTAGTACATGATAATAAAAAACTATTTAAATGAGAATTTTGCATTTATTTCGTTATTTGGATTATTGGGCGTTTCCCTGCAAACGCTCTCATTACTATATAAGGACCCTGGGAGCCTATACAGACGACAGAATGGACGCTGGAGGACTGCGAACTGCACTGGTGACTAGTCTGCGAAGTGATTGACCTCTAAAATGGTAGTACATGATAATAAAAATCTATTTAAAAGAGAATTTTGCATTTATTTCGTTATTTGCATTATTGTGCGTTTCCCTGCAAACGCTCTCATTACTATATAAGGACCCTGGGAGCCTATACAGACGACAGAATGGACGCTGGTGGGCTGCTAGCTGCAATGGCTACTCGTCTGCGAAGTGATTGACCTCTAAAATGGTAGTTCATGATAATAAATATCTATTTAAAAGAGAATTTTGCATTTGTTTCGTTAATTGCATTATTGTGCGTTTCCCTGCAAACGCTCTCATTACTATATAAGGACCCTGGGAGCCTATACAGACGACAGAATGGACGCTGGAGGGCTGCTGGCTGCACTGGCTACTAGTCCGCGAAGTGATTGACCTCTAAAATGGTAGTACATGATAATAAAAATCTATTTCAAAGAGAATTTTGCATTTGTTTCGTTATTTGCATTATTGTGCGTTTCCCTGCAAACGCTCTCATTACTATATAAGGAACCTGGAAACCTATAAAGACGACAGAATGGACGCTGGAGGTCTGCTGGCTGCACTGGCTACTAGTCTGCGAAGTGATTGACCTCTAAAATGGTAGTACATGATAATAAAAATCTATTTAAAAGAGAATTTTGCATTTGTTTCGTTATTTTCATTATTGTGCGTTTCCCTGCAAACGCTCTCATTACTATATAAGGACCCTGGGAACCTATACAGACGACAGAATGGACGCTGGAGGACTGCGGACTGCACTGGCGACTAGTCTGCGAAGTAGTGATTGATCTCTAAAATGGTAGTACATGATAATAAAAATCTATTTAAAATTGCATTTTGCATTTGTTTCGTTATTTGCATTATTGTGCGTTTCCCTGCAAACGCTCTCATTACTATATAAGGACCCTGGAAACCTATAAAGACGACAGAATGGACGCTGGAGGGCTGCTGGCTGCACTGGCTACTAGTCTGCGAAGTGATTGACCTCTAAAATGGTAGTACATGATAATAAAAATCTATTTAAAAGAGAATTTTGCATTTGTTTCGTTATTTTCATTATTGTGCGTTTCCCTGAAACGCTCTCATTACTATATAAGGACCCTGGCAGCCTATACAGACGACAGAATGGACGCTGGAGGACTGCGGACTGCACTGGCGACTAGTCTGCGAAGTGATTGACCTCTAAAATGGTAGTACATGAAAATAAATATCTATTTAAAAGAGAATTTGCATTTATTTCGTTATTTGCATTATTGTGCGTTTCGCTGCCAACGCTCTCATTACTATATCATGACCCTGGGAGCCTATACAGACGACAGAATGGACGCTGGAGGACTGCTAGCTTCACTGGCGACTAGTCTGCGAAGTGATTGACCTCTAAAATGGTAGTACATGATAGTATAAATCTATTTAAAAGAGAATTTTGCATTTGTTTGGTTATTTGCATTATTGTGCGTTTCCCTGCAAACGCTCTCATTACTATATAAGGACCCTGGGAGCCTATACAGACGACAGAATGGACGCTGGAGGACTGCGGACTGCACTGGCGACTAGTCTGCGAAGTAGTGATTGACCTCTAAAATGGTAGTACATGATAATAAAAATCTATTTAAAAGAGGATTTTGCATTTGTTTCGTTATTTGCATTATTGAGCGTTTCCCTGCAAACGCTCTCATTACCATATAAGGACCCTGGGAGCCTATACAGACGACAGAATGGACGCTGGAGGGCTGCTAGCTGCACTGGCTACTAGTCTGGGAAGTGATTGACCTCTAAAATGGTAGTACATGATAAATAAAATCTATTTAAAAGAGAATTTTGCATTTATTTCGTTATTTGCATTATTGTGCGTTTCCCTGCAAACGCTCTCATTACTATATAAGGAACCTGGGAACCTATACAGACGACAGAATGGACGCTGGAGGACTGCTAGCTGCACTGGCTACTACTCTGCGAAGTGATTGACCTCTAAAATGGTAGTACATGATAATGAAAAACTATTTAAAAGAGAATTTTGCATTTATTTCGTTATTTGGATTATTGGGCGTTTCCCTGCAAACGCTCTCATTACTATATAAGGAACCTGGGAGCCTACACAGACGACAGAATAGACGCTGGAGGACTGCGAACTGCACTGGCGACTAGTCTGCGAAGTGATTGACCTCTAAAATGGTAGTACATGATAATAAAAATCAATTTAAAAGAGAATTTTGCATTTATTTCGTTATTTGCATTATTGTGCGTTTCCCTGCAAACGCTCTCATTACTATATAAGGACCCTGGGAGCCTATACAGACGACAGAATGGACGCTGGAGGACTGCTAGCTTCACTGGCGACTAGTCTGCGAAGTGATTGACCTCTAAAATGGTAGTACATGATAATAAAAATCTATTTAAAAGAGAATATTACATTTATTTCTTTAATTGCATTATTGTGCGTTTCCCTGCAAACGCTCTCATTACTATATAAGGACCCTGGGAGCCTATACAGTCGACAGAATGGACGCTGGAGGACTGCTAGCTTCACTGGCGACTAGTCTGCGAAGTGATTGACCTCTAAAATGGTAGTACATGATAATAAAAATCTATTTAAAAGAGAATTTTGCATTTGTTTCGTTATTTGCATTATTGTGCGTTTCCCTGCAAACGCTCTCATTACTATATAAGGACCCTGGGAGCCTATACAGACGACAGAATGGACGCTGGAAGGCTGCTAGCTGCAATGGCGACTAGTCTGCGAAGTGATTGACCTCTAAAATGGTAGTACATGATAATAAAAATCTATTTAAAAGAGAATATTACATTTATTTCGTTATTTGCATTATTGTGCGTTTCCCTGCCAACGCTCTCATTTCTATATCATGACCCTGGGAGCCTATACAGACGACAGAATGGACGCTGGAGGACTGCTAGCTTCACTGGCGACTAGTCTGCGAAGTGATTGACCACTAAAATGGTAGTACATGATAATAAAAATCTATTTAAAAGAGAATTTTGCATTTATTTCGTTATTTGCATTATTGTGCGTTTCCCTGCCAACGCTCTCATTACTATATCATGACCCTGGGAGCCTATACAGACGACAGAATGGACGCTGGAGGACTGCTAGCTTCACTGGCGACTAGTCTGCGAAGTGATTGACCTCTAAAATGGTAGTACATGATAATAAAAATCTATTTAAAAGAGAATTTTGCATTTATTTCGTTATTTGCATTATTGTGCGTTTCCCTGCAAACGCTCTCATTACTATATAAGGACCCTGGGAGCCTATATAGACGACAGAATGGACGCTGGAGGGCTGCTATCTGCACTGGCTACTAGTCTGCGAAGTGATAGACCTCTAAAATGGTAGTACGTGATAATAAAAATCTATTTAAAAGATAATTTTGCATTTATTTCGTTTTTTGCATTATTGTGCGTTTCCCTGCAAACTGTCTCATTACTATATCAGGACCCTGGGAGCCTATACAGACGACAGAATGGCAGCTGGAGGACTGCGTGCTGCACTGGCGACTAGGCTGCGAAGTGATTGACCTCTAAAATGGTAGTACATGATAATAAAAATCTATTTAAAAGAGAATTTGCATTTATTTCGTTATTTGCATTATTGTGCGTTTCCCTGCCAACGCTCTCATTACTATATCATGACCCTGGGAGCCTATACAGACGACAGAATGGACGCTGGAGGGCTGCTAGCTGCACTGGCTACTAGTCTGCGAAGTGATTGACCTCTAAAATTGTAGTACATGATAATATAAATCTATTTAAAAGAGAATTTTGCATTTGTTTCGTTATTTGCATTATTGTGCGTTCCCTGCAAACGCTCTCATTACTATATAAGGACCCTGGGAGCCTATACAGACGACAGAATGGACGCTGGAGGACTGCGGACTGCACTGGCGACTAGTCTGCGAAGTGATTGACCTCTAAAATGGTAGTACATGATAATAAAAATCTATTTAAAAGAGAATTTTGCATTTATTTCGTTATTTGCATTATTGGGCGTTTCCCTGCAAACGCTCTCATTACTATATAAGGACCCTGGGAGCCTATACAGACGACAGAATGGACGCTGGAGGACTGCGGACTGCACTGGCGACTAGTCTGCGAAGTGATTGACCTCTAAAATGGTAGTACATGATAATAAAAATCTATTTAAAAGAGAATTTTTCATTTATTTCGTTTTTTTCAATTATTCTGCGTTTCCCTGCAAACGCTCTCATTACTATATAAGGACCCTGGGAGCCTATACAGACGACAGATTGGACGCTGGAGGGCTGCTAGCTGCAATGGCTACTAGTCTGCGAAGTAAATGACCTCTAAAATGGTAGTACATGATAATAAAAATCTATTTAAAAGAGAATTTTGCATTTATTTCGTTATTTGCATTATTGTGCGTATCCCAGCAAACGCTCTCATTACTATATAAGGACCCTGGGAGCCTATACAGACGACAGATTGGACGCTGGAGGACTGCGGACTGCACTGGCGACTAGTCTGGGAAGTGATTGACCTCTAAAATGGTAGTACATGATAATAAAAATCTATTATAAGAGAATTTTGCATTTATTTCGTTATTTGCATTATTGTGCGTTTCCCTGCAAACGCTCTCATTACTATATAAGGACCCTGGGAGCCTATACAGACGACAGAATGGACGCTGGAGGACTGCTAGCTTCACTGGCGATTAGTCTGCGAAGTGATTGACCTCTAAAATGTTAGTACATGATAATAAAAGTCTATTTAAAAGAGAATTTTGCATTTGTTTCGTTATTTGCATTATTGTGCGTTTCCCTGCAAACGCTCTCATTACTATATAAGGACCCTGGGAGCCTATACAGACGACAGAATGGACGCTGGAGGGCTGCTAGCTGCACTGGCTTCTAGTCTGCGAAGTGATTGACCTCTAAAATGTTAGTACATGATAATAAAAATCTATTTAAAAGAGAATTTTGCATTTATTTCGTTATTTGCATTATTGTGCGTTTCCCTGCCAACGCTCTCATTACTATATAAGGACCCTGGGAGCCTATACAGACGACAGAATGGACACTGGAAGACTGCTAGCTTCACTGCCGACTAGTCTGCGAAGTGATTGACTTCTAAAATGGTATTACATGCTAATAAAAATCTATTTAAAAGAGAATTTTGCATTTGTTTCGTTATTTGCATTATTGTACGTTTCCCTGCAAACGCTCTCATTACTATATACGGACCCTGGGAGCCTATAAAGACGACACAATGGACGCTGGAGGGCTGCTGGCTGCACTGGCTACTAGTCTGCGAAGTGATTGACCTCTAAAATGGTAGTACATGATAATAAAAATCAATTTAAAAGAGAATTTTGCATTTGTTTTGTTATTTTCATTATTGTGCGTTTCCCTGCAAACGCTCTCATTACTATATAAGGACCCTGGGTGCCTATACAGACGATAGAATGGACGCTGGAGGACTGCGGACTGCACTGGCGACTAGTCTGCGAAGTGATTGACCTCTAAAATGGTAGTACATGATAATAAAAATCTATTTAAAAGAGAATTTTGCATTTATTTCGTTATTTGCATTATTGGGCGTTTCCCTGCAAACGCTCTCATTACTATATAAGGACCCTGGGAGCCTATACAGACGACAGAATGGACGCTGGAGGACTGCGGACTGCACTGGCGACTAGTCTGCGAAGTGATTGACCTCTAAAATGGTAGTACATGATAATAAAAATCTATTTAAAAGAGAATTTTTCATTTATTTCGTTTTTTTCAATTATTCTGCGTTTCCCTGCAAACGCTCTCATTACTATATAAGGACCCTGGGAGCCTATACAGACGACAGATTGGACGCTGGAGGGCTGCTAGCTGCAATGGCTACTAGTCTGCGAAGTAAATGACCTCTAAAATGGTAGTACATGATAATAAAAATCTATTTAAAAGAGAATTTTGCATTTATTTCGTTATTTGCATTATTGTGCGTATCCCTGCAAACGCTCTCATTACTATATAAGGACCCTGGGAGCCTATACAGACGACAGAATGGACGCTGGAGGACTGCGGACTGCACTGGCGACTAGTCTGGGAAGTGATTGACCTCTAAAATGGTAGTACATGATAATAAAAATCTATTATAAGAGAATTTTGCATTTATTTCGTTATTTGCATTATTGTGCGTTTCCCTGCAAACGCTCTCATTACTATATAAGGACCCTGGGAGCCTATACAGACGACAGAATGGACGCTGGAGGACTGCTAGCTTCACTGGCGATTAGTCTGCGAAGTGATTGACCTCTAAAATGTTAGTACATGATAATAAAAGTCTATTTAAAAGAGAATTTTGCATTTGTTTCGTTATTTGCATTATTGTGCGATTCCCTGCAAACGCTCTCATTACTATATAAGGACCCTGGGAGCCTATACAGACGACAGAATGGACGCTGGAGGGCTGCTAGCTGCACTGGCTACTAGTCTGCGAAGTGATTGACCTCTAAAATGTTAGTACATGATAATAAAAATCTATTTAAAAGAGAATTTTGCATTTATTTCGTTATTTGCATTATTGTGCGTTTCCCTGCCAACGCTCTCATTACTATATAAGGACCCTGGGAGCCTATACAGACGACAGAATGGACACTGGAAGACTGCTAGCTTCACTGCCGACTAGTCTGCGAAGTGATTGACTTCTAAAATGGTAGTACATGCTAATAAAAATCTATTTAAAAGAGAATTTTTCATTTGTTTCGTTATTTGCATTATTGTACGTTTCCCTGCAAGCGCTCTCATTACTATATACGGACCCTGGGAGCCTATAAAGACGACACAATGGACGCTGGAGGGCTGCTGGCTGCACTGGCTACTAGTCTGCGAAGTGATTGACCTCTAAAATGGTAGTACATGATAATAAAAATCAATTTAAAAGAGAATTTTGCATTTGTTTTGTTATTTTCATTATTGTGCGTTTCCCTGCAAACGCTCTCATTACTATATAAGGACCCTGGGTGCCTATACAGACGATAGAATGGACGCTGGAGGACTGCGGACTGCACTGGCGACTAGTCTGCGAAATGATTGGCCTCTAAAATGGTAGTACATGAAAATAAAAATCTATTTAAAAGAGAATTTGCATTTATTTCGTTATTTGCATTATTGTGCGTTTCCCTGCAAACGCTCTCTTTACTATATCATAACCCTGGGAGCCTATACAGACGACAGAATGGACGCTGGAGGACTGCTAGCTTCACTGGCGACTAGTCTGCGAAGTGATTGACCTCTAAAATGGTAGTACATGATAATAAAAATCTATTTAAAAGAGAATTTTGCATTTATTTCGTTATTTGCATTATTGGGCGTTTCCCTGCAAACTCTCTCATTACTATATAAGGACCCTGGGAGCCTATACAGAAGACAGAATGGACGCTGGAGGACTGCTAGCTTCACTGGCGACTAGTCTGCGAAGTGATTGACCTCTAAATGGTAGTACATGATAATAAAAATCTATTTAAATAAGAATTTTGCATTTTTTTCGTTATTTGCAATATTGGGCGTTTCCCTGCAAACGCTCACAATACTATATAAGGACCCTGGGAGCCTATACAGACGACAGAATGGACGCTGGAGGGCTGCTAGCTGCACTGGCTACTAGTCTGCGAAGTGATTGACCTCTAAAACGTTAGTACATGATAATAAAAATCTGTTTAAAAGAGAATTTTGCATTTATTTCGTTATTTGCATTATTGTGCGTTTCTCTGCAAACGCTCTCATTACTATATAAGGACCCTGGGAGCCTATACAGACGACAGAATTTACGCTGGAGGACTGCTAGCTTCACTGGCGACTAGTCTGCGAAGTGATTGACCTCTAAAATGGTAGTACATGATAATAAAAAACTATTTAAAAGAGAATTTTGCATTTGTTTCGTTATTTGCATTATTGTGCGTTTCCCTGCAAACGCTCTCATTACTATATACGGACCCTGGGAGCCTATAAAGACGATAGAATGGACGCTGGAGGGATGCTAGCTGCACTGGCTACTAGTGTGCGAAGTGATGGACCTCTAAAATGGTAGTACATGATAATAAAAAACTATTTAAAAGAGAATTTTGCATTTATTTCGTTATTTGCATTATTGGGCGTTTCCCTGCAAACGCTCTCATTACTATATAAGGACCCTGGGAGCCTATACAGACGACAAAATGGACGCTGGAGGACTGCTAGCTTCACTCGCGACTAGTCTGCGAAGTGACTGACTTCTAAAATGGTAGTACATGCTAATAAAAATCTATTTAAAAGAGAATTTTGCATTTATTTCGTTATTTGCATTATTGTGCGTTTCTCTGCAAACGCTCTCATTACTATATAAGGAACCTGGGAGCCTATACAGACGACAGAATGGACGCTGGAGGACTGCTAGCTTCACTGGCGACTAGTCTGAGAAGTGATTGACCTCTAAAATGGTAGTATATGATAATAAAAATCTATTTAAAAGAGAATTTTGCATTTGTTTTGTTATTTTCATTATTGTGCGTTTCCCTGCAAACGCTCTCATTACTATATAAGGACCCTGGGAGCCTATACAGACGACAGAATGGACGCTGGAGGACTGCGGACTGAACTGGCTACTAGTCTGCGAAGTGATTGACCTCTAAAATGGTAGTACATGATAATATAAATCTATTTAAAAGAGAATTTCGCATTTGTTTCGTTATTTGCATTATTGGGCGTTTCCCTGCAAACGCTCACATTACTTTATAAGGACCCTGGGAGCCTATACAGACGATAGAATGGACGCTGGAGGGATGCTAGCTGCACTGGCTACTAGTGTGCGAAGTGATGGACCTCTAAAATGGTAGTACATGATAATAAAAAACTATTTAAAAGAGAATTTAGCATTTATTTCGTTATTTGCATTATTGGGCGTTTCCCTGCAAACGCTCTCATTACTATATAAGGACCCTGGGAGCCTATACAGACGACAGAATGGACGCTGGAGGACTGCTAGCTTCACTGGCGACTAGTCTGCGAAGTGATTGACTTCTAAAATGGTAGTACATGCTAATAAAAATCTATTTAAAAGAGAATTTTGCATTTATTTCGTTATTTGCATTATTGTGCGTTTCTATGCAAACGCTCTCATTACTATATAAGGACCCTGGGAGCCTATACAGACGACAGAATGGACGCTGGAGGACTGCTAGCTTCACTGGCGACTAGTCTGCGAAGTGATTGACCACTAAAATGGTAGTACATGATAATAAAAATCTATTTAAAAGAGAATATTACATTTATTTCGTTAATTGCATTATTGTGCGTTTCCCTGCAAACGCTCACATTACTATATAAGGACCCTGGGAGCCTATACAGACGACAGAATGGACGCTGGAGGACTGCTAGCTTCACTGGTGACTAGTCTGCGAAGTGATTGACCTCTAAAATGGTAGTACATGATAATAAAAATCTATTTAAAAGAGGATTTTGCATTTGTTTCGTTATTTGCATTATTGTGCGTTTCCCTGCAAACGCTCTCATTACTATATAAGGACCCTGGGAGCCTATACAGACGACAGAATGGACGCTGGAGGGATGCTAGCTGCACTGGCTACTAGTGTGCGAAGTGATGGACCTCTAAAATGGTAGTACATGATAATAAAAATCTATTTAAAAGAGAATTTTGCATTTATTTCGTTATTTGCATTATTGTGCGTTTCCCTGCAAACGCTCTCATTACTATATAAGGACCCTGGGAGCCTATACAGACGACAGAATGGACGCTGGAGGACTGCTAGCTTCACTGGCGACTAGTCTGCGAAGTGATTGACCTCTAAAATGGTAGTACATGATAATAAAAATCTATTTAAAAGAGAATATTACATTTATTTCGTTAATTGCATTATTGTGCGTTTCCCTGCAAACGCTCTCATTACTATATAAGGACCCTGGGAGCCTATACAGTCGACAGAATGGACGCTGGAGGACTGCTAGCTTCACTGGCGACTAGTCTGCGAAGTGATTGACCTCTAAAATGGTAGTACATGATAATAAAAATCTATTTAAAAGAGAATTTTGCATTTGTTTCGTTATTTGCATTATTGTGCGTTTCCCTGCAAACGCTCTCATTACTATATAAGGACCCTGGGAGCCTATACAGACGACAGAATGGACGCTGGAGGACTGCTAGCTCCACTGGCGACTAGTCTGCGAAGTGATTGACTTCTAAAATGGTAGTACGTGATAATAAAAATCTATTTAAAAGATAATTTTGCATTTATTTCGTTTTTTGCATTATTGTGCGTTTCCCTGCAAACTGTCTCATTACTATATCAGGACCCTGGGAGCCTATACAGACGACAGAATGGACGCTGCAGGACTGCGTGCTGCACTGGCGACTAGGCTGCGAAGTGATTGACCTCTAAAATGGTAGTACATGATAATAAAAATCTATTTAAAAGAGAATTTGCATTTATTTCGTTATTTGCATTATTGTGCGTTTCCCTACCAACGCTCTCTTTACTATATCATGACCCTGGGAGCCTATACAGAGGACAGAATGGACGCTGGAAGGCTGCTAGCTGCACTGGCTACTAGTCTGCTAAGTGATTGACCTCTAAAATGGTAGTACGTGATAATAAAAATCAATTTAAAAGATAATTTTGCATTTATTTCGTTTTTTGCATTATTGTGCGTTTCCCTGCAAACTGTCTCATTACTATATCAGGACCCTGGGAGCCTATACAGACGACAGAATGGACGCTGCAGGACTGCGTGCTGCACTGGCGACTAGGCTGCGAAGTGATTGACCTCTAAAATGGTAGTACATGATAATAAAAATCTATTTAAAAGAGAATTTGCATTTATTTCGTTATTTGCATTATTGTGCGTTTCCCTGCCAACGCTCTCTTTACTATATCATGACCCTGGGAGCCTATACAGACGACAGAATGGACGCTGGAGGGCTGCTAGCTGCAATGGCTACTAGTCTGCTAAGTGATTGACCTCTAAAATTGTAGTACATGATAATATAAATCTATTTAAAAGAGAATTTTGCATTTGTTTCGTTATTTGCATTATTGTGCGTTTCCCTGCAAACGCTCTCATTACTATATAAGGATCCTGGGAGCCTATACAGACGACAGAATGGACGCTGGAGGACTGCGGACTGCACTGGCGACTAGTCTGCGAAGTGATTGACCTCTAAAATGGTAGTACATGATAATGAAAATCTATTTAAAAGAGAATTTTGCATTTATTTCGTTATTTGAATTATTGTGCGTTTCCCTGCCAACGCTCTCATTACTATATCATGACCCTGGGAGCCTATACAGACGACAGAATGGACGCTGGAGGACTGCGGACTGCACTGGCGACTAGTCTGCGAAGTGATTGACCTCTAAAATGGTAGTACTTGATAATAAAAAACTATTTAAAAGAGAATTTTGCATTTATTTCGTTATTTGCATTATTGGGCGTTTCCCTGCAAACGCTCTCATTACTATATAAGGACCCTGGGAGCCTATACAGACGACAGAATGGACGCTGGAGGACTGCGGACTGCACTGGCGACTAGTCTGCGAAGTGATTGACCTCTAAAATGGTAGTACATGATAATAAAAAACTATTTAAAAGAGAATTTTGCATTTATTTCGTTATTTGCATTATTGGGCGTTTCCCTGCAAACGCTCTCATTACTATATAAGGACCCTGGGTGCCTATACAGACGACAGAATGGACGCTGGAGGGCTGCTAGCTGCACTGGCTACTAGTCTGCGAAGTGATTGACCTCTAAAATGTTAGTACATGATAATAAAAATCTATTTAAAAGAGAATTTTGCATTTATTTCGTTATTTGCATTATTGTGCCTTTCCCTGCAAACGCTCTCATTACTATATAAGGACCCTGGGAGCCTATACAGACGACAGAATGGACGCTGGAGGACTGCGGTCTGCACTGGCGACTAGTCTGCGAAGTGATTGACCTCTAAAATGGTAGTACATGAAAATAAAAATCTATTTAAAAGAGAATTTGCATTTATTTCGTTATTTGCATTATTGTGCGTTTCCTGCCAACGCTCTCATTACTATATCATAACCCTGGGAGCCTATACAGACGACAGAATGGACTCCGGAGGGCTGCTAGCTGCACTGGCTGCTAGTCTGCAAAATGATTGACCTCTAAAATGGTAGTACATGATAATAAAAATCTATTTAAAAGAGAAATTTGCATTTATTTCGTTATTTGCATTACTGTGCGTTTCCCTGCCAACGCTCTCATTACTATATCATGACCCTGGGAGCCTATACAGACGACAGAATGGACGCTGGAGGAATGCTAGCTTCACTGGCGACTAGTCTGCGAAGTGATTGACCACTAAAATGGTAGTACATGATAATAAAAATCTATTTAAAAGAGAATTTTGCATTTATTTCGTTATTTGCATTATTGTGCGTTTCCCTGCAAACGGTCTCATTACTAAATAAGGACCCTGGGAGCCTATACAGACGACAGAATGGACGCTGGAGGACTGCTAGCTTCACTGGCGACTAGTCTGCGAAGTGATTGACCTCTAAAATGGTGGTACATGATAATAAAAATCTATTTAAAAGAGAATTTCGCATTTGTTTCGTTATTTGCATTATTGGGCGTTTCCCTGCAAACGCTCACATTTCTATATAAGGACCCTGGGAGCCTATACAGACGACAGAATGGACGCTGGAGGGCTGCTAGTTGCACTGGCTACTAGTCTGCGAAGTGATTGACCTCTAAAATGGTAGTACATGATAATAAAAAACTATTTAAAAGAGAATTTTGCATTTATTTCGTTATTTGCATTATTGGGCGTTTCCCTGCAAACGCTCTCATCACTATATAAGGACCCTGGGAGCCTATACAGACGACAGAATGGACGCTGGAGGACTGCGGACTGCACTGGCGACTAGTCTGCGAAGTGATTGACCTCTAAAATGGTAGTACATGAAAATAAAAATCTATTTAAAAGAGAATTTGCATTTATTTCGTTATTTGCATCACTGTGCGTTTCCCTGCCAACGCTCTCATTACTATATCATGGCCCTGGGAGCCTATACAGACGACAGAATGGACGCTGGAGGACTGCTAGCTTCACTGGCGACTAGTCTGCGAAGTGATTGACCACTAAAATGGTAGTACATGATAATAAAAATCTATTTAAAAGAGAATTTTGCATTTATTTCGTTATTTGCATTATTGTGCGTTTCCCTGCAAACGCTCTCATTACTGTATCATGACCCTGGGAGCCTATACAGACGACAGAATGGACGCTGGAGGACTGCTAGCATCACTGGCGATTAGTCTGCGAAGTGAGTGACCTCTAAAATGGTAGTACATGATAATAAAAATCTATTTAAAAGAGAATATTACATTTATTTCGTTATTTGAATTATTGTGCGTTTCCCTGCAAACGCTCTCATTACTATATAAGGACCCTGGGAGCCTATACAGTCGACAGAATGGACGCTGGAGGACTGCTAGCTTCACTGGCGACTAGTCTGCGAAGTGATTGACCTCTAAAATGGTAGTACATGATAATAAATATCTATTTAAAAGAGAATTTTGCATTTGTTTCGTTATTTGCATTATTGTGCGTTTCCCTGCAAACGCTCTCATTACTATATAAGGACCCTGGG
Organism: Locusta migratoria; assembly: GCA_026315105.1. Taxonomy (NCBI): domain Eukaryota; kingdom Metazoa; phylum Arthropoda; class Insecta; order Orthoptera; family Acrididae; genus Locusta; species Locusta migratoria. The sequence goes on from JAOYRU010000244.1 coordinate 55,117, forward strand.
AGCCTATACAGACGACAGAATGGACGCTGGAGGACTGCTAGCTTCACTGGCGAACAGTCTGCGAAGTGATTGACCTCTAAAATGGTAGTACGTGATAATAAAAATCTATTTAAAAGATAATTTTGCATTTATTTCGTTTTTTGCATTATTGTGCGTTTCCCTGCAAACTGTCTCATTACTATATCAGGAACCTGGGAGCCTATACAGACGACAGAATAGACGCTGCAGGACTGCGTGCTGCACTGGCGACTAGGCTGCGAAGTGATTGACCTCTAAAATGGTAGTACATGATAATAAAAATCTATTTAAAAGAGAATTTGCATTTATTTCGTTATTTGCATTATTGTGCGTGTCCCTGCCAACCCTCTCTTTACTATATCATGACCCTGGGAGCCTATACAGAGGACAGAATGGACGCTGGAGGGCTGCTAGCTGCACTGGCTACTAGTCTGCTAAGTGATTGACCTCTAAAATGGTAGTACGTGATAATAAAAATCTATTTAAAAGATAATTTTGCATTTATTTCGTTTTTTGCATTATTGTGCGTTTCCCTGCAAACTGTCTCATTACTATATCAGGACCCTGGGAGCCTATACAGACGACAGAGGGGACGCTGCAGGACTGCGTGCTGCACTGGCGACTAGGCTGCGAAGTGATTGACCTCTAAAATGGTAGTACATGATAATAAAAATCTATTTAAAAGAGAATTTGCATTTATTTCGTTATTTGCATTATTGTGCGTTTCCCTGCCAACGCTCTCTTTACTATATCATGACCCTGGGAGCCTATACAGACGACAGAATGGACGCTGGAGGACTGCGGACTGCACTGGCGACTAGTCTGCGAAGTGATTGACCTCTAAAATGGTAGTACATGATAATAAAAAACTATTTAAAAGAGAATTTTGCATTTATTTCGTTATTTGCATTATTGGGCGTTTCCCTGCAAACGCTCTCATTACTATATAAGGACCCTGGGAGCCTATACAGACGACAGAATGGACGCTGGAGGACTGCGGACTGCACTGGCGACTAGTCTGCGAAGTGATTGACCTCTAAAATGGTAGTACATGATAATAAAAAAATATTTAAAAGAGAATTTTGCATTTATTTCGTTATTTGCATTATTGGGCGTTTCCCTGCAAACGCTCTCATTACTATATAAGGACCATGGGTGCCTATACAGACGACAGAATGGACGCTGGAGGGCTGCTAGCTGCAATGGCTACTAGTCTGCGAAGTGATTGACCTCTAAAATGGTAGTACATGATAATAAAAATCTATTTAAAAGAGAATTATGCATTTATTTCGTTATTTGCATTATTATGCGTTTCCCTGCAAACGCTCTCATTACTATATAAGGACTCTGGGAGCCTATACAGACGACAGAATGGACGCTGAAGGACTGCTAGCTTCACTGGCGACTAGTCTGCGAAGTGATTGACCTCTAAAATGGTAGTACATGATAATAAAAATCTATTTAAAAGAGAATTTTGCATTTGTTTCGTTATTTGCATTATTGTGCGTTTCCCTGCAAACGCTCTCATTACTATATAATGTCCCTGGGAGCCTATACAGACGACAGAATGGACGCTGGAGGGCTGCTAGCTGCACTGGCTACTAGTCTGCGAAGTGATTGACCTCTAAAATGTTAGTACATGATAATAAAAATCTATTTAAAAGAGAATTTTGCATTTATTTCGTTATTTGCATTATTGTGCCTTTCCCTGCAAACGCTCTCATTACTATATAAGGACCCTGGGAGCCTATACAGACGACAGAATGGACGCTGGAGGACTGCTAGCTTCACTGGCGACTAGTCTGCGAAGTGATTGACTTCTAAAATGGTAGTACATGCTAATAAAAATCTATTTAAAAGAGAATTTTGCATTTGTTTCGTTATTTGCATTATTGTACGTTTCCCTGCAAACGCTCTCATTACTATATTCGGACCCTGGGAGCCTATAAAGACGACAGAATGGACGCTGGAGGGCTGCTGGCTGCACTAGCTACAAGTCTGCGAAGTGATTGACCTCTAAAATGGTAGTACATGATAATAAAAATCTATTTAAAAGAGAATTTTGCATTTGTTTTGTTATTTTCATTATTGTGCGTTTCCCTGCAAACGCTCTCATTACTATATAAGGACCCTGGGAGCCTATACAGACGACAGAATGGACGCTGGAGGACTGCGGACTGCACTGGCGACTAGTCTGCGAAGTGATTGACCACTAAAATGGTAGTACATGAAAATAAAAATCTATTAAAAAGAGAATTTGCATTTATTTCGTTATTTGCATTATTGTGCGTTTCCTGCCAACGCTCTCATTACTATATCATAACCCTGGGAGCCTATACAGACGACAGAATGGACTCCGGAGGGCTGCTAGCTGCACTGGCTGCTAGTCTGGAAAATGATTGACCTCTAAAATGGTAGTACATGATAATAAAAATCTATTTAAAAGAGAAATTTGCATTTATTTCGTTATTTGCATTACTGTGTGTTTCCCTGCCAACGCTCTCATTACTATATCATGACCCTGGGAGCCTATACAGACGACAGAATGGACGCTGGAGGACTGCTAGCTTCACTGGCGACTAGTCTGCGAAGTGATTGACCTCTAAAATGGTGGTACATGATAATAAAAATCTATTTAAAAGAGAATTTCGCATTTGTTTCGTTATTTGCATTATTGGGCGTTTCCCTGCAAACGCTCACATTACTATATAAGGACCCTGGGAGCCTATACAGACGACAGAATGGACGCTGGAGGGCTGCTAGCTGCACTGGCTACTAGTCTGCGAAGTGATTGACCTCTAAAATGGTAGTACATGATGATAAAAAACTATTTAAAAGAGAATTTTGCATTTATTTCGTTATTTGCATTATTGGGCGTTTCCCTGCAAACGCTCTCATTACTATATAAGGACCCTGGGAGCCTATACAGACGACAGAATGGACGCTGGAGGACTGCGGACTGCACTGGCGACTAGTCTGCGAAGTGATTGACCTCTAAAATGGTAGTACATGAAAATAAAAATCTATTTAAAAGATAATTTGCATTTATTTCGTTATTTGCATCACTGTGCGTTTCCCTGCCAACGCTCTCATTACTATATCATGACCCTGGGAGCCTATACAGACGACAGAATGGACGCTGGAGGACTGCTAGCTTCACTGGCGACTAGTCTGCGAAGTGATTGACCACTAAAATGGTAGTACATGATAATAAAAATCTATTTAAAAGAGAATTTTGCATTTATTTCGTTATTTGCATTATTGTGCGTTTCCCTGCAAACGCTCTCATTACTGTATCATGACCCTGGGAGCCTATACAGACGACAGAATGGACGCTGGAGGACTGCTAGCATCACTGGCGATTAGTCTGCGAAGTGAGTGACCTCTAAAATGGTAGTACATGATAATTAAAATCTATTTAAAAGAGAATTTTGCATTTATTTCGTTATTTGCATTATTGTGCGTCTCCCTGCAAACGCTCCCATTACTATATACGGACCCTGGGAGCCTATAAAGACGACAGAATGGACGCTGGAGGGCTGCTGGCTGCAGTGGCTACTAGTCTGCGAAGTGATTGACCTCTAAAAATGGTAGTATATGATAATAAAAATGTATTTAAAAGAGAATTTTGCATTTGTTTCGTTATTTTCATTATTGTGCGTTTCCCTGCCAACGCTCTCATTACTATATAAGGACCCTGGGAGCCTATACAGACGACAGAATGGACGCTGGAGGACTGCTAGCTTCACTGGCGACTAGTCTGCGAAGTGATTGACCTCTAAAATGGTAGTACATGATAATAAAAATCTATTTAAAAGAGAATTTTGCATTTATTTCGTTATTTGCATTATTGTGCGTTTCCCTGCAAACGCTCTCATTACTATATAAGGACCCTGGGAGCCTATACAGACGACAGAATGGACGCTGGAGGACTGCTAGCTTCACTGGCGATTAGTCTGCGAAGTGATTGACCTCTAAAATGGTAGTACATGATAATAAAAATCTATTTAAAAGAGAATATTACATTTATTTCGTTATTTGCATTATTGTGCGTTTCCCTGCAAACGCTCTCATTACTATATAAGGACCCTGGGAGCCTATACAGAAGACAGAATGGACGCTGAAGTACTGCTAGCTTCACTGGCGACTAGTCTGCGAAGTGATTGACCTCTAAAATGGTAGTACATGATAATAAAAATCTATTTAAAAGAGAATTTTGCATTTGTTTCGTTATTTGCATTATTGTGCGTTTCCCTGCAAACGCTCTCATTACTATATAAGGTCCCTGGGAGCCTATACAGACGACAGAATGGACGCTGGAGGGCTGCTAGCTGCACTGGCTACTAGTCTGCGAAGTGATTGACCTCTAAAATGTTAGTACATGATAATAAAAATCTATTTAAAAGAGAATTTTGCATTTATTTCGTTATTTGCATTATTGTGCCTTTCCCTGCAAACGCTCTCATTACTATATAAGGACCCTGGGAGCCTATACAGACGACAGAATGGACGCTGGAGGACTGGTAGCTTCACTGGCGACTAGTCTGCGAAGTGATTGACTTCTAAAATGGAAGTACATGCTAATAAAAATCTATTTAAAAGAGAATTTTGCATTTGTTTTGTTATTTGCATTATTGTACGTTTCCCTGCAAACGCTCTCATTACTATATTCGGACCCTGGGAGCCTATAAAGACGACAGAATGGACGCTGGAGGGCTGCTGGCTGCACTGGCTACTAGTCTGCGAAGTGATTGACCTCTAAAATGGTAGTACATGATAATAAAAATCTATTTAAAAGAGAATTTTGCATTTATTTCGTTATTTGCATTATTGTGCGTTTCCCTGCAAACGCTCTCATTACTATATAAGGACCATGGGAGCCTATACAGACGACAGAATGGACGCTGGAGGACTGCTAGCTTCACTGGCGATTAGTCTGCGAAGTGATTGACCTCTAAAATGGTAGTACATGATAATAAAAATCTATTTAAAAGAGAATATTACATTTATTTCGTTATTTGCATTATTGTGCGTTTCCCTGCAAACGCTCTCATTACTATATAAGGACCCTGGGAGCCTATACAGAAGACAGAATGGACGCTGAAGTACTGCTAGCTTCACTGGCGACTAGTCTGCGAAGTGATTGACCTCTAAAATGGTAGTACATGATAATAAAAATCTATTTAAAAGAGAATTTTGCATTTGTTTCGTTATTTGCATTATTGTGCGTTTCCCTGCAAACGCTCTCATTACTATATAAGGTCCCTGGGAGCCTATACAGACGACAGAATGGACGCTGGAGGGCTGCTAGCTGCACTGGCTACTAGTCTGCGAAGTGATTGACCTCTAAAATGTTAGTACATGATAATAAAAATCTATTTAAAAGAGAATTTTGCATTTATTTCGTTATTTGCATTATTGTGCCTTTCCCTGCAAACGCTCTCATTACTATATAAGGACCCTGGGAGCCTATACAGACGACAGAATGGACGCTGGAGGACTGGTAGCTTCACTGGCGACTAGTCTGCGAAGTGATTGACTTCTAAAATGGTAGTACATGCTAATAAAAATCTATTTAAAAGAGAATTTTGCATTTGTTTTGTTATTTGCATTATTGTACGTTTCCCTGCAAACGCTCTCATTACTATATTCGGACCCTGGGAGCCTATAAAGACGACAGAATGGACGCTGGAGGGCTGCTGGCTGCACTGGCTACTAGTCTGCGAAGTGATTGACCTCTAAAATGGTAGTACATGATAATAAAAATCTATTTAAAAGAGAATATTACATTTATTTCGTTATTTGCATTATTGTGCGTTTCCCTGCAAACGCTCTCATTACTATATAAGGACCCTGGGAGCCTATACAGAAGACAGAATGGACGCTGAAGTACTGCTAGCTTCACTGGCGACTAGTCTGCGAAGTGATTGACCTCTAAAATGGTAGTACATGATAATAAAAATCTATTTAAAAGAGAATTTTGCATTTGTTTCGTTATTTGCATTATTGTGCGTTTCCCTGCAAACGCTCTCATTACTATATAAGGTCCCTGGGAGCCTATACAGACGACAGAATGGACGCTGGAGGGCTGCTAGTTGCACTGGCTACTAGTCTGCGAAGTGATTGACCTCTAAAATGTTAGTACATGATAATAAAAATCTATTTAAAAGAGAATTTTGCATTTATTTCGTTATTTGCATTATTGTGCCTTTCCCTGCAAACGCTCTCATTACTATATAAGGACCCTGGGAGCCTATAAAGACGACAGAATGGACGCTGGAGGGCTGCTGGCTGCACTAGCTACTAGTCTGCGAAGTGATTGACCTCTAAAATGGTAGTACATGATAATAAAAATCTATTTAAAAGAGAATTTTGCATTTGTTTTGTTATTTTCATTATTGTGCGTTTCCCTGCAAACGCTCTCATTACTATATAAGGACCCTGGGAGCCTATACAGACGACAGAATGGACGCTGGAGGACTGCGGACTGCACTGGCGACTAGTCTGCGAAGTGATTGACCTCTAAAATGGTAGTACATGAAAATAAAAATCTATTTAAAAGAGAATTTGCATTTATTTCGTTATTTGCATTATTGTGCGTTTCCTGCCAACGCTCTCATTACTATATCATAACCCTGGGAGCCTATACAGACGACAGAATGGACTCCGGAGGGCTGCTAGCTGCACTGGCTGCTAGTCTGCAAAATGATTGACCTCTAAAATGGTAGTACATGATAATAAAAATCTATTTAAAAGAGAATTTTGCATTTATTTCGTTATTTGCATTACTGTGCGTTTCCCTGCCAACGCTCTCATTACTATATCATGACCCTGGGAGCCTATACAGACGACAGAATGGACGCTGGAGGACTGCTAGCTTCACTGGCGATTAGTCTGCGAAGTGATTGACCTCTAAAATGGTAGTACATGATAATAAAAATCTATTTAAAAGAGAATATTACATTTATTTCGTTATTTGCATTATTGTGCGTTTCCCTGCAAACGCTCTCATTACTATATAAGAACCCTGGGAGCCTATACAGAAGACAGAATGGACGCTGAAGTACTGCTAGCTTCACTGGCGACTAGTCTGCGAAGTGATTGACCTCTAAAATGGTAGTACATGATAATAAAAATCTATTTAAAAGAGAATTTCGCATTTGTTTCGTTATTTTCATTATTGGGCGTTTCCCTGCAAACGCTCACATTACTATATAAGGACCCTGGGAGCCTATACAGACGACAGAATGGACGCTGGACTGCTGCTAGCTGCACTGGCTACTAGTCTGCGAAGTGATTGACCTCTAAAATGGTAGTACATGATAATAAAAAACTATTTAAAAGAGAATTTTGCATTTATTTCGTTATTTGCATTATTGGGCGTTTCCCTGCAAACGCTCTCATTACTATATAAGGACCCTGGGAGCCTATACAGACGACAGAATGGACGCTGGAGGACTGCGGACTGCACTGGCGACTAGTCTGCGAAGTGATTGACCTCTAAAATGGTAGTACATGAAAATAAAAATCTATTTAAAAGAGAATTTTGCATTTATTTCGTTATTTGCATTATTGTGCGTTTCCCTGCAAACGGTCTCATTACTATATAAGGACCCTGGGAGCCTATACAGACGACAGAATGGACGCTGGAGGACTGCTAGCTTTACTGGCGACTAGTCTGCGAAGTGATTGACCTCTACAAATGGTAGTATATGATAATAAAAATCTATTTAAAAGAGAATTTTGCATTTGATTCGTTATTTGCATTATTGTGCGTTTCCCTGCAAACGCTCTCATTACTATATAAGGACCCTGGGAGCCTATACAGACGACAGAATGGACGCTGGAGGACTGCGGACTGCACTGGCGACTAGTCTGCGAAGTGATTGACCTCTAAAATGGTAGTACATGATAATAAAAAACTATTTAAAAGATAATTTTGCATTTATTTCGTTATTTGCATTATTGGGCGTTTCCCTGCAAACGCTCTCATTACTATATAAGGACCCTGGGAGCCTATACAGACGACAGAATGGACGCTGGAGGGCTGCTAGCTGCAATGGCTACTAGTCTGCGAAGTGATTGACCTCTAAAATGGTAGTACATGATAATAAAAATCTATTTAAAAGAGAATTTTGCATTTATTTCGTTATTTGCATTATTGTGCGTTTCCCTGCAAACGCTCTCATTACTATATAAGGACCCTGGGAGCCTATACAGACGACAGAATGGACGCTGGAGGACTGCTAGCTTCGCTGGCGACTAGTCTGCGAAGAGATTGACCTCTAAAGTGGTAGTACATGATAATAAAAATCTATTTAAAAGAGAATTTTGCATTTGTTTCGTTATTTGCATTATTGTGCGTTTCCCTGCAAACGCTCTCATTACTATATAAGGAACCTGGGAGCCTATACAGACGACAGAATGGACGCTGGAAGGCTGCTGGCTGCACTGGCGACTAGTCTGCGAAGTGATTGATCTCTAAAATGTTAGTACATGATAATAAAAATCTATTTAAAAGAGAATTTTGCATTTGTTTCGTTATTTGCTTTATTGTGCGTCTCCCTGCAAACGCTCCCATTACTATATACGGACCCTGGGAGCCTATAAAGACGACAGAATGGACGCTGGAGGGCTGCTGGCTGCACTGGCTACTAGTCTGCGAAGTGATTGACCTCTAAAAATGGTAGTATATGATAATAAAAATCTATTTAAAAGAGAATTTTGCAATTGTTTCGTTATTTTCATTATTTTGCGTTTCCATGCCAACGCTCTCATTACTATATAAGGACCCTGGGAGCCTATACAGACGACAGAATGGACGCTGGAGGACTGCTAGCTTCACTGGCGACTAGTCTGCGAAGTGATTGACTTCTAAAATGGTAGTACATGATAATAAAAATCTATTTAAAAGAGAATTTTGCATTTGTTTCGTTATTTGCATTATTGTGCGTTTCCCTGCAAACGCTCTCATTACTATATAAGGACCCTGGGAGCCTATACAGACGACAGAATGGACGCTGGAAGGCTGCTGGCTGCACTGGCGACTAGTCTGCGAAGTGATTGACATCTAAAATGGTAGTACATGATAATAAAAAACTATTTAAAAGAGAATTTTGCATTTGTTTCGTTATTTGCATTATTGTGCGTTTCCCTGCGAACGCTCTCATTACTATATACGGACCCTGGGAGCCTATAAAGACGACAGAATGGACGCTGGAGGGATGCTGGCTGCACTGGCTACTAGTCTGCGAAGTGATTGACCTCTACAAATGGTAGTATATGATAATAAAAATGTATTTAAAAGAGAATTTTGCATTTGTTTTGTTATTTTCATTATTGTGCGTTTCCCTGCAAACGCTCTCATTACTATATAAGGACCCTGGGAGCCTATACAGACGACAGAATGGACGCTGGAGGACTGCGGACTGCACTGGCGACTAGTCTGCGAAGTGACTGACCTCTAAAATGGTAGTACATGATAATAAAAAACTATTTAAAAGAGAATTTTGCATTTATTTCGTTATTTGCATTATTGGGCGTTTCCCTGCAAACGCTCTCATTACTATATAAGGACCCTGGGAGCCTATACAGACGACAGAATGGACGCTGGAGGGCTGCTAGCTGCAATGGCTACTAGTCTGCGAAGTGATTGACCTCTAAAATGGTAGTACATGATAATAAAAATCTATTTAAAAGAGAATTTTGCATTTATTTCGTTATTTGCATTATTGTGCGTTTCCCTGCAAACGCTCTCATTACTATATAAGGACCCTGGGAGCCTATACAGACGACAGAATGGACGCTGGAGGACTGCTGGCTTCACTGGCGATTAGTCTGCGAAGTGATTGACCTCTAAAATGGTAGTACATGATAATAAAAATCTATTTAAAAGAGAATATTACATTTATTTCGTTATTTGCATTATTGTGCGTTTCCCTGCAAACGCTCTCATTACTATATAAGGACCCTGGGAGCCTATACAGAAGACAGAATGGACGCTGAAGTACTGCTAGCTTCACTGGCGATTAGTCTGCGAAGTGATTGACCTCTAAAATGGTAGTACATGATAATAAAAATCTATTTAAAAGAGAATATTACATTTATTTCGTTATTTGCATTATTGTGCGTTTCCCTGCAAACGCTCTCATTACTATATAAGGACCCTGGGAGCCTATACAGACGACAGAATGGACGCTGGAGGGCTGCTAGTTGCACTGGCTACTAGTCTGCGAAGTGATTGACCTCTAAAATGTTAGTACATGATAATAAAAATCTATTTAAAAGAGAATTTTGCATTTATTTCGTTATTTGCATTATTGTGCCTTTCCCTGCAAACGCTCTCATTACTATATAAGGACCCTGGGAGCCTATACAGACGACAGAATGGACGCTGGAGGACTGCTAGCTTCACTGGCGACTAGTCTGCGAAGTGATTGACTTCTAAAATGGTAGTACATGCTAATAAAAATCTATTTAAAAGAGAATTTTGCATTTGTTTCGTTATTTGCATTATTGTACGTTTCCCTGCAAACGCTCTCATTACTATATTCGGACCCTGGGAGCCTATAAAGACGACAGAATGGACGCTGGAGGGCTGCTGGCTGCACTAGCTACTAGTCTGCGAAGTGATTGACCTCTAAAATGGTAGTACATGATAATAAAAATCTATTTAAAAGAGAATTTTGCATTTGTTTTGTTATTTTCATTATTGTGCGTTTCCCTGCAAACGCTCTCATTACTATATAAGGACCCTGGGAGCCTATACAGACGACAGAATGGACGCTGGAGGACTGCGGACTGCACTGGCGACTAGTCTGCGAAGTGATTGACCTCTAAAATGGTAGTACATGAAAATAAAAATCTATTTAAAAGAGAATTTGCATTTATTTCGTTATTTGCATTATTGTGCGTTTCCTGCCAACGCTCTCATTACTATATCATAACCCTGGGAGCCTATACAGACGACAGAATGGACTCCGGAGGGCTGCTAGCTGCACTGGCTGCTAGTCTGCAAAATGATTGACCTCTAAAATGGTAGTACATGATAATAAAAATCTATTTAAAAGAGAATTTTGCATTTATTTCGTTATTTGCATTACTGTGCGTTTCCCTGCCAACGCTCTCATTACTATATAAGGACCCTGGGAGCCTATTCAGACGACAGAATGGACGCTGGAGGACTGCTAGCTTCACTGGCGACTAGTCTGCGAAGTGATTGACCTCTAAAATGGTGGTACATGATAATAAAAATCTATTTAAAAGAGAATTTCGCATTTGTTTCGTTATTTGCATTATTGGGCGTTTCCCTGCAAACGCTCACATTACTATATAAGGACCCTGGGAGCCTATACAGACGACAGAATGGACGCTGGAGGGCTGCTAGCTGCACTGGCTACTAGTCTGCGAAGTGATTGACCTCTAAAATGGTAGTACATGATAATAAAAAACTATTTAAAAGAGAATTTTGCATTTATTTCGTTATTTGCATTATTGGGCGTTTCCCTGCAAACGCTCTCATTACTATATAAGGACCCTGGGAGCCTATACAGACGACAGAATGGACGCTGGAGGACTGCGGACTGCACTGGCGACTAGTCTGCGAAGTGATTGACCTCTAAAATGGTAGTACATGAAAATAAAAATCTATTTAAAAGAGAATTTGCATTTATTTCGTTACTTGCATTACTGTGCGTTTCCCTGCCAACGCTCTCATTACTATATACGGACCCTGGGAGCCTATAAAGACGACAGAATGGACGCTGGAGGGATGCTGGCTGCACTGGCTACTAGTCTGCGAAGTGATTGACCTCTACAAATGGTAGTATATGATAATGAAAATGTATTTAAAAGAGAATTTTGCATTTGTTTTGTTATTTTCATTATTGTGCGTTTCCCTGCAAACGCTCTCATTACTATATAAGGACCCTGGGAGCCTATACAGACGACAGAATGGACGCTGGAGGACTGCGGACTGCACTGGCGACTAGTCTGCGAAGTGATTGACCTCTAAAATGGTAGTACATGATAATAAAAAACTATTTAAAAGAGAATTTTGCATTTATTTCGTTATTTGCATTATTGGGCGTTTCCCTGCAAACGCTCTCATTACTATATAAGGACCCTGGGAGCCTAAACAGACGACAGAATGGACGCTGGAGGGCTGCTAGCTGCAATGGCTACTAGTCTGCGAAGTGATTGACCTCTAAAATGGTAGTACATGATAATAAAAATCTATTTAAAAGAGAATTTTGCATTTATTTCGTTATTTGCATTATTGTGCGTTTCCCTGCAAACGCTCTCATTACTATATAAGGACCCTGGGAGCCTATACAGACGACAGAATGGACGCTGGAGGACTGCTAGCTTCACTGGCGATTAGTCTGCGAAGTGATTGACCTCTAAAATGATAGTACATGATAATAAAAATCTATTTAAAAGAGAATATTACATTTATTTCGTTATTTGCATTATTGTGCGTTTCCCTGCAAACGCTCTCATTACTATATAAGGACCCTGGGAGCCTATACAGAAGACAGAATGGACACTGAAGTACTGCTAGCTTCACTGGCGACTAGTCTGCGAAGTGATTGACCTCTAAAATGGTAGTACATGATAATAAAAATCTATTTAAAAGAGAATTTTGCATTTGTTTCGTTATTTGCATTATTGTGCGTTTCCCTGCAAACGCTCTCATTACTATATAAGGTCCCTGGGAGCCTATACAGACGACAGAATGGACGCTGGAGGGCTGCTAGCTGCACTGGCTACTAGTCTGCGAAGTGATTGACCTCTAAAATGTTAGTACATGATAATAAAAATCTATTTAAAAGAGAATTTTGCATTTATTTCGTTATTTGCATTATTGGGCGTTTCCCTGCAAACGCTCTCATTACTATATAAGGACCCTGGGAGCCTATACAGACGACAGAATGGACGCTGGAGGACTGCGGACTGCACTGGCGACTAGTCTGCGAAGTGATTGACCTCTAAAATGGTAGTACATGAAAATAAAAATCTATTTAAAAGAGAATTTGCATTTATTTCGTTACTTGCATTACTGTGCGTTTCCCTGCCAACGCTCTCATTACTATATACGGACCCTGGGAGCCTATAAAGACGACAGAATGGACGCTGGAGGGATGCTGGCTGCACTGGCTACTAGTCTGCGAAGTGATTGACCTCTACAAATGGTAGTATATGATAATAAAAATGTATTTAAAAGAGAATTTTGCATTTGTTTTGTTATTTTCATTATTGTGCGTTTCCCTGCAAACGCTCTCATTACTATATAAGGACCCTGGGAGCCTATACAGACGACAGAATGGACGCTGGAGGACTGCGGACTGCACTGGCGACTAGTCTGCGAAGTGATTGACCTCTAAAATGGTAGTACATGATAATAAAAAACTATTTAAAAGAGAATTTTGCATTTATTTCGTTATTTGCATTATTGGGCGTTTCCCTGCAAACGCTCTCATTACTATATAAGGACCCTGGGAGCCTAAACAGACGACAGAATGGACGCTGGAGGGCTGCTAGCTGCAATGGCTACTAGTCTGCGAAGTGATTGACCTCTAAAATGGTAGTACATGATAATAAAAATCTATTTAAAAGAGAATTTTGCATTTATTTCGTTATTTGCATTATTGTGCGTTTCCCTGCAAACGCTCTCATTACTATATAAGGACCCTGGGAGCCTATACAGACGACAGAATGGACGCTGGAGGACTGCTAGCTTCACTGGCGATTAGTCTGCGAAGTGATTGACCTCTAAAATGATAGTACATGATAATAAAAATCTATTTAAAAGAGAATATTACATTTATTTCGTTATTTGCATTATTGTGCGTTTCCCTGCAAACGCTCTCATTACTATATAAGGACCCTGGGAGCCTATACAGAAGACAGAATGGACACTGAAGTACTGCTAGCTTCACTGGCGACTAGTCTGCGAAGTGATTGACCTCTAAAATGGTAGTACATGATAATAAAAATCTATTTAAAAGAGAATTTTGCATTTGTTTCGTTATTTGCATTATTGTGCGTTTCCCTGCAAACGCTCTCATTACTATATAAGGTCCCTGGGAGCCTATACAGACGACAGAATGGACGCTGGAGGGCTGCTAGCTGCACTGGCTACTAGTCTGCGAAGTGATTGACCTCTAAAATGGTAGTACATGATAATAAAAATCTATTTAAAAGAGAATTTTGCATTTATTTCGTTATTTGCATTATTGTGCCTTTCCCTGCAAACGCTCTCATTACTATATAAGGACCCTGGGAGCCTATACAGACGACAGAATGGACGCTGGAGGACTGCTAGCTTCACTGGCGATTAGTCTGCGAAGTGATTGACTTCTAAAATGGTAGTACATGCTAATAAAAATCTATTTAAAAGAGAATTTTGCATTTGTTTCGTTATTTGCATTATTGTACGTTTCCCTGCAAACGCTCTCATTACTATATTCGGACCCTGGGAGCCTATAAAGACGACAGAATGGACGCTGGAGGGCTGCTGGCTGCACTGGCTACTAGTCTGCGAAGTGATTGACCTCTAAAATGGTAGTACATGATAATAAAAATCTATTTAAAAGAGAGTATTACATTTATTTCGTTATTTGCATTATTGTGCGTTTCCCTGCAAACGCTCTCATTACTATATAAGGACCCTGGGAGCCTATACAGAAGACAGAATGGACGCTGAAGTACTGCTAGCTTCACTGGCGACTAGTCTGCGAAGTGATTGACCTCTAAAATGGTAGTACATGATAATAAAAATCTATTTAAAAGAGAATTTTGCATTTGTTTCGTTATTTGCATTATTGTGCGTTTCCCTGCAAACGCTCTCATTACTATATAAGGTCCCTGGGAGCCTATACAGACGACAGAATGGACGCTGGAGGGCTGCTAGTTGCACTGGCTACTAGTCTGCGAAGTGATTGACCTCTAAAATGTTAGTACATGATAATAAAAATCTATTTAAAAGAGAATTTGGCATTTATTTCGTTATTTGCATTATTGTGCCTTTCCCTGCAAACGCTCTCATTACTATATAAGGACCCTGGGAGCCTATACAGACGACAGAATGGACGCTGGAGGACTGCTAGCTTCACTGGCGACTAGTCTGCGAAGTGATTGACTTCTAAAATGGTAGTACATGATAATAAAAATCTATTTAAAAGAGAATTTTGCATTTGTTTCGTTATTTGCATTATTGTGCGTTTCCCTGCAAACGCTCTCATTACTATATAAGGACCCTGGGAGCCTATACAGACGACAGAATGGACGCTGGAAGGCTGCTGGCTGCACTGGCGACTAGTCTGCGAAGTGATTGACATCTAAAATGGTAGTACATGATAATAAAAAACTATTTAAAAGAGAATTTTGCATTTGTTTCGTTATTTGCATTATTGTGCGTTTCCCTGCGAACGCTCTCATTACTATATACGGACCCTGGGAGCCTATAAAGACGACAGAATGGACGCTGGAGGGATGCTGGCTGCACTGGCTACTAGTCTGCGAAGTGATTGACCTCTACAAATGGTAGTATATGATAATAAAAATGTATTTAAAAGAGAATTTTGCATTTGTTTTGTTATTTTCATTATTGTGCGTTTCCCTGCAAACGCTCTCATTACTATATAAGGACCCTGGGAGCCTATACAGACGACAGAATGGACGCTGGAGGACTGCGGACTGCACTGGCGACTAGTCTGCGAAGTGATTGACCTCTAAAATGGTAGTACATGATAATAAAAAACTATTTAAAAGAGAATTTTGCATTTATTTCGTTATTTGCATTATTGGGCGTTTCCCTGCAAACGCTCTCATTACTATATAAGGACCCTGGGAGCCTATACAGACGACAGAATGGACGCTGGAGGACTGCTAGCTTCACTGGCGATTAGTCTGCGAAGTGATTGACCTCTAAAATGGTAGTACATGATAATAAAAATCTATTTAAAAGAGAATATTACATTTATTTCGTTATTTGCATTATTGTGCGTTTCCCTGCAAACGCTCTCATTACTATATAAGGACCCTGGGAGCCTATACAGAAGACAGAATGGACGCTGAAGTACTGCTAGCTTCACTGGCGACTAGTCTGCGAAGTGATTGACCTCTAAAATGGTAGTACATGATAATAAAAATCTATTTAAAAGAGAATTTTGCATTTGTTTCGTTATTTGCATTATTGTGCGTTTCCCTGCAAACGCTCTCATTACTATATAAGGTCCCTGGGAGCCTATACAGACGACAGAATGGACGCTGGAGGGCTGCTAGCTGCACTGGCTACTAGTCTGCGAAGTGATTGACCTCTAAAATGTTAGTACATGATAATAAAAATCTATTTAAAAGAGAATTTTGCATTTATTTCGTTATTTGCATTATTGTGCCTTTCCCTGCAAACGCTCTCATTACTATATAAGGACCCTGGGAGCCTATACAGACGACAGAATGGACGCTGGAGGACTGCTAGCTTCACTGGCGACTAGTCTGCGAAGTGATTGACTTCTAAAATGGTAGTACATGCTAATAAAAATCTATTTAAAAGAGAATTTTGCATTTGTTTCGTTATTTGCATTATTGTACGTTTCCCTGCAAACGCTCTCATTACTATATTCGGACCCTGGGAGCCTATAAAGACGACAGAATGGACGCTGGAGGGCTGCTGGCTGCACTGGCTACTAGTCTGCGAAGTGATTGACCTCTAAAATGGTAGTACATGATAATAAAACTCTATTTAAAAGAGAATATTACATTTATTTCGTTATTTGCATTATTGTGCGTTTCCCTGCAAACGCTCTCATTACTATATAAGGACCCTGGGAGCCTATACAGAAGACAGAATGGACGCTGAAGTACTGCTAGCTTCACTGGCGACTAGTCTGCGAAGTGATTGACCTCTAAAATGGTAGTACATGATAATAAAAATCTATTTAAAAGAGAATTTTGCATTTGTTTCGTTATTTGCATTATTGTGCGTTTAACTGCAAACGCTCTCATTACTATATAAGGTCCCTGGGAGCCTATACAGACGACAGAATGGACGCTGGAGGGCTGCTAGTTGCACTGGCTACTAGTCTGCGAAGTGATTGACCTCTAAAATGTTAGTACATGATAATAAAAATCTATTTAAAAGAGAATTTGGCATTTATTTCGTTATTTGCATTATTGTGCCTTTCCCTGCAAACGCTCTCATTACTATATAAGGACCCTGGGAGCCTATACAGACGACAGAATGGACGCTGGAGGACTGCTAGCTTCACTGGCGACTAGTCTGCGAAGTGATTGACTTCTAAAATGGTAGTACATGCTACTAAAAATCTATTTAAAAGAGAATTTTGCATTTGTTTTGTTATTTTCATTATTGTGCGTTTCCCTGCAAACGCTCTCATTACTATATAAGGACCCTGGGAGCCTATACAGACGACAGAATGGACGCTGGAGGACTGCGGACTGCACTGGCGACTAGTCTGCGAAGTGATTGACCTCTAAAATGGTAGTACATGAAAATAAAAATCTATTTAAAAGAGAATTTGCATTTATTTCGTTATTTGCATTATTGTGCGTTTCCTGCCAACGCTCTCATTACTATATCATAACCCTGGGAGCCTATACAGACGACAGAATGGACTCCGGAGGGCTGCTAGCTGCACTGGCTGCTAGTCTGCAAAATGATTGACCTCTAAAATGGTAGTACATGATAATAAAAATCTATTTAAAAGAGAATTTTGCATTTATTTCGTTATTTGCATTACTGTGCGTTTCCCTGCCAACGCTCTCATTACTATATCATGACCCTGGGAGCCTATACAGACGACAGAATGGACGCTGGAGGAATGCTAGCTTCACTGGCGACTAGTCTGCGAAGTGATTGACCACTAAAATGGTAGTACATGATAATAAAAATCTATTTAAAAGAGAATTTTGCATTTATTTCGTTATTTGCATTATTGTGCGTTTCCCTGCAAACGGTCTCATTACTATATAAGGACCCTGGGAGCCTATTCAGACGACAGAATGGACGCTGGAGGACTGCTAGCTTCACTGGCGACTAGTCTGCGAAGTGATTGACCTCTAAAATGGTGGTACATGATAATAAAAATCTATTTAAAAGAGAATTTCGCATTTGTTTCGTTATTTGCATTATTGGGCGTTTCCCTGCAAACGCTCACATTACTATATAAGGACCCTGGGAGCCTATACAGACGACAGAATGGACGCTGGAGGGCTGCTAGCTGCACTGGCTACTAGTCTGCGAAGTGATTGACCTCTAAAATGGTAGTACATGATAATAAAAAACTATTTAAAAGAGAATTTTGCATTTATTTCGTTATTTGCATTATTGGGCGTTTCCCTGCAAACGCTCTCATTACTATATAAGGACCCTGGGAGCCTATACAGACGACAGAATGGACGCTGGAGGACTGCGGACTGCACTGGCGACTAGTCTGCGAAGTGATTGACCTCTAAAATGGTAGTACATGAAAATAAAAATCTATTTAAAAGAGAATTTGCATTTATTTCGTTATTTGCATTACTGTGCGTTTCCCTGCCAACGCTCTCATTACTATATCATGACCCTGGGAGCCTATACAGACGACAGAATGGACGCTGGAGGACTGCTAGCTTCACTGGCGACTAGTCTGCGAAGTGATTGACCACTAAAATGGTAGTACATGATAATAAAAATCTATTTAAAAGAGAATTTTGCATTTATTTCGTTATTTGCATTATTGTGCGTTTCCCTGCAAACGGTCTCATTACTATATAAGGACCCTGGGAGCCTATACAGACGACAGAATGGACGCTGGAGGACTGCTAGCTTCACTGGCGACTAGTCTGCGAAGTGATTGACCTCTACAAATGGTAGTATATGATAATAAAAATCTATTTAAAAGAGAATTTTGCATTTGTTTTGTTATTTTCATTATTGTGCGTTTCCCTGCAAACGCTCTCATTACTATATAAGGACCCTGGGAGCCTATACAGACGACAGAATGGACGCTGGAGGACTGCGGACTGCACTGGCGACTAGTCTGCGAAGTGATTGACCTCTAAAATGGTAGTACATGATAATAAAAAACTATTTAAAAGTTAATTTTGCATTTATTTCGTTATTTGCATTATTGGGCGTTTCCCTGCAAACGCTCTCATTACTATAAAAGGACCCTGGGAGCCTATACAGACGACAGAATGGACGCTGGAGGGCTGCTAGCTGCAATGGCTACTAGTCTGCGAAGTGATTGACCTCTAAAATGGTAGTACATGGTAATAAAAATCTATTTAAAAGAGAATTTTGCATTTATTTCGTTATTTGCATTATTGTGCGTTTCCCTGCAAACGCTCTCATTACTATATAAGGACCCTGGGAGCCTATACAGACGACAGAATGGACGCTGGAGGACTGCTAGCTTCACTGGCGATTAGTCTGCGAAGTGATTGACCTCTAAAATGGTAGTACATGATAATAAAAATCTATTTAAAAGAGAATATTACATTTATTTCGTTATTTGCATTATTGTGCGTTTCCCTGCAAACGCTCTCATTACTATATAAGGACCCTGGGAGCCTATACAGAAGACAGAATGGACGCTGAAGTACTGCTAGCTTCACTGGCGACTAGTCTGCGAAGTGATTGACCTCTAAAATGGTAGTACATGATAATAAAAATCTATTTAAAAGAGAATTTTGCATTTGTTTCGTTATTTGCATTATTGTGCGTTTCCCTGCAAACGCTCTCATTACTATATAAGGTCCCTGGGAGCCTATACAGACGACAGAATGGACGCTGGAGGGCTGCTAGCTGCACTGGCTACTAGTCTGCGAAGTGATTGACCTCTAAAATGTTAGTACATGATAATAAAAATCTATTTAAAAGAGAATTTTGCATTTATTTCGTTATTTGCATTATTGTGCCTTTCCCTGCAAACGCTCTCATTGCTATATAAGGACCCTGGGAGCCTATACAGACGACAGAATGGACGCTGGAGGACTGCTAGCTTCACTGGCGACTTGTCTGCGAAGTGATTGACTTCTAAAATGGTAGTACATGCTAATAAAAATCTATTTAAAAGAGAATTTTGCATTTGTTTCGTTATTTGCATTATTGTACGTTTCCCTGCAAACGCTCTCATTACTATATTCGGACCCTGGGAGCCTATAAAGACGACAGAATGGACGCTGGAGGGCTGCTGGCTGCACTAGCTACTAGTCGGCGAAGTGATTGACCTCTAAAATGGTAGTACATGATAATAAAAATCTATTTAAAAGAGAATTTTGCATTTGTTTTGTTATTTTCATTATTGTGCGTTTCCCTGCAAACGCTCTCATTACTATATAAGGACCCTGGGAGCCTATACAGACGACAGAATGGACGCTGGAGGACTGCGGACTGCACTGGCGACTAGTCTGCGAAGTGATTGACCCCTAAAATGGTAGTACATGAAAATAAAAATCTATTTAAAAGAGAATTTGCATTTATTTCGTTATTTGCATTATTGTGCGTTTCCTGCCAACGCTCTCATTACTATATCATAACCCTGGGAGCCTATACAGACGACAGAATGGACTCCGGAGGGCTGCTAGCTGCACTGGCTGCTAGTCTGCAAAATGATTGACCTCTAAAATGGTAGTACATGATAATAAAAATCTATTTAAAAGAGAATTTTGCATTTATTTCGTTATTTGCATTACTGTGCGTTTCCCTGCCAACGCTCTCATTACTATATCATGACCCTGGGAGCCTATACAGACGACAGAATGGACGCTGTAGGAATGCTAGCTTCACTGGCGACTAGTCTGCGAAGTGATTGACCACTAAAATGGTAGTACATGATAATAAAAATCTATTTAAAAGAGAATTTTGCATTTATTTCGTTATTTGCATTATTGTGCGTTTCCCTGCAAACGGTCTCATTACTATATAAGGACCCTGGGAGCCTATTCAGACGACAGAATGGACGCTGGAGGACTGCTAGCTTCACTGGCGACTAGTCTGCGAAGTGATTGACCTCTAAAATGTGGTACATGATAATAAAAATCTATTTAAAAGAGAATTTCGCATTTGTTTCGTTATTTGCATTATTGGGCGTTTCCCTGCAAACGCTCACATTACTATATAAGGACCCTGGGAGCCTATACAGACGACAGAATGGACGCTGGAGGGCTGCTAGCTGCACTGGCTACTAGTCTGCGAAGTGATTGACCTCTAAAATGGTAGTACATGATAATAAAAAACTATTTAAAAGAGAATTTTGCATTTATTTCGTTATTTGCATTATTGGGCGTTTCCCTGCAAACGCTCTCATTACTATATAAGGACCCTGGGAGCCTATACAGACGACAGAATGGACGCTGGAGGACTGCAGACTGCACTGGCGACTAGTCTGCGAAGTGATTGACCTCTAAAATGGTAGTACATGAAAATAAAAATCTATTTAAAAGAGAATTTGCATTTATTTCGTTATTTGCATTACTGTGCGTTTCCCTGCCAACGCTCTCATTACTATATCATGACCCTGGGAGCCTATACAGACGACAGAATGGACGCTGGAGGACTGCTAGCTTCACTGGCGACTAGTCTGCGAAGTGATTGACCACTAAAATGGTAGTACATGATAATAAAAATCTATTTAAAAGAGAATTTTGCATTTATTTCGTTATTTGCATTATTGTGCGTTTCCCTGCAAACGGTCTCGTTACTATATAAGGACCCTGGGAGCCTATACAGACGACAGAATGGACGCTGGAGGACTGCTAGCATCACTGGCGACTAGTCTGCGAAGTGATTGACCTCTAAAATGGTAGTACATGATAATAAAAATTTATTTAAAATAGAATTTTGCATTTTTTTCGTTATTTGCAATATTGGGCGTTTCCCTGCAAACGCTCACATTACTATATAAGGACCCTGGGAGCCTATACAGACGACAGAATGGACGCTGGAGGGCTGCTAGCTGCACTGGCTACTAGTCTGCGAAGTGATTGACCTCTAAAATGTTAGTACATGATAATAAAAATCTATTTAAAAGAGAATTTTGCATTTATTTCGTTATTTGCATTATTGTGCGTTTCTCTGCAAACGCTCTCATTACTATATAAGGAACCTGGGAGCCTATACAGACGACAGAATGGACGCTGGAGGATTGCTAGCTTCACTGGCGACTAGTCTGCGAAGTGATTGACCTCTAAAATGGTAGTACATGATAATAAAAATCTATTTAAAAGAGAATTTTGCATTTGTTTCGTTATTTGCATTATTGTGCGTTTCCCTGCAAACGCTCTCATTACTATATAAGGTCCCTGGGAGCCTATACAGACGACAGAATGGATGCTGGAGGGCTGCTAGCTTCACTGGCGATTAGTCTGCGAAGTGATTGACCTCTAAAATGGTAGTACATGATAATAAAAATCTATTTAAAAGAGAATATTACATTTATTTCGTTATTTGCATTATTGTGCGTTTCCCTGCAAACGCTCTCATTACTATATAAGGACCCTGGGAGCCTATACAGAAGACAGAATGGACGCTGAAGTACTGCTAGCTTCACTGGCGACTAGTCTGCGAAGTGATTGACCTCTAAAATTGTAGTACATGATAATAAAAATCTATTTAAAAGAGAATTTTGCATTTGTTTCGTTATTTGCATTATTGTGCGTTTCCCTGCAAACGCTCTCATTACTATATAAGGTCCCTGGGAGCCTATACAGACGACAGAATGGACGCTGGAGGGCTGCTAGCTGCACTGGCTACTAGTCTGCGAAGTGATTGACCTCTAAAATGTTAGTACATGATAATAAAAATCTATTTAAAAGAGAATTTTGCATTTATTTCGTTATTTGCATTATTGTGCCTTTCCCTGCAAACGCTCTCATTGCTATATAAGGACCCTGGGAGCCTATACAGACGACAGAATGGACGCTGGAGGACTGCTAGCTTCACTGGCGACTTGTCTGCGAAGTGATTGACTTCTAAAATGGTAGTACATGCTAATAAAAATCTATTTAAAAGAGAATTTTGCATTTGTTTCGTTATTTGCATTATTGTACGTTTCCCTGCAAACGCTCTCATTACTATATTCGGACCCTGGGAGCCTATAAAGACGACAGAATGGACGCTGGAGGGCTGCTGGCTGCACTAGCTACTAGTCGGCGAAGTGATTGACCTCTAAAATGGTAGTACATGATAATAAAAATCTATTTAAAAGAGAATTTTGCATTTGTTTTGTTATTTTCATTATTGTGCGTTTCCCTGCAAACGCTCTCATTACTATATGAGGACCCTGGGAGCCTATACAGACGACAGAATGGACGCTGGAGGACTGCGGACTGCACTGGCGACTAGTCTGCGAAGTGATTGACCTCTAAAATGGTAGTACATGAAAATAAAAATCTATTTAAAAGAGAATTTGCATTTATTTCGTTATTTGCATTATTGTGCGTTTCCTGCCAACGCTCTCATTACTATATCATAACCCTGGGAGCCTATACAGACGACAGAATGGACTCCGGAGGGCTGCTAGCTGCACTGGCTGCTAGTCTGCAAAATGATTGACCTCTAAAATGGTAGTACATGATAATAAAAATCTATTTAAAAGAGAATTTTGCATTTATTTCGTTATTTGCATTACTGTGCGTTTCCCTGCCAACGCTCTCATTACTATATCATGACCCTGGGAGCCTATACAGACGACAGAATGGACGCTGTAGGAATGCTAGCTTCACTGGCGACTAGTCTGCGAAGTGATTGACCACTAAAATGGTAGTACATGATAATAAAAATCTATTTAAAAGAGAATTTTGCATTTATTTCGTTATTTGCATTATTGTGCGTTTCCCTGCAAACGGTCTCATTACTATATAAGGACCCTGGGAGCCTATTCAGACGACAGAATGGACGCTGGAGGACTGCTAGCTTCACTGGCGACTAGTCTGCGAAGTGATTGACCTCTAAAATGTGGTACATGATAATAAAAATCTATTTAAAAGAGAATTTCGCATTTGTTTCGTTATTTGCATTATTGGGCGTTTCCCTGCAAACGCTCACATTACTATATAAGGACCCTTGGAGCCTATACAGACGACAGAATGGACGCTGGAGGGCTGCTAGCTCCACTGGCTACTAGTCTGCGAAGTGATTGACCTCTAAAATGGTAGTACATGATAATAAAAAACTATTTAAAAGAGAATTTTGCATTTATTTCGTTATTTGCATTATTGGGCGTTTCCCTGCAAACGCTCTCATTACTATATAAGGACCCTGGGAGCCTATACAGACGACAGAATGGACGCTGGAGGACTGCGGACTGCACTGGCGACTAGTCTGCGAAGTGATTGACCTCTAAAATGGTAGTACATGATAATAAAAATCTATTTAAAAGAGAATTTTGCATTTATTTCGTTATTTGCATTATTGTGCGTTTCCCTGCAAACGCTCTCATTACTGTATCATGACCCTGGGAGCCTATACAGACGACAGAATGGATGCTGGAGGACTGCTAGCATCACTGGCGATTAGTCTGCGAAGTGAGTGACCTCTAAAATGGTAGTACATGATAATAAAAATCTATTTAAAAGAGAATTTTGCATTTATTTCGTTATTTGCATTATTGTGCGTTTCCCTGCAAACGCTCTCATTACTGTATCATGACCCTGGGAGCCTATACAGACGACAGAATGGACGCTGGAGGACTGCAGACTGCACTGGCGACTAGTCTGCGAAGTGATTGACCTCTAAAATGGTAGTACATGAAAATAAAAATCTATTTAAAAGAGAATTTGCATTTATTTCGTTATTTGCATTACTGTGCGTTTCCCTGCCAACGCTCTCATTACTATATCATGACCCTGGGAGCCTATACAGACGACAGAATGGACGCTGGAGGACTGCTAGCTTCACTGGCGACTAGTCTGCGAAGTGATTGACCACTAAAATGGTAGTACATGATAATAAAAATCTATTTAAAAGAGAATTTTGCATTTATTTCGTTATTTGCATTATTGTGCGTTTCCCTGCAAACGGTCTCGTTACTATATAAGGACCCTGGGAGCCTATACAGACGACAGAATGGACGCTGGAGGACTGCTAGCTTCACTGGCGACTAGTCTGCGAAGTGATTGACCTCTAAAATGGTGGTACATGATAATAAAAATCTATTTAAAAGAGAATTTCGCATTTGTTTCGTTATTTGCATTATTGGGCGTTTCCCTGCAAACGCTCACATTACTATATAAGGACCCTGGGAGCCTATACAGACGACAGAATGGACGCTGGAGGGCTGCTAGCTGCACTGGCTACTAGTCTGCGAAGTGATTGACCTCTAATATGGTAGTACATGATAATAAAAAACTATTTAAAAGAGAATTTAGCATTTATTTCGTTATTTGCATTATTGGGCGTTTCCCTGCAAACGCTCTCATTACTATATAAGGACCCTGGGAGCCTATACAGACGACAGAATGGACGCTGGAGGACTGCGGACTGCACTGGCGACTAGTCTGCGAAGTGATTGACCTCTAAAATGGTAGTACATGATAATAAAAATCTATTTAAAAGAGAATTTTGCATTTATTTCGTTATTTGCATTATTGTGCGTTTCCCTGCAAACGCTCTCATTACTGTATCATGACCCTGGGAGCCTATACAGACGACAGAATGGATGCTGGAGGACTGCTAGCATCACTGGCGATTAGTCTGCGAAGTGAGTGACCTCTAAAATGGTAGTACATGATAATAAAAATCTATTTAAAAGAGAATATTACATTTATTTCGTTATTTGCATTATTGTGCGTTTCCCTGCAAACGCTCTCATTACTATATAAGGACCCTGGGAGCCTATACAGAAGACAGAATGGACGCTGGAGGACTGCTAGCATCACTGGCGACTAGTCTGCGAAGTGATTGACCTCTAAAATGGTAGTACATGATAATGAAAATCTATTTAAAATAGAATTTTGCATTTTTTTCGTTATTTGCAATATTGGGCGTTTCCCTGCAAACGCTCACATTACTATATAAGGACCCTGGGAGCCTATACAGACGACAGAATGGACGCTGGAGGGCTGCTAGCTGCACTGGCTACTAGTCTGCGAAGTGATTGACCTCTAAAATGTTAGTACATGATAATAAAAATCTATTTAAAAGAGAATTTTGCATTTATTTCGTTATTTGCATTATTGTGCGTTTCTCTGCAAACGCTCTCATTACTATATAAGGAACCTGGGAGCCTATACAGACGACAGAATGGACGCTGGAGGACTGCTAGCTTCACTGGCGACTAGTCTGCGAAGTGATTGACCTCTAAAATGGTAGTACATGATAATAAAAATCTATTTAAAAGAGAATTTTGCATTTGTTTCGTTATTTGCATTATTGTGCGTTTCCCTGCAAACGCTCTCATTACTATATAAGGACCCTGGGAGCCTATACAGAAGACAGAATGGACGCTGGAGGACTGCTAGCATCACTGGCGACTAGTCTGCGAAGTGATTGACCTCTAAAATGGTAGTACATGATAATAAAAATCTATTTAAAATAGAATTTTGCATTTTTTTCGTGATTTGCAATATTTTGCGTTTCCCTGCAAACGCTCACATTACTATATAAGGACCCTGGGAGCCTATACAGGCGACAGAATGGACGCTGGAGGGCTGCTAGCTGCACTGGCTACTAGTCTGCGAAGTGATTGACCTCTAAAATGTTAGTACATGATAATAAAAATCTATTTAAAAGAGAATTTTGCATTTATTTCGATATTTGCATTATTGTGCGTTTCTCTGCAAACGCTCTCATTACTATATAAGGACCCTGGGAGCCTATACAGACGACAGAATGGACGCTGGAGGACTGCTAGCTTCACTGGCGACAAGTCTGCGAAGTGATTGACCTCTAAAATGGTAGTACATGATAATAAAAATCTATTTAAAAGAGAGTTTTGCATTTGTTTCGTTATTTGCATTATTGTCCGTTTCCCTGCAAACGCTCTCATTACTATATATGGAACCTGGGAGCCTATACAGACGACAGAATGCACGCTGGTAGGCTGCTGGCTGCACTGGCGACTAGTCTGCGAAGTGATTGATCTCTAAAATGGTAGTACATGATAATAAAAAACTATTTAAAAGAGAATTTTGCATTTGTTTCGTTATTTGCATTATTGTGCGTCTCCCTGCAAACGCTCCCATTACTATATACGGACCCTGGGAGCCTATACAGACGACAGAATGCACGCTGGTAGGCTGCTGGCTGCACTGGCGACTAGTCTGCGAAGTGATTGACCTCTAAAATGGTGGTACATGATAATAAAAATCTATTTAAAAGAGAATTTTTCATTTATTTCGTTATTTGCATTATTGTGCGTTTCCCTGCAAACGGTCTCATTACTATATAAGGACCCTGGGAGCCTATACAGACGACAGAATGGACGCTGGAGGACTGCTAGCTTCACTGGCGACTAGTCTGCGAAGTGATTGACCTCTAAAATGGTGGTACATGGTAATAAAAATCTATTTAAAAGAGAATTTCGCATTTGTTTCGTTATTTGCATTATTGGGCGTTTCCCTGCAAACGCTCACATTACTATATAAGGACCCTGGGAGCCTATACAGACGACAGAATGGACGCTGGAGGGCTGCTAGCTGCACTGGCTACTAGTCTGCGAAGTGATTGACCTCTAAAATGGTAGTACATGATAATAAAAAACTATTTAAAAGAGAATTTTGCATTTATTTCGTTATTTGCATTATTGGGCCTTTCCCTGCAAACGCTCTCATTACTATATAAGGACCCTGGGAGCCTATACAGACGACAGAATGGACGCTGGAGGACTGCTAGCTTCACTGGCGACTAGTCTGCGAAGTGATTGACCTCTAAAATGGTAGTACATGATAATTAAAATCTATTTAAAAGAGAATTTTGCATTTTTTTCGTTATTTGCATTATTGGGCGTTTCCCTGCAAACGCTCACATTACTATATAAGGACCCTGGGAGTCTATACAGACGACAGAATGGACGCTGGAGGACTGCTAGCATCACTGGCGATTAGTCTGCGAAGTGAGTGACCTCTAAAATGGTAGTACATGATAATAAAAATCTATTTAAAAGAGAATTTCGCATTTGTTTCGTTATTTGCATTATTGGGCGTTTCCCTGCAAACGCTCACATTACTATATAAGGACCCTGGGAGCCTATACAGACGACAGAATGGACGCTGGAGGGCTGCTAGCTGCACTGGCTACTAGTCTGCGAAGTGATTGACCTCTAAAATGGTAGTACATGATAATAAAAAACTATTTAAAAGAGAATTTTGCATTTATTTCGTTATTTGCATTATTGGGCGTTTCCCTGCAAACGCTCTCATTACTATATAAGGACCCTGGGAGCCTATACAGACGACAGAATGGACGCTGGAGGACTGCGGACTGCACTGGCGACTAGTCTGCGAAGTGATTGACCTCTAAAATGGTAGTACATGATAATAAAAATCTATTTAAAAGAGAATTTTGCATTTATTTCGTTATTTGCATTATTGTGCGTTTCCCTGCAAACGCTCTCATTACTGTATCATGACCCTGGGAGCCTATACAGACGACAGAATGGATGCTGGAGGACTGCTAGCATCACTGGCGATTAGTCTGCGAAGTGAGTGACCTCTAAAATGGTAGTACATGATAATAAAAATCTATTTAAAAGAGAATATTACATTTATTTCGTTATTTGCATTATTGTGCGTTTCCCTGCAAACGCTCTCATTACTATATAAGGACCCTGGGAGCCTATACAGAAGACAGAATGGACGCTGGAGGACTGCTAGCATCACTGGCGACTAGTCTGCGAAGTGATTGACCTCTAAAATGGTAGTACATGATAATAAAAATCTATTTAAAATAGAATTTTGCATTTTTTTCGTTATTTGCAATATTGGGCGTTTCCCTGCAAACGCTCACATTACTATATAAGGACCCTGGGAGCCTATACAGACGACAGAATGGACGCTGGAGGGCTGCTAGCTGCACTGGCTACTAGTCTGCGAAGTGATTGACCTCTAAAATGTTAGTACATGATAATAAAAATCTATTTAAAAGAGAATTTTGCATTTATTTCGTTATTTGCATTATTGTGCGTTTCTCTGCAAACGCTCTCATTACTATATAAGGAACCTGGGAGCCTATACAGACGACAGAATGGACGCTGGAGGACTGCTAGCTTCACTGGCGACTAGTCTGCGAAGTGATTGACCTCTAAAATGGTAGTACATGATAATAAAAATCTATTTAAAAGAGAATTTTGCATTTGTTTCGTTATTTGCATTATTGTGCGTTTCCCTGCAAACGCTCTCATTACTATATAAGGACCCTGGGAGCCTATACAGAAGACAGAATGGACGCTGGAGGACTGCTAGCATCACTGGCGACTAGTCTGCGAAGTGATTGACCTCTAAAATGGTAGTACATGATAATAAAAATCTATTTAAAATAGAATTTTGCATTTTTTTCGTGATTTGCAATATTTTGCGTTTCCCTGCAAACGCTCACATTACTATATAAGGACCCTGGGAGCCTATACAGACGACAGAATGGACGCTGGAGGGCTGCTAGCTGCACTGGCTACTAGTCTGCGAAGTGATTGACCTCTAAAATGTTAGTACATGATAATAAAAATCTATTTAAAAGAGAATTTTGCATTTATTTCGATATTTGCATTATTGTGCGTTTCTCTGCAAACGCTCTCATTACTATATAAGGACCCTGGGAGCCTATACAGACGACAGAATGGACGCTGGAGGACTGCTAGCTTCACTGGCGACAAGTCTGCGAAGTGATTGACCTCTAAAATGGTAGTACATGATAATAAAAATCTATTTAAAAGAGAGTTTTGCATTTGTTTCGTTATTTGCATTATTGTCCGTTTCCCTGCAAACGCTCTCATTACTATATATGGAACCTGGGAGCCTATACAGACGACAGAATGCACGCTGGTAGGCTGCTGGCTGCACTGGCGACTAGTCTGCGAAGTGATTGATCTCTAAAATGGTAGTACATGATAATAAAAAACTATTTAAAAGAGAATTTTGCATTTGTTTCGTTATTTGCATTATTGTGCGTCTCCCTGCAAACGCTCCCATTACTATATACGGACCCTGGGAGCCTATACAGACGACAGAATGCACGCTGGTAGGCTGCTGGCTGCACTGGCGACTAGTCTGCGAAGTGATTGACCTCTAAAATGGTGGTACATGATAATAAAAATCTATTTAAAAGAGAATTTTGCATTTATTTCGTTATTTGCATTATTGTGCGTTTCCCTGCAAACGGTCTCATTACTATATAAGGAACCTGGGAGCCTATACAGACGACAGAATGGACGCTGGAGGACTGCTAGCTTCACTGGCGACTAGTCTGCGAAGTGATTGACCTCTAAAATGGTGGTACATGGTAATAAAAATCTATTTAAAAGAGAATTTCGTATTTGTTTCGTTATTTGCATTATTGGGCGTTTCCCTGCAAACGCTCACATTACTATATAAGGACCCTGGGAGCCTATACAGACGACAGAATGGACGCTGGAGGGCTGCTAGCTGCACTGGCTACTAGTCTGCGAAGTGATTGACCTCTAAAATGGTAGTACATGATAATAAAAAACTATTTAAAAGAGAATTTTGCATTTATTTCGTTATTTGCATTATTGGGCGTTTCCCTGCAAACGCTCTCATTACTATATAAGGACCCTGGGAGCCTATACAGACGACAGAATGGACGCTGGAGGACTGCTAGCTTCACTGGCGACTAGTCTGCGAAGTGATTGACCTCTAAAATGGTAGTACATGATAATTAAAATCTATTTAAAAGAGAATTTTGCATTTTTTTCGTTATTTGCATTATTGGGCGTTTCCCTGCAAACGCTCACATTACTATATAAGGACCCTGGGAGTCTATACAGACGACAGAATGGACGCTGGAGGACTGCTAGCATCACTGGCGATTAGTCTGCGAAGTGAGTGACCTCTAAAATGGTAGTACATGATAATAAAAATCTATTTAAAAGAGAATATTACATTTATTTCGTTATATGCATTATTGTGCGTTTCCCTGCAAACGCTCTCATTACTATATAAGGACCCTGGGAGCCTATACAGAAGACAGAATGGACGCTGGAGGACTGCTAGCATCACTGGCGACTAGTCTGCGAAGTGATTGACCTCTAAAATGGTAGTACATGATAATAAAAATCTATTTAAAATAGAATTTTGCATTTTTTTCGTTATTTGCAATATTGGGCGTTTCCCTGCAAACGCTCACATTACTATATAAAGACCCTGGGAGCCTATTCAGACGACAGAATGGACGCTGGAAGGCTGCTGGCTGCACTGGCGACTAGTCTGCGAAGTGATTGATCTCTAAAATGGTAATACATGATAATAAAAAACTATTTAAAAGAGAATTTTGCATTTGTTTCGTTATTTGCATTATTGTGCGTCTCCCTGCAAACGCTCTCATTACTATATACGGACCCTGGGAGCCTATAAAGACGACAGAATGGACGCTGGAGGGCTGCTGGCTGCACTGGCTACTAGTCTGCGAAGTGATTGACCTCTAAAAATGGTAGTATATGATAATAAAAATCTATTTAAAAGAGAATTTTGCATTTGTTTCGTTATTTGCATTATTGTGCGTTTCCCTGCAAACGCTCTCATTACTATATAAGGAACCTGGGAGCCTATACAGACGACAGAATGGACGCTGGAAGGCTGCTGGCTGCACTGGCGACTAGTCTGCGAAGTGATTGATCTCTAAAATGGTAGTACATGATAATAAAAAACTATTTAAAAGAGAATTTTGCATTTGTTTCGTTATTTGCATTATTGTGCGTCTCCCTGCAAACGCTCTCATTACTATATACGGACCCTGGGTGCCTATAAAGACGAGAGAATGGACGCTGGAGGGCTGCTGGCTGCACTGGCTACTAGTCTGCGAAGTGATTGACCTCTAAAAATGGTAGTATATGATAATAAAAATCTATTTAAAAGAGAATTTTGCATTTGTTTCGTTATTTTCATTATTGTTCGTTTCCCTGCAAACGCTCTCATTACTATATAAGGACCCTGGGTGCCTATACAGACGACAGAATGGACGCTGGAGGGCTGCTGGCTGCACTGGCTACTAGTCTGCGAAGTGATTGACCTCTAAAAATGGTAGTACATGATAATAAAAATCTATTTAAAAGAGAATTTCGCATTTGTTTCGTTATTTGCATTATTGGGCGTTTCCCTGCAAACGCTCACATTACTATATAAGGACCCTGGGAGCCTATACAGACGACAGAATGGACGCTGGAGGGATGCTAGCTGCACTGGCTACTAGTGTGCGAAGTGATGGACCTCTAAAATGGTAGTTCATGATAATAAAAAACTATTTAAAAGAGAATTTTGCATTTATTTCATTATTTGCATTATTGTGCGTTTCCCTGCAAACGCTCTCATTACTATATAAGGACCCTGGGAGCCTATACAGACGACAGAATGGACGCTGGAGGACTGCTAGCTTCACTGGCGACTAGTCTGCGAAGTGATTGACTTCTAAAATGGTAGTACATGCTAATAAAAATCTATTTAAAAGAGAATTTTGCATTTATTTCGTTATTTGTATTATTGTGCGTTTCTCTGCAAACGCTCTCATTACTATATAAGGACACTGGGAGCCTATACAGACGACAGAATGGACGCTGGAGGACTGCGGACTGAACTGGCTACTAGTCTGCGAAGTGATTGACCTCTAAAATGGTAGTACATGAAAATAAAAATCTATTTAAAAGAGAATTTTGCATTTGTTTCGTTATTTTCATTATTGTGCGTTTCCCTGCAAACGCTCTCATTACTATATAAGGACCCTGGGTGCCTATACAGACGAAAGAATGGACGCTGGAGGGCTGCTGGCTGCACTGGCTACTAGTCTGCGAAGTGATTGACCTCTAAAAATGGTAGTACATGATAATAAAAATCTATTTAAAAGAGAATTTCGCATTTGTTTCGTTATTTGCATTATTGGGCGTTTCCCTGCAAACGCTCACATTACTATATAAGGACCCTGGGAGCCTATACAGACGACAGAATGGACGCTGGAGGGATGCTAGCTGCACTGGCTACTAGTGTGCGAAGTGATGGACCTCTAAAATGGTAGTTCATGATAATAAAAAACTATTTAAAAGAGAATTTTGCATTTGTTTCGTTATTTGCATTATTGTGCGTTTCCCTGCAAACGCTCTCATTACTATATACGGACCCTTGGAGCCTATAAAGACGACAGAATGGACGCTGGAGGGATGCTGGCTGCACTGGCTACTAGTCTGCGAAGTGATTGACCTCTACAAATGGTAGTATATGATAATAAAAAACTATTTAACAGAGAATTTTGCATTTGTTTCGTTATTTGCATTATTGTGCGTTTCCCTGCAAACGCTCTCATTACTATATACGGACCCTGGGAGCCTATAAAGACGACAGAATGGACGCTGGAGGGATGCTGGCTGCACTGGCTACTAGTCTGCGAAGTGATTGACCTCTACAAATGGTAGTATATGATAATAAAAATCTATTTAAAAGAGAATTTTGCATTTGTTTTGTTATTTTCATTATTGTGCGTTTCCCTGCAAACGCTCTCATTACTATATAAGGACCCTGGGAGCCTATACAGACGACAGAATGGACGCTGGAGGACTGCGGACTGAACTGGCTACTAGTCTGCGAAGTGATTGACCTCTAAAATGGTAGTACATGAAAATAGAAATCTATTTAAAAGAGAATTTGCATTTATTTCGTTATTTGCATTATTGTGCGTTTCCTGCCAACGCTCTCATTACTATATCATAACCCTGGGAGCCTATACAGACGACAGAATGGACGCTGGAGGACTGCTAGCTTCACTGGCGACTAGTCTGCGAAGTGATTGACCACTAAAATGGTAGTACATGATAATAAAAATCTATTTAAAAGAGAATTTTGCATTTATTTCGTTATTTGCATTATTGTGCGTTTCCCTGCAAACGGTCTCATTACTATATAAGGACCCTGGGAGCCTATACAGACGACAGATTGGACGCTGGAGGACTGCGGACTGCACTGGCGACTAGTCTGCGAATAGATTGACCTCTAAAATGGTAGTACATGATAATAAAAATCTATTTAAAAGAGAATTTTGCATTTATTTCGTTATTTGCATTATTGTGCGTTTCCCTGCAAACGCTCACATTACTATATCATGACCCTGGGAGCCTATACAGACGACAGAATGGACGCTGGAGGACTGCTAGCATCACTGGCGATTAGTCTGCGAAGTGAGTGACCTCTAAAATGGTAGTACATGATAATAAAAATCTATTTAAAAGAGAATATTACATTTACTTCGTTATTTGCATTATTGTGCGTTTCCCTGCAAACGCTCTCATTACTATATAAGGACCCTGGGAGCCTATAAAGACGACAGAATGGACGCTGGAGGGATGCTGGCTGCACTGGCTACTAGTCTGCGAAGTGATTGACCTCTACAAATGGTAGTATATGATAATAAAAATCTATTTAAAAGAGAATTTTGCATTTGTTTCGTTATTTGCATTATTGTGCGTTTCCCTGCAAACGCTCTCATTACTATATAAGGACCCTGGGAGCCTATACAGACGACAGAATGGACGCTGGAAGGCTGCTGGCTGCACTGGCGACTAGTCTGCGAAGTGATTGACATCTAAAATGGTAGTACATGATAATAAAAAACTATTTAAAAGAGAATTTTGCATTTGTTTCGTTATTTGCATTATTGTGCGTTTCCCTGCAAACGCTCTCATTACTATATACGGACCCTTGGAGCCTATAAAGACGACAGAATGGACGCTGGAGGGATGCTGGTTGCACTGGCTACTAGTCTGCGAAGTGATTGACCTCTACAAATGGTAGTATATGATAATAAAAAACTATTTAAAGAGAATTTTGCATTTGTTTCGTTATTTGCATTATTGTGCGTTTCCCTGCAAACGCTCTCATTACTATATACGGACCCTGGGAGCCTATAAAGACGACAGAATGGACGCTGGAGGGATGCTGGCTGCACTGGCTACTAGTCTGCGAAGTGATTGCCCTCTACAAATGGTAGTATATGATAATAAAAATCTATTTAAAAGAGAATTTTGCATTTGTTTCGTTATTTGCATTATTGTGCGTTTCCCTGCAAACGCTCTCATTACTATATAAGTAACCTGGGAGCCTATACTGACGACAGAATGGACGCTGGAAGGCTGCTGGCTGCACTGGCGACTAGTCTGCGAAGTGATTGAAGTCTAAAATGGTAGTACATGATAATAAAAAACTATTTAAAAGAGAATTTTGCATTTGTTTCCTTATTTGCATTATTGTGCGTTTCCCTGCAAACGCTCTCATTACTATATAAGGACACTGGGAGCCTATACAGACGTCAGAATGGACGCTGGAGGACTGCTAGCTTCACTGGCGACTAGTCTGAGAAGTGATTGACCTCTAATATGGTTGTACATGATAATAAAAATCTATTTAAAAGAGAATTTTGCATTTGTTTCGTTATTTGCATTATTGTGCGTTTCCCTGCAAACGCTCTCATTACTATATAAGGACCCTGGGAGCCTATACAGACGACAGAATGGACGCTGGAAGGCTGCTGGCTGCACTGGCGACTAGTCTGCGAAGTGATTGACATCTAAAATGGTAGTACATGATAATAAAAAACTATTTAAAAGAGAATTTTGCATTTGTTTCGTTATTTGCATTATTGTGCGTTTCCCTGCAAACGCTCTCATTACTATATACGGACCCTTGGAGCCCATAAAGGCGACAGAATGGACGCTGGAGGGATGCTGGCTGCACTGGCTACTAGTCTGCGAAGTGATTGACCTCTACAAATGGTAGTATATGATAATAAAAAACTATTTAAAAGAGAATTTTGCATTTGTTTCGTTATTTGCATTATTGTGCGTTTCCCTGCAAACGCTCTCATTACTATATACGGACCCTGGGAGCCTATAAAGACGACAGAATGGACGCTGGAGGGATGCTGGCTGCACTGGCTACTAGTCTGCGAAGTGATTGACCTCTACAAATGGTAGTATATGATAATAAAAATCTATTTAAAAGAGAATTTTGCATTTGTTTTGTTATTTTCATTATTGTGCGTTTCCCTGCAAACGCTCTCATTACTATATAAGGACCCTGGGAGCCTATACAGACGACAGAATGGACGCTGGAGGACTGCGGACTGAACTGGCTACTAGTCTGCGAAGTGATTGACCTCTAAAATGGTAGTACATGAAAATAAAAATCTATTTAAAAGAGAATTTGCATTTATTTCGTTATTTGCATTATTGTGCGTTTCCTGCCAACGCTCTCATTACTATATCATTACCCTGGGAGCCTATACAGACGACAGAATGGACGCTGGAGGACTGCTAGCTTCACTGGCGACTAGTCTGCGAAGTGATTGACCACTAAAATGGTAGTACATGATAATAAAAATCAATTTAAAAGAGAATTTTGCATTTATTTCGTTATTTGCATTATTGTGCGTTTCCCTGCAAACGCTCTCATTACTATATCATGACCCTGGGAGCCTATAAAGACGACAGAATGGACGCTGGAGGGATGCTTGCTGCACTGGCTACTAGTCTGCGAAGTGATTGACCTCTACAAATGGTAGTATATGATAATAAAATTCTATTTAAAAGAGAATTTTGCATTTGTTTCGTTATTTGCATTATTGTGCGTTTCCCTGCAAACGCTCTCATTACTATATAAGTACCCTGGGAGCCTATACAGACGACAGAATGGACGCTGGAGGACTGCTAGCTTCACTGGCGACTAGTCTGCGAAGTGATTGACCTCTAAAATGGTGGTACATGATAATAAAAAACTATTTAAAAGAGAATTTCGCATTTGTTTCGTTATTTGCATTATTGGGCGTTTCCCTGCAAACGCTCACATTACTATATAAGGACCCTGGGAGCCTATACAGACGACAGAATGGACGCTGGAGGGCTGCTAGCTGCACTGGCTACAAGTCTGCGAAGTGATTGACCTCTAAAATGGTAGTACATGATAATAAAAAACTATTTAAAAGAGAATTTTGCATTTATTTCGTTATTTGCATTATTGGGCGTTTCCCTGCAAACGCTCTCATTACTATATAAGGACCCTGGGAGCCTATACAGACGACAGAATGGACGCTGGAGGACTGCGGACTGCACTGGCGACTAGTCTGCGAATAGATTGACCTCTAAAATGGTAGTACATGATAATAAAAATCTATTTAAAAGAGAATTTTGCATTTATTTCGTTATTTGCATTATTGTGCGTTTCCCTGCAAACGCTCTCATTACTATATCATGACCCTGGGAGCCTATACAGACGACAGAATGGACGCTTGAGGACTGCTAGCATCACTGGCGATTAGTCTGCGAAGTGAGTGACCTCTAAAATGGTAGTACATGATAATAAAAATCTATTTAAAAGAGAATTTTGCATTTGTTTCGTTATTTGCATTATTGTGCGTTTCCCTGCAAACGCTCTCATTACTATATAAGTACCCTGGGAGCCTATACAGACGACAGAATGGACGCTGGAGGACTGCTAGCTTCACTGGCGACTAGTCTGCGAAGTGATTGACCTCTAAAATGGTGGTACATGATAATAAAAAACTATTTAAAAGAGAATTTCGCATTTGTTTCGTTATTTGCATTATTGGGCGTTTCCCTGCAAACGCTCACATTACTATATAAGGACCCTGGGAGCCTATACAGACGACAGAATGGACGCTGGAGGGCTGCTAGCTGCACTGGCTACTAGTCTGCGAAGTGATTGACCTCTAAAATGGTAGTACATGATAATAAAAAACTATTTAAAAGAGAATTTTGCATTTATTTCGTTATTTGCATTATTGGGCGTTTCCCTGCAAACGCTCTCATTACTATATAAGGACCCTGGGAGCCTATACAGACGACAGAATGGACGCTGGAGGACTGCGGACTGCACTGGCGACTAGTCTGCGAATAGATTGACCTCTAAAATGGTAGTACATGATAATAAAAATCTATTTAAAAGAGAATTTTGCATTTATTTCGTTATTTGCATTATTGTGCGTTTCCCTGCAAACGCTCTCATTACTATATAAGGACCATGGGAGCCTATAAAGACGACAGAATGGACGCTGGAGGGATGCTGGCTGCACTGGCTACTAGTCTGCGAAGTGATTGACCTCTACAAATGGTAGTATATGATAATAAAAATCTATTTAAAAGAGAATTTTGCATTTGTTTTGTTATTTTCATTATTGTGCGTTTCCCTGCAAACGCTCTCATTACTATATAAGGACCCTGGGAGCCTATACAGACGACAGAATGGACGCTGGAGGACTGCGGACTGAACTGGCTACTAGTCTGCGAAGTGATTGACCTCTAAAATGGTAGTACATGAAAATAAAAATCTATTTAAAAGAGAATTTGCATTTATTTCGTTATTTGCATTATTGTGCGTTTCCTGCCAACGCTCTCATTACTATATCATTACCCTGGGAGCCTATACAGACGACAGAATGGACGCTGGAGGACTGCTAGCTTCACTGGCGACTAGTCTGCGAAGTGATTGACCACTAAAATGGTAGTACATGATAATAAAAATCAATTTAAAAGAGAATTTTGCATTTATTTCGTTATTTGCATTATTGTGCGTTTCCCTGCAAACGCTCTCATTACTATATCATGACCCTGGGAGCCTATAAAGACGACAGAATGGACGCTGGAGGGATGCTGGCTGCACTGGCTACTAGTCTGCGAAGTGATTGACCTCTACAAATGGTAGTATATGATAATAAAAATCTATTTAAAAGAGAATTTTGCATTTGTTTCGTTATTTGCATTATTGTGCGTTTCCCTGCAAACGCTCTCATTACTATATAAGTACCCTGGGAGCCTATACAGACGACAGAATGGACGCTGGAGGACTGCTAGCTTCACTGGCGACTAGTCTGCGAAGTGATTGACCTCTAAAATGGTGGTACATGATAATAAAAAACTATTTAAAAGAGAATTTCGCATTTGTTTCGTTATTTGCATTATTGGGCGTTTCCCTGCAAACGCTCACATTACTATATAAGGACCCTGGGAGCCTATACAGACGACAGAATGGACGCTGGAGGGCTGCTAGCTGCACTGGCTACTAGTCTGCGAAGTGATTGACCTCTAAAATGGTAGTACATGATAATAAAAAACTATTTAAAAGAGAATTTTGCATTTATTTCGTTATTTGCATTATTGGGCGTTTCCCTGCAAACGCTCTCATTACTATATAAGGACCCTGGGAGCCTATACAGACGACAGAATGGACGCTGGAGGACTGCGGACTGCACTGGCGACTAGTCTGCGAATAGATTGACCTCTAAAATGGTAGTACATGATAATAAAAATCTATTTAAAAGAGAATTTTGCATTTATTTCGTTATTTGCATTATTGTGCGTTTTCCTGCAAACGCTCTCATTACTATATCATGACCCTGGGAGCCTATACAGACGACAGAATGGACGCTTGAGGACTGCTAGCATCACTGGCGATTAGTCTGCGAAGTGAGTGACCTCTAAAATGGTAGTACATGATAATAAAAATCTATTTAAAAGAGAATATTACATTTATTTCGTTATTTGCATTATTGTGCGTTTCCCTGCAAACGCTCTCATTACTATATAAGGACCATGGGAGCCTATAAAGACGACAGAATGGACGCTGGAGGGATGCTGGCTGCACTGGCTACTAGTCTGCGAAGTGATTGACCTCTACAAATGGTAGTATATGATAATAAAAAACTATTTAAAAGAGAATTTTGCATTTGTTTCGTTATTTGCATTATTGTGCGTTTCCCTGCAAACGCTCTCATTACTATATACGGACCCTGGGAAACTATAAAACGACAGAATGGACGATGGAGGGATGCTGGCTGCACTGGCGACTAGTCTGCGAAGTGATTGACATCTAAAATGGTAGTACATGATAATAAAAAACTATTTAAAAGAGAATTTTGCATTTGTTTCGTTATTTGCATTATTGTGCGTTTCCCTGCAAACGCTCTCATTACTATATACGGACCCTTGGGGCCCATAAAGACGACAGAATGGACGCTGGAGGGATGCTGGCTG
This sequence comes from Locusta migratoria, assembly GCA_026315105.1. Classification (NCBI taxonomy): domain Eukaryota; kingdom Metazoa; phylum Arthropoda; class Insecta; order Orthoptera; family Acrididae; genus Locusta; species Locusta migratoria. The sequence continues at coordinate 95,334 of JAOYRU010000244.1, forward strand.
CACTGGCTACTAGTCTGCGAAGTGATTGACCCTTACAAATGGTAGTATATGATAATAAAAAACTATTTAAAAGAGAATTTTGCATTTGTTTCGTTATTTGCATTATTGTGCGTTTCCCTGCAAACGCTCTCATTACTATATACGGACCCTGGGAGCCTATAAAGACGACAGAATGGACGCTGGAGGGATGCTGGCTGCACTGGCTACTAGTCTGCGAAGTGATTGACCTCTACAAATGGTAGTATATGATAATAAAAATCTATTTAAAAGAGAATTTTGCATTTGTATTGTTATTTTCATTATTGTGCGTTTCCCTGCAAACGCTCTCATTACTATATAAGGACCCTGGGAGCCTATACAGACGACAGAATGGACGCTGGAGGACTGCGGACTGAACTGGCTACTAGTCTGCGAAGTGATTGACCTCTAAAATGGTAGTTCATGAAAATAAAAATCTATTTAAAAGAGAATTTGCATTTATTTCGTTATTTGCAATATTGTGCGTTTCCTGCCAACGCTCTCATTACTATATCATAACCCTGGGAGCCTATACAGACGACAGAATGGACGCTGGAGGACTGCTAGCTTCACTGGCGACTAGTCTGCGAAGTGATTGACCACTAAAATGGTAGTACATGATAATAAAAATCAATTTAAAAGAGAATTTTGCATTTATTTCGTTATTTGCATTATTGTGCGTTTCCCTGCAAACGGTCTCATTACTATATAAGGACCCTGGGAGCCTATACAGACGACAGAATGGACGCTGGAGGACTGCTAGCTTCACTGGCGACTAGTCTGCGAAGTGATTGACCTCTAAAATGGTGGTACATGATAATAAAAATCTATTTAAAAGAGAATTTCGCATTTGTTTCGTTATTTGCAGTATTGGGCGTTTCCCTGCAAACGCTCACATTACTATATAAGGACCCTGGGAGCCTATACAGACGACAGAATGGACGCTGGAGGGCTGCTAGCTGCACTGGCTACTAGTCTGCGAAGTGATTGACCTCTAAAATGGTAGTACATGATAATAAAAAACTATTTAAAAGAGAATTTTACATTTATTTCGTTATTTGCATTATTGGGCGTTTCCCTGCAAACGCTCTCATTACTATATAAGGACCCTGGGAGCCTATACAGACGACAGAATGGACGCTGGAGGACTGCGGACTGCACTGGCGACTAGTCTGCGAAGTGATTGACCTCTAAAATGGTAGTACATGATAATAAAAATCTATTTAAAAGAGAATTTTGCATTTATTTCGTTATTTGCATTATTGTGCGTTTCCCTGCAAACGCTCTCATTACTATATCATGAACCTGGGAGCCTATACAGACGACAGAATGGACGCTGGAGGACTGCTAGCATCACTGGCGATTAGTCTGCGAAGTGAGTGACCTCTAAAATGGTAGTACATGATAATAAAAATCTATTTAAAAGAGAATATTACATTTATTTCGTTATTTGCATTATTGTGCGTTTCCCTGCAAACGCTCTCATTACTATATAAGGACCCTGGGAGCCTATACAGAAGACAGAATGGACGCTGGAGGACTGCTAGCATCACTGGCGACTAGTCTGCGAAGTGATCTACCTCTAAAATGGTAGTACATGATAATAAAAATCTATTTAAAATAGAATTTTGCATTTTTTTCGTTATTTGCAATATTGGGCGTTTCCCTGCAAACGCTCACATTACTATATAAGGACCCTGGGAGCCTATACAGACGACAGAATGGACGCTGGAAGACTGCTAGCTGCACTGGCTACTAGTCTGCGAAGTGATTGACCTCTACAAATGGTAGTGTATGATAATAAAAATCTATTTAAAAGAGAATTTTGCATTTGTTTCGTTATTTGCATTATTGTGCGTTTCCCTGCAAACGCTCTCATTACTATATAAGGACCCTGGGAGCCTATACAGACGACAGAATGGACGCTGGAAGGCTGCTGGCTGCACTGGCGACTAGTCTGCGAAGTGATTGACATCTAAAATGGTAGTACATGATAATAAAAAACTATTTAAAAGAGAATTTTGCATTTGTTTCGTTATTTGCATTATTGTGCGTTTCCCTGCAAACGCTCTCATTACTATATACGGACCCTTGGAGCCTATAAAGACGACAGAATGGACGCTGGAGGGATGCTGGTTGCACTGGCTACTAGTCTGCGAAGTGATTGACCTCTACAAATGGTAGTATATGATAATAAAAAACTATTTAAAGAGAATTTTGCATTTGTTTCGTTATTTGCATTATTGTGCGTTTCCCTGCAAACGCTCTCATTACTATATACGGACCCTGGGAGCCTATAAAGACGACAGAATGGACGCTGGAGGGATGCTGGCTGCACTGGCTACTAGTCTGCGAAGTGATTGCCCTCTACAAATGGTAGTATATGATAATAAAAATCTATTTAAAAGAGAATTTTGCATTTGTTTCGTTATTTGCATTATTGTGCGTTTCCCTGCAAACGCTCTCATTACTATATAAGTAACCTGGGAGCCTATACAGACGACAGAATGGACGCTGGAAGGCTGCTGGCTGCACTGGCGACTAGTCTGCGAAGTGATTGAAGTCTAAAATGGTAGTACATGATAATAAAAAACTATTTAAAAGAGAATTTTGCATTTGTTTCCTTATTTGCATTATTGTGCGTTTCCCTGCAAACGCTCTCATTACTATATAAGGACACTGGGAGCCTATACAGACGTCAGAATGGACGCTGGAGGACTGCTAGCTTCACTGGCGACTAGTCTGAGAAGTGATTGACCTCTAAAATGGTTGTACATGATAATAAAAATCTATTTAAAAGAGAATTTTGCATTTGTTTCGTTATTTGCATTATTGTGCGTTTCCCTGCAAACGCACTCATTACTATATAAGGACCCTAGGAGCCTATACAGACGACAGAATGGACGCTGGAAGGCTGCTGGCTGCACTGGCGACTAGTCTGCGAAGTGATTGACATCTAAAATGGTAGTACATGATAATAAAAAACTATTTAAAAGAGAATTTTGCATTTGTTTCGTTATTTGCATTATTGTGCGTTTCCCTGCAAACGCTCTCATTACTATATACGGACCCTTGGAGCCCATAAAGACGACAGAATGGACGCTGGAGGGATGCTGGCTGCACTGGCTACTAGTCTGCGAAGTGATTGACCTCTACAAATGGTAGTATATGATAATAAAAAACTATTTAAAAGAGAATTTTGCATTTGTTTCGTTATTTGCATTATTGTGCGTTTCCCTGCAAACGCTCTCATTACTATATACGGACCCTGGGAGCCTATAAAGACGACAGAATGGACGCTGGAGGGATGCTGGCTGCACTGGCTACTAGTCTGCGAAGTGATTGACCTCTACAAATGGTAGTATATGATAATAAAAATCTATTTAAAAGAGAATTTTGCATTTGTTTTGTTATTTTCATTATTGTGCGTTTCCCTGCAAACGCTCTCATTACTATATAAGGACCCTGGGAGCCTATACAGACGACAGAATGGACGCTGGAGGACTGCGGACTGAACTGGCTACTAGTCTGCGAAGTGATTGACCTCTAAAATGGTAGTACATGAAAATGAAAATCTATTTAAAAGAGAATTTGCATTTATTTCGTTATTTGCATTATTGTGCGTTTCCTGCCAACGCTCTCATTACTATATCATTACCCTGGGAGCCTATACAGACGACAGAATGGACGCTGGAGGACTGCTAGCTTCACTGGCGACTAGTCTGCGAAGTGATTGACCACTAAAATGGTAGTATATGATAATAAAAATCTATTTAAAAGAGAATTTTGCATTTGTTTCGTTATTTGCATTATTGTGCGTTTCCCTGCAAACGCTCTCATTACTATATAAGTACCCTGGGAGCCTATACAGACGACAGAATGGACGCTGGAGGACTGCTAGCTTCACTGGCGACTAGTCTGCGAAGTGATTGACCTCTAAAATGGTGGTACATGATAATAAAAAACTATTTAAAAGAGAATTTCGCATTTGTTTCGTTATTTGCATTATTGGGCGTTTCCCTGCAAACGCTCACATTACTATATAAGGACCCTGGGAGCCTATACAGACGACAGAATGGACGCTGGAGGGCTGCTAGCTGCACTGTCTACTAGTCTGCGAAGTGATTGACCTCTAAAATGGTAGTACATGATAATAAAAAACTATTTAAAGGAGAATTTTGCATTTATTTCGTTATTTGCATTATTGGGCGTTTCCCTGCAAACGCTCTCATTACTATATAAGGACCCTGGGAGCCTATACAGACGACAGAATGGACGCTGGAGGACTGCGGACTGCACTGGCGACTAGTCTGCGAATAGATTGACCTCTAAAATGGTAGTACATGATAATAAAAATCTATTTAAAAGAGAATTTTGCATTTATTTCGTTATTTGCATTATTGTGCGTTTCCCTGCAAACGCTCTCATTACTATATCATGACCCTGGGAGCCTATACAGACGACAGAATGGACGCTTGAGGACTGCTAGCATCATTGGGGATTAGTCTGCGAAGTGAGTGACCTCTAAAATGGTAGTACATGATAATAAAAATCTATTTAAAAGAGAATATTACATTTATTTCGTTATTTGCATTATTGTGCGTTTCCCTGCAAACGCTCTCATTACTATATAAGGACCATGGGAGCCTATAAAGACGACAGAATGGACGCTGGAGGGATGCTGGCTGCACTGGCTACTAGTCTGCGAAGTGATTGACCTCTACAAATGGTAGTATATGATAATAAAAAACTATTTAAAAGAGAATTTTGCATTTGTTTCGTTATTTGCATTATTGTGCGTTTCCCTGCAAACGCTCTCATTACTATATACGGACCCTGGGAGCCTATAAAACGACAGAATGGACGATGGAGGGATGCTGGCTGCACTGGCGACTAGTCTGCGAAGTGATTGACATCTAAAATGGTAGTACATGATAATAAAAAACTATTTAAAAGAGAATTTTGCATTTGTTTCGTTATTTGCATTATTGTGCGTTTCCCTGCAAACGCTCTCATTACTATATACGGACCCTTGGGGCCCATAAAGACGACAGAATGGACGCTGGAGGGATGCTGGCTGCACTGGCTACTAGTCTGCGAAGTGATTGACCCTTACAAATGGTAGTATATGATAAAAAAAAACTATTTAAAAGAGAATTTTGCATTTGTTTCGTTATTTGCATTATTGTGCGTTTCCCTGCAAACGTTCTCATTACTATATACGGACCCTGGGAGCCTATAAAGACGACAGAATGGACGCTGGAGGGATGCTGGTTGCACTGGCTACTAGTCTGCGAAGTGATTGACCTCTACAAATGGTAGTATATGATAATAAAAATCTATTTAAAAGAGAATTTTGCATTTGTATTGTTATTTTCATTATTGTGCGTTTCCCTGCAAACGCTCTCATTACTATATAAGGACCCTGGGAGCCTATACAGACGACAGAATGGACGCTGGAGGACTGCGGACTGAACTGGCTACTAGTCTGCGAAGTGATTGACCTCTAAAATGGTAGTACATGAAAATAAAAATCTATTTAAAAGAGAATTTGCATTTATTTCGTTATTTGCAATATTGTGCGTTTCCTGCCAACGCTCTCATTACTATATCATAACCCTGGGAGCCTATACAGACGACAGAATGGACGCTGGAGGACTGCTAGCTTCACTGGCGACTAGTCTGCGAAGTGATTGACCACTAAAATGGTAGTACATGATAATAAAAATCAATTTAAAAGAGAATTTTGCATTTATTTCGTTATTTGCATTATTGTGCGTTTCCCTGCAAACGGTCTCATTACTATATAAGGACCCTGGGAGCCTATACAGACGACAGAATGGACGCTGGAGGACTGCTAGCTTCACTGGCGACTAGTCTGCGAAGTGATTGACCTCTAAAATGGTGGTACATGATAATAAAAATCTATTTAAAAGAGAATTTCGCATTTGTTTCGTTATTTGCATTATTGGGCGTTTCCCTGCAAACGCTCACATTACTATATAAGGACCCTGGGAGCCTATACAGACGACAGAATGGACGCTGGAGGGCTGCTAGCTGCACTGGCTACTAGTCTGCGAAGTGATTGACCTCTAAAATGGTAGTACATGATAATAAAAAACTATTTAAAAGAGAATTTTACATTTATTTCGTTATTTGCATTATTGGGCGTTTCCCTGCAAACGCTCTCATTACTATATAAGGACCCTGGGAGCCTATACAGACGACAGAATGGACGCTGGAGGACTGCGGACTGCACTGGCGACTAGTCTGCGAAGTGATTGACCTCTAAAATGGTAGTACATGATAATAAAAATCTATTTAAAAGAGAATTTTGCATTTATTTCGTTATTTGCATTATTGTGCGTTTCCCTGCAAACGCTCTCATTACTATATCATGAACCTGGGAGCCTATACAGACGACAGAATGGACGCTGGAGGACTGCTAGCATCACTGGCGATTAGTCTGCGAAGTGAGTGACCTCTAAAATGGTAGTACATGATAATAAAAATCTATTTAAAAGAGAATATTACATTTATTTCGTTATTTGCATTATTGTGCGTTTCCCTGCAAACGCTCTCATTACTATATAAGGACCCTGGGAGCCTATACAGAAGACAGAATGGACGCTGGAGGACTGCTAGCATCACTGGCGACTAGTCTGCGAAGTGATTGACCTCTAAAATGGTAGTACATGATAATAAAAATCTATTTAAAATAGAATTTTGCATTTTTTTCGTTATTTGCAATATTGGGCGTTTCCCTGCAAACGCTCACATTACTATATAAGGACCCTGGGAGCCTATACAGACGACAGAATGGACGCTGGAGGGCTGCTAGCTGCACTGGCTACTAGTCTGCGAAGTGATTGACCTCTAAAATGTTAGTACATGATAATAAAAATCTATTTAAAAGAGAATTTTGTATTTATTTCGTTATTTGCATTATTGTGCGTTTCTCTGCAAACGCTCTCATTACTATATAAGGACCCTGGGAGCCTATACAGACGACAGAATGGACGCTGGAGGACTGCTAGCTTCACTGGCGACTAGTCTGCGAAGTGATTGACCTCTAAAATGGTAGTACATGATAATAAAAATCTATTTAAAAGAGAATTTTGCATTTGTTTCGTTATTTGCATTATTGTGCGTTTCCCTGCAAACGCTCTCATTACTATATAAGGAACCTGGGAGCCTATACAGACGACAGAATGGACGCTGGAAGGCTGCTGGCTGCACTGGCGACTAGTCTGCGAAGTGATTGATCTCTAAAATGGTAGTACATGATAATAAAAAACTATTTAAAAGAGAATTTTGCATTTGTTTCGTTATTTGCATTATTGTGCGTCTCCCTGCAAACGCTCTCATTACTATATACGGACCCTGGGAGCCTATAAAGACGACAGAATGGACGCTGGAGGGCTGCTGGCTGCACTGGCTACTAGTCTGCGAAGTGATTGACCTCTACAAATGGTAGTATATGATAATAAAAAACTATTTAAAAGAGAATTTTGCATTTGTTTCGTTATTTGCATTATTGTGCGTTTCCCTGCAAACGCTCTCATTACTATATACGGACCCTGAACCTATAAAGACGACAGAATGGACACTGTTGTTGTTGTTGTTGTTGGTTGTTTTAAGGGGACTAAACAGCTAGGTTATCAGTCCCCTGTTCCTAGCTGAGAGTCAACTGTCAATAAAGATAAAACAATGCCCTGACAATGACACCGCACAAAAGGGCAGGTTAACAATAGACAAGCCACTGACATTACAAGACGAAGACACACAGAATGAGTAAAATAAAGTCACGAATAAAACTGGATAGCAGAGAACCTTGGCTGGCTGATCACAAAGAAAAAAAAAAAAACAGGATGAGCCAGCCACACTGCACACACTAAAAACCCCTAAGGGCTCGAAAATATAAAAGATCTGGGTTGCTGTTGGCCTAAGAGATCAGGCAACAGCACCCACGGTTAGATAGATGCATAAAAACCAGAAGCGCGGATAATACTTAAAACTGCGTTAGCCATAGAGGCGTAGTCTGCTAAAGCTAATGATAGCGTGTCTGGGATATGAAAAGATCGCCGCAAGTCGGCTAAAAGCGGACAGTCCATTAAAAGATGGGCTACTGTCAACACAGTGCCACATCGACACACGGGTGGAGCCTCGCGCCGAAGGAGATACCCGTGGGTGAGCCACGTATGTCCTATCCGAAGGCGACAGAGGACAACTGACTCTCGGCGGTTCGGCCGCAGTGAAGATTTCCACAAAGCTGTGGAGAGCTTCACTGCCCGAAGCTTATTCGGTGCAGTCGCCGTAGCCCACTCGGTGCTCCAAGCCTCACGTACTTTTCGGTGCAACACCAGCTGAACATCCTGTTCCGTGACACCAATAGTTAGAGGTGGTCCCATAGTACCCTGCTTGGCCAATCGATCAACATGTTCATTCCCTGGTATGCCAACATGACCTGGGGTCCACACAAAGACCACAGAACGGCCTGATTGGCCCAGGGAGTGAACAGTGTCCTGGATCGAACGTACTATTGGGTGCCGAGAGAAACACTGGTCGATCGCTTGTAAGCCACTCAGGGAGTCAGTACAGATGACGAATGACCCCCTGGGGCAGGCTTTGAGATGTTGGAGAGCTCTGAGAATAGCGACCAGCTCGGCGGAGAAGATGCTACTCTCACAGGGCAGAGAATGCTGTTCTACATGGTTGTGATGTAGAAAGGCATACCCAGCACGGCCATCTACTACGGAACCATCTGTGTAAATGGCGTCTGTGGCACGGAACGGTTCGAGCACTTGTAGAAACTGGTGACGGAGATGTACGGAGGAAACAGAGGCCTTCGACGCATGGGACAGGTCCAGACGGAGCTGCAAACGAGGAATGGACCAAGGAGGAGTGTGAGAGGAATAGTGGAAAATGGTAGGAAGTGGGTAGGATGTGAGAGACGAAAGAAGGATACGAACACGGACCGAGATCGGGTATCCCGACCTTGGCCGTCGTGGAGGGATAGGGAGTGCAGCGTCTGGAAATAGGAGCCGGCGGTTCGGGTGGAAGGGCGAGGCCTGAACACGAGCAACATAAGATGTTAACAGGTGTTGCCTACGGAACCGCAGCGGGAGGACTCCAGCTTCGACAAGGAGGCTTGTCACAGGGCTAGTGCGAAAAGCCCCTGTCGCCAAACGAACACCACAGTGGAGGATTGGGTCTGTTGCCTGCAGCGCTGACGGCGCAGCCGAATCGTAGACTATGCTGCCATAGTCTAGGCGCGACTGAATGAGGGCCTTGTAAAGTTGTAATAGCGTTTGGCGCGAGGCTCCCCAAACAGTGTGGCTGAGACAGCGCAGTATGTTGAGGTGTCGCCAGCACTTTTGTTTTAACTGGCGTAGGTGCGGCACCCAGGTTAGACGGTCATCAAACACCATACCTAAGAATCTGTGCGTCTCTTCGACTTGTAGCAGGTCGCCAGCTAAGTAAAGTTCGGGTTCTGGGTGTACTGCCCGACGTCGACAGAAATGCATCACACGGGTTTTGGATGCAGAAAATTGAAAACCGTGGGCAAACGCCCACGACTGTGCCTTTCGAATTGCGATCTGCAACCGCCGTTCAGCTACGCCAATGCTGGAGGAGCTGTAATACATGCAGAAGTCATCGGCATACAAGGAAGTAGAAACCGATGACCCCGCAGCCGCAGCTAGACCGTTTATGGCGATTAAGAATAAAGGAACACTAAGAACGGAACCTTGTGGGACTCCGTTCTCTTGACAATGAGGCGAGCTGAAACAAGAACCAACACGAACACGGAAAGAACGCAACGCCAGGAAGTTCTTTATGAATGTAGGAAGTGGACCCCGTAAGCCCCAATCGTACAGCGTAGACAGAATATGATAGCGCCAGGTGGTGTCGTACGCTTTCCGCAGGTCAAAGAAGACGGCAATCAGGTGTTCACGGCGAGAAAATGCTGTACGAATGGCCGACTCTAGTGACACGAGATTGTCGATAGCAGAGCGGCCTTGACGGAATCCACCATGTTGAGGCGCCAAGAGTCCTCGGTCCTCGAGGATCCACATGAGCCTCCGACTCACCATCCGTTCGAGGAGTTTACACGGAACGTTGGTGAGGCTGATAGGGCGGTAACTATCAGCCACCTGTGGATCAGCCCCCGGCTTCATAACTGGGATGATGATGCTATCCCTCCATTGAGACGGGAAGACACCCTCAACCCAGAGACGATTCAGCAAGGAGAGAAGTTGGCGTTTAGAGTCTGATGACAGGTGTCGGAGGAACTGACTATGGATGCGGTCGGGTCCAGGGGACGTGGCTGGGCATGCGGCAAGTGCACTTTCGAACTCCCATTCGGTGAAAGGGATGTTGTAGGTTTCCTGGCGTCGCGTTCGAAAGGATATCTGCTTTCGCTCTGTGCGCTCCTTAAGGGCGCGGAAATCCGCATCATATGCAGCGGTCGCTGAGGTGCGAGCATAGTGGTGTGCCAAATGCTCAGCTATTGTGACAGGGTCAGTGCAAATTGTACCCTGAATGCGGAGGCACGGAATTCCCACTGGTGGGCGGTGGCCAAAGAGGCGTCGAACTTGCGACCATACCCGTGAAGGTGATGCTCGGGATCCAATGGAGGCGACATAACGCTCCCAGGAGGCTCTCTTGCTGTGCTGGATCAATCGCCGTGCCCGTGCACGGAGACGCTTGAAGGCAACAAGATGTTCGACACAAGGGTGGCGTCGGTGACGCTGTAGTGCTCGCCGACGTTCCCGGATGGCCTCAGCTATCTCCGGCGTCCACCAGGGCACTGACTTACGGTGGAGTGATCCCAGTGAGACGGGTACGGTTTTCTCAGCAGCAGAAATGATCGAATGAGTGACCTGCTGAACAGCGGTATCTAAATCAGCCAGAAGAGGAGAAGGAAGCACAGCAGCTATGGAGTATGCTGGCCAGTCGGCCCTATGGAGGGACCAGCGAGGCAGACGATCAGCAGGTGGACACTGTGGGAGCGACAGGAAGATAGGGAAATGGTCGCTGCCACACAGGTCGTCGTGGACCCTCCAAGTGAAGTGCGGAAGCAGGCTTGGGCTACAGACAGACAGGTCTATGGCGGAGAATGTACCGTGTGCCACGCTAAAGTGCGTAGCAGCACCAGTATTCAGGAGGCAGATGTTCAGCTGGTTCAGTAGTGTCTCAACATCCCTACCCCGTGCCGAGGTCTGCATGCCACCCCACAAAGTGTGGTGGGCATTGAAGTCCCCCAAAAGAAGGAAGGGTGGGGGAAGTTGGGCGACCAAGGCAGCGAGGTCCACAGGAGAGACAGCCTCATCTGGTGGGAGATAGAGTGAACAGATTGTAACATCTTGCACTGCCCGGAGCCGAACAGCAACCGCCTCTAGGGGCGTTTGAAGGGGCACGGCAGCGCTCGGGACAGTGGCTAGGACATAGATGCAAACTCCACCAGATACTCTGTCATACATAGGCCGATTTTTAAAATAGCCCCTGTAGCCTCGAAGGGCAGGGGACCGCGTCGCTGGGAACCAGGTCTCTTGAAGAGCGATACAAAAGGCAGGTGTTTGGCTGAGTAGTTGTCGTAGCTCAGGTAGGTGATGGAAAAAGCCGCTACAATTCCACTGGAGGATGATGTTTCCTTCTGACTGTACCGCCATGACGAATAAAAAGCACATCACTCCATCGGATCGTCTGCTGCCATGTGCTTGGAATCCATGGAACCAGAGATCTTATTTTCTGGGGAATCGGTAATTGCAAGATCCTCAGGAGATGCGAGGATCTCGACTTCATCCTCCGAAGAGGAGGATGTGGGTGGTTGTGGCTTTGAAGCCACTGAACATTCTTTCTTCTTATTTCTCTTCTTCTTGTCCTCTCGCTGGCCCTTTGGTTTGCAGGGCCGGGGGGGCTTCCCAGAAGTGGCATCCGGGACGGAGGAAGAGCGGGAAGCTCTTCGACCGGCAGGTTGGAGATCCTGAAGACTGCGGCCAGGATCCTCCGGAGCACTCTGGGAAGCTGCAGAAGGGGTTGTCTCTAAGGACCCCTTCCGAGCGAGAGGGGCCGGAGAAGGCTTCTCCTTCCCCGGCTTAGAGGTGGGGACTGGGGTCCCCGGTGTTGTAGCAGGTGATGCTTCCACTGTGAAAAGAGTGGGAGCCACCGAAGATGAGGTGCCCCCTGCTGGTAGGGGGGCCGGGTCAGTCGATTGGGCCTGGGGGCGCGCTAACGTTGACGGAACAGGTGGAACAGCAGGCACAGTGGACGAGGACGATGAGGCTACCGCGGCATAGGTAGTTACCAGGCGGACAGGATGGAGCTTCTGATATTTCCGTTTGGCCTCTGAATAAGTCAGTCGATCTCTGGTCTTGTATTCCATGATTTTCCTTTCTTGCTGCAGGACTGTACACATAGGCGAGCAAGGGGAGTGATTCTGGCCGCAGTTGACACATACTGGAGGCGGCGTGCAAGGGACGTTCGGATGAACTGCACGTCCACACTCCCGACATGTTGGGTTGGCATCACATCGGGAGCTCATATGGCCAAACTTCCAGCATTTAAAACAGCGCATAGGGGGAGGAACGTAGGGCTTTACGTCGATCCGGTAAACCATCACCTTGACCTTCTCGGGCAATGAATCACCCTCAAAAGCCAAGATGAAGGCACCGGTCGCGACCCTATTGTCCTTCGGACCCCTATGGACTCGCCGAATAAAATGTACTCCCCGCCGTTCTAGATTGGCACGCAATTCGTCATCTGACTGCAGCAAGAGGTCTTTGTGGAAGATGATACCCTGCACCATATTTAGGGTCTTGTGCGGCGTAATGGTAACGGAAACATCACCCAGCTTGTCACAGGCAAGCAGTGCCCGCGATTGAGCTGGGGATGACGTCGTTATTAATACTGATCCCGACCGCATCTTCGACATGCCTTCCACCTCGCCATACTTGTCCTCAAGGTTCTCAACAAAAAATAGTGGTTTAGTATTTTTAAAAGATTCCCCATCACTACGGCTACAGACCAGATACTTAGGGGCATAAGCCTCACCCTTCTGTCTTCCCTGACGTTCTTCCCAAGGTGTAGCCAGAGAAGGAAACGTTTGGGGATCATAATCTGCAGCATTGTAGTCCCTTTTACCACGCTTAGAGACGGTGGTTGTACGTCCACCAACGTGTTCTTTTGCTCGTTTCATTGTGGTCCCACGAGCAGCTAGGGATCTAAACGTCCACCCAGGCAGAGCCCCGCTTGCCTGGGTAAGCCTTGTACAACTGAGGTGCGGCAGGTTCCTCAGAGGTTGCTCGCTAGCGGCTGTTCAACCTCAACAGCCATGCATCCCCTCGGCACGTAGCACACCTTGAGATTGAGGGTTTTTTTATAGAGGTTTGTACCATCCTCGCGACCCAGGCGATTAAGCCAAGATCCCCGGACTCTGAAACGTACAACGTTCCACCGTCGCGCCGAACGATGGTCGTTGAAGCACGCACAGAGCTTACGGTGTAGCGGACTGTTGGCGCGACACAGCCCACAGCTCAGGACCCCGGGTTCGCCAAGCCCGTACTCAGCAAACTAATGCTGAGCCCCTGAGGGGGAGGAGCCTATACAGATGACAGAATGGACGCTGGTGGGCTGCGAGCTGCACTGGCGACTAGTCTGCCATGTGTTTGCCCTCTAAAATGGTAGTACATGATAATAAAAATCTATTTAAAATAGAATTTTGCATTTATTTCGTTATTTGCATTATTGTGCGTTTCCCTGCAAACGCTCTCATTACTATATAAGGACCCGGGGAGCCTATACAGACGACAGAATGGACGCTGGAGGACTGCGGACTGCACTGGCGACTAGTCTGCGAAGTGATTGACCTCTAAAATGGTAGTACATGATAATAAAAATCTATTTAAAAGAGATTTTGCATTTGTTTCTTCATTTGCATTATTGTGCGTTTCCCTGCAAAAGCTCTCATTACTATATAAGGACCATGGGAGCCTATAAAGACGACAGAATGGACGCTGGAGGGCTGCTAGCTGCACTGGCTACTAGTCTGCGAAGTGATTGACCTCTAAAATGGTGGTACATGATAATAAAAATCTATTTAAAGGAGAATTCTGCATTTATTTCGATATTTGCATTATTGTGCGTTTCCCTGCAAACGCTCTCATTACTATATAAGGACCCTGGGAGCCTATACACACGACAGAATGGACGCTGGAGGACTGCTAGCTGCACTGGCTACTAGTCTGCGAAGTGATTGACCTCTAAAATGGTAGTACATGATAATAAAAATCTATTTAAAAGAGAATTTTGCATTTGTTTCGTTATTTGCATTATTGTGCGTTTCCCTGCATACGCTCTCATTACTATATAAGGACTCTGGGAACCTATACAGATGACAGAATGGACGCTGGAGGACTGCGGACTGCACTGGCGACTAGTCTGCGAAGTGATTGACCTCTAAAATGGTAGTACATGATAATAAAAATCTATTTAAAAGAGAATTTTGCATTTATTTCGTCATTTGCATTATTGTGCGATTCCCTGAAAACGCTCTCATTACTATATAAGGACCCTGGGAGCCTATACAGACGACAGAATGGACGCTGGAGGACAGCGGACTGCACTGGCGACTAGTCTGCGAAGTGATTGACCTCTAAAATGGTAGTACATGATAATAAAAATCTATTTAAAAGAGAATTTTGCATTTATTTCGTTATTTGCATTATTGTGCGTTTCCCTGCAGACACTCTCATTACTATATAATGACCCTGGGAGCCTATACAGACGACAGAAAACAGAATGGACGCTGGAGGACTGCTAGCTGCACTGGCTACTAGTCTGCGAAGTGATTGACCTCTAAAATGGTAGTACATGATAATAAAAATCTATTTAAAAGAGAATTTTTAATTTGTTTCGTTATTTGCATTATTGTGCGTTTCCCTGCAAACGCTCTCATTACTATATAAGGACCCTGGGAGCCTATACAGACGACAGAATGGACGCTGGAGGACTGCGGACTGCACTGGCGACTAGTCTGCGAAGTGATTGACCTCTAAAATGGTAGTACATGATAAAAAAATCTATTTAAAAGAGAATTTGGCATTTATTTCGTTATTTGCATTATTGTGCGTTTCCCTGCAAACGCTCTCATTACTATATCATGACCCTGGGAGCCTATACAGACGACAGAATGGACGCTGGAGGGCTGCTAGCTGCAGTGGCTACTAGTCTGCGAAGTTGTTGTTGTTGTTGTTAGGTTGTTTAAGGGGGACAAAACTACAATGGTCATCAGTCCCCCATTCCACCTCTAGGCGGCAAAAGTAAAACCATACACGTGACACGTATCACGCACAGAGTTTAAAATTGCGATGTGGGAGAGGAGTCCCACCGAGTCCATAAAACATAATCAAGAACAAGACAAAACGAAGAGATGGTCACACAAACACAACTTACAACAAATAAACCGATGGCCGTGGTTGACCGACCATAAGAATAAAAAAAAGGAAAAGTCAACCACTCGGTAACACACAGAAATCTCCAGTTAAATCGAATGATAAAAACCCCCCGCTCGTATAAAACGTAAAACTGTATCTGCCATTGTGGCATCGTCACCTAAAACTTCCGATAAAACAGCAGGGAGGTTAAAATGTCTCCGCAAGGCGGCTAAAAGGGGGCAGTCCAACAATATGTGGACGACTGTCAAATGGGAGCCACACCGACATT
This sequence comes from Locusta migratoria, assembly GCA_026315105.1. Lineage (NCBI taxonomy): Eukaryota > Metazoa > Arthropoda > Insecta > Orthoptera > Acrididae > Locusta > Locusta migratoria. Next base: position 111,075 of record JAOYRU010000244.1, read on the forward strand.
GGGCTGGGTCCTCACCCCGAAGGAGATGTCCATGGGTGAGCCACGTATGCCCAATGCGGAGGCGACATAAAACCACTGAGTCCCGTCGTGAACCGCGCATGGAGGAGCGCCATGCAACCGTCGTTTCCTTGACCACCCGGAGCTTGTTGGGCGTGCGCAGGCTACGCCACTCAGTATCCCAAAGCTGACGTACTTGCTGGCGCAACAATGAACGGAGATCAGAAGCTGGGAGGCCGATCTCTAGACAGGACATACCTACAGCCTGCTTGGCAAGCCTGTCAACACGTTCATTGCCCGGGATACCAACATGACCTGGAGACCAGACGAACACCACCGATCGCCCGGACCGTGTAATGGCATAAAGTGTCTCCTGAACGGCCAACACCAGGGTAGACCGTGGGTAACACTGCTCCAGAGCTCGAAGGCTGCTCAGGGAGTCGCTGCAAACAACAAAAGACTCGCCTGAGCAAGACCGGATATGCACAAGAGCTCTGTGAATGGCCACCAGCTCTGCAGTGTAAACACTGCAGCCATTCGGCAGAGAGTGCTGTTCCACATGGTCACCGTGTGTATAGGCAAATCCAACACGGTCATCCACCATTGAGCCATCGGTGTAGATCAGGTCATAACCACGGAACTCCGCTATGACAGCCGAGAACTGACGGCGGAGCGCCTCCAGTGGTACTGAGTCCTTGGGCCCATGGGCCAAGTCCAGCCGAATAGACGGCCTTGTCAAACACCATGGAGGTGTATGCACCTGGACCCGATATGGACACGGAAGGGGCAAAGACTCAAGTTCCAGGAGGAGGGACCGAACTCTATAGGCTATCGTATGACCTGACCTGGGGCGTCGCTGATGGTGAGGGACGACCACATTAGAAAAAAGAAAACGACGGTTTGGGTGGCCTGGGGAGCAATACACGTTCGCTGCATAAGCTGTGAGCAGGTGTTGGCGGCGGATCCCCAAAGGTGGGATCCCAGCCTCCACTAGTAAACTGTTCACCGGGCTGGTGCGGAAAGCGCCCGTCGCAATGCGGACCCCACAGTTGTGGATGGGGTCCAGGAGATGCAGTGCTGAAGGTGCCGCAGACCCATAGGCAATGCACCCAAAATCGAGACGGGACTGCACCAGCGCCGTGTAAAGCCGCAACAGTGTCGAGCGATCAGCACCCCAGGTCGTATGACCCAGGTGGCGGAGAAGGTTGAGATGGCGCCAGCACTTCCGTTTCAGCGGACGGATGTGGGGGAGCCACGTCAGCCGGGCGTCAAAGACCAGACCCAAAAACCGATGCGTTTCTACCACTGTCAGGAGTTCGTCGTTAAGGTAAAGTTCAGGGTGAGGGTGGACGGTCCGACGCCGACAGAAGTGCACCACTCTAGTCTTGGTGGCAGAAAACTGAAAGCCATGACTTAGGGCCCAGGTATGTGCCTTCCGAATAGCACCTTGCAACCTACGCTCAGCAACCTGGGTGCTGCAGGAACTAAAAAAGATACAAAAGTCGTCAGCGTAAAGAGAAGGGGAGACCGACGATCCAACTGCTGTCGCTAGACCATTGATGGCAACTAAAAATAATGGAACACTTAAAACTGAGCCCTGAGGAACGCCATTCTCCTGGATGTATGAGGCGCTCAGGGAGGCACCAATTTGAACACGAAAGGTACGGACAGCTAAAAAATTCTGGATAAAAATCGGTAGGGAGCCCCGGAGGCCCCAGTCATATAAAGTGTTGAGGATGTGGCGTCGCCAGGTGGTATCGTATGCTTTGTGCATATCAAAGAAGACGGCAACAAGGTGTTGGCGCCGGGAAAAAGCTGTGCGGATTGCAGACTCGAGGTACACCAGATTATCGGTGGTAGATCGACCCTGGCGAAAACCGCCCTGGCATGGAGCCAACAATCCTCGAGTCTCAAGAATCCAACACAACCGCCGACTGACCATCCGCTCCAGCAGTTTGCACGGCACGTTAGTCAGGTTAATGGGCCGATAGCTATCCAAGGAAAGAGGATTTTTGTCAGGCTTAAGCACTGGGATGATGATACTCTCCCGCCACTGTGACGGGAAAACACCATCACACCAAATGCGGTTATAGACCGCAAGTAGGTTTCGCCGACTATCTGCTGAGAGATGTTTCAGCATTTGACTATGGATGCTATCAGGCCCTGGAGCCGTGTCAGGACATTGTTGAAGAGCACTGAGGAGCTCCCACTCAGAAAAGGGGGTGTTGTAAGATTCAGAGCGGCTGGTACGAAAGGAGAGAGACTGGCGTTCTACCCTCTCCTTTACTGCACGGAAGGCCGGTGGATAATTTGCAGAGGCAAAGGCACGAGCATAATGCTCGGCGAACATCTCTGCAAGTGTGGCCGGGTCCGTACATAGGACTCCATTTGAGGAGATCCCAGGGATTCCCACTGGTGTCTGTAATCCCTGTAGCCGTCTGATCTTACTCCAGACCTGCGAGGCTGAGGTGCCTGTCCCAATAGTGGAAACGTACCTCTCCCAGCACTCCTGTTTCCGTCTTCTTATAAGCTGGCGAGCACGAGCGCGAAGCCGTTTAAAATTGATTAGGTGCTCCTGAGAGGGGTGCCGTTTGTATCGCTGTAAGGCCCGCCTGCGGTCTTTAATGGCCTCAGCGATCTCCGGCGACCACCACGGCACTGTCTTACGCTGTGGGCACCCTGATGTACGCGGAATGGTCGCGTTCGCAGCAGAAATGATGGAATGTGTGGCACTCTCGACCACCACAACGATTTCCTCGAGTGGGGGAGGGCCAACGATGGCAGCGGAAGCATAGTCTTCCCAGTTAGCCCTGTGCAGAACCCACCTAGGTGGGCGCGCTGGGGACTCGCGTTGTGGGAGTGACAAAAAGACAGGGAAATGGTCACTGCCACACAAGTCGTCATGGGCTCTCCAGTGAACAAATGGTGGAAGGCCGTGGCTGCAGATCGACAGATCAATGGCCGAAAAAGTGCCATGTGCCACACTAAAGTGCGTGGGGGCACCTGTATTCAAGAGGCAGAGGTCGAGTTGAGTTAGGAAATCCTCGACAACCCTGCCATGACCAGAGATCGTAGAACCACCCCACAAGGGACTGTGGGCATTGAAGTCGCCCAACAGTAAGAAAGGTGGGGGTAGTTGAGCAACGAGTGCAGCCAAGACGTTCACAGATACGTCACCATCTGGCGGCAAGTAGATACTGCAGACGGTAAACTCCTGTGTGGTCCTCACCCTGACAGCCACTGCTTCTAATGGCGTTTGAAGTGGCACAGATTCACTATACACAGAGGTGAGGACATACACACACACTCCACCTGATACCCTGTTATATATGCTACGGTTGCAGTAAAATCCCCTGTAGCCACGAAGGGCTGGGGTCCGCATTGTTGGAAACCAAGTTTCCTGAAGAGCAATGCAGAAAGCAGGTGTCGTGCTCAAAAGCTGCCGTAGCTCAGCCAGGTGGGGGAAGAAACCGCCGCAGTTCCACTGGAGAATGACATTGTTCGAGTGCTGGGAAGACATGAATCCGAGTCGGTGGGCTACAACTCAGCATCACTGGCACCCACCGGTGTAGGCGTGTCATCGGGATTGTCCGTTTTCTCAATGGCGTCCCCGAGAGCGAGGTCCTCGGGTGACGCAAGAATCTCCACCTCATCCTCAGAAGCAGAGGTGGAGGTGGAGGGGAGTGGTGGCACTGTAGCCACCGTGGTGTCTCTTGAGATGCCTGTCTTTGGCTTCTGTTTACCCCTCCGTTCCCTCGGGGGCTTCGCCGGTGGGAGGTGCTCCTTGGACTCAGCCACAGGGACTGAGGAGGAGCGCGAAGCCCTACGACCAGCAGTCTGCGAGCGCGCCGGCTGCTGGTTAGTGTCGATATCGACACTGGCAGAAGGGAGTGTCCCAAGGGACCCCTTCCGCCTGAGGGAAGCCGGAGAAGGTTGTTCTTTCTCCGGCGGAGAGGTGGTTGCTGACCCCGAGGCTTTCGCCTTGGGAGCTGTGGAAGGATGGCCCCCAACCTCCGTGGGGGCAGGCTTAGGTTGGTGGCCCTGGGGGCCCACAGGAACAGGTGAAGTAGAAAATACTGTCGCCGCCAAGGAGAGTGGCGACGACGTCACTGCTGCGAATGAATTTTTCATAGGTACTGGGTGCAGACGATCGAACTTTTTCCGTGCCTCATTATAGGATATACGGTCCAGGGTTTTGTATTCTGTAATTTTCCGCTCCCGTTGAAGTGCGGGACATTGCGACGAGCAGGGAGGATGGTTCTGACCACAGTTGACACAGATGGGAGGCGGTGTACATGGGGCGCCCGGATGTGCTGGACGCCCACAGTCCCTACACATAGCATTGGACATACAACGGGACGACATGTGGCCGAACTTCCAGCATTGGAAGCACCTCACAGGGGGAGGAATATAAGGCCGCACGTCAACACGGTAAACCATCACCTTGACCTTTTCGGGCAATGTATCACCCTCGAAGGCCAAGATGAAGGCACCAGTTGCGACCCTATTATCCTTGGGGCCCCTATGGACACGCCGGATAAAATGAACGCCTCGTCGTTCCAGGTTCGCCCGTAGCTCGTCATCCGTCTGTAGCAATAGATCCCGATGAAATATTACACCCTGGACCATATTCAGGGACTTGTGTGGAGTAATAGTCACTGCAACATCACCCAGTTTGTCACAAGCGAGTAACGCCCGTGACTGGGCAGGAGATACTGTGTGGATGAGGACAGAGCCGTTGCGCATTTTAGACAGTGACTCCACTTCCCCAAACCTGTCCTCCAGATGGTCCACAAAGAACTGAGGCTTGGTCGCTGAGAATGAGTCCCCATCAGTCCTGCTGCACACGAGATACCTTGGAGCATATTCATCAGTCGGATTTGCGCCCCGACGTCCCTCCCAAGATGCAGTCAGGGAGGGGAACGTTTTGGGGTCATACGTGGAAGCATTGAATTTTCCTCGCTTAGAGACGGCGGTTGTACGTCCGCCAACGTCACCCGATTTTTGTCTCTTCATTGCGGGTGATCCGCCCCGATGCCACCCACTCCGATCAGGGGCTCTCCTCATGGGCGCCACCCAGCCACAGCAACGTCACCTGGCGGGATGACCGTTGCCGGGAGTCCTGATGCCCCACAGAGACAAGCATCGACTCCTTGGCTTGCACGAGGAGTATGCAGCTCTGGCACCGGTAGAGCGATCCCTGTGTTGTCAGGGGGCTACATCCAAGAGGGTACATGACGACCCCACCACAACGGACTGGCTACCGTGTTGGCTTTCTGGCGCTACGTGAACCATCAGAAAGGAGAGTGCTGAGATGGCAGTGCACAATGGACGCGACATGCACGGAAAATCAGTGACGTGCCCAGTGGCAGAAGAGAATCCGCAGTCGCAAGTCCATTCCATGATGGGTGCATTAGATGGCATTGCACAAGAATGACATGTTGCACCACGTAAGGTGTCCTTCCCCAAATGGGTCGCTCTTCTGAAAAATTTTGAAAAATGGAGGGTCAAACCCACATAGGGGACCACAGATGGAAAGCCGAAAAGTATGAAGACTCCTTTTAGTCGCCTCTTACGACAGGCAGGAATACCGCGGGCCTATTCTTACCCCCGAACCCGCAGGGGGGAGTCTGCGAAGTGATTGACCTCTAAAATGGTAGTACATGATAATTAAAATTTATTTAAAAGAGAATTTTGCATTTGTTTCGTTATTTGCATTATTGTGCGTTTCCCTGCAAACGCTCTCATTACTATATAAGGACCCTGGGAGCCTATACAGACGACAGAATGGACGCTGAAGGGCGGCTAGCTGCACTGGCTACTAGTCTGCGAAAAGATTGACCTCTAAAATGGTAGTACATGATAATATAAATCTATTTAAAAGAGAATTTTGCATTTATTTCGTTATTTGATTTATTGTGCGTTTCCCTGCAAACTCACTCATTACTATATAAGGACCTTGGGAGCCTATACAGACGACAGAATGGACGCTGGAGGGCACCTAACTGCACTGGCTACTAGTCTGCGAAGTGATTGACCTCTAAAATGGTGGTACATGATAATAAAAATCTATTTAAAGGAGAATTCTGCATTTATTTCGTTATTTGCATTATTGTGCGTTTCCCTGCAAACGCTCTCATTACTATGTAAGGACCCTGGGAGCCTATACACACGACAGAATGGACGCTGGAGGACTGCTAGCTGCACTGGCTACTAGTCTGCGAAGTGATTGACCTCTAAAATGGTAGTACATGATAATAAAAATCTATTTAAAAGAGAATTTTGCATTTGTTTCGTTATTTGCATTATTGTGCGTTTCCCTGCATACGCTCTCATTACTATATAAGGACCCTGGGAACCTATACAGATGACAGAATGGACGCTGGAGGACTGCGGACTGCACTGGCGACTAGTCTGCGAAGTGATTGACCTCTAAAATGGTAGTACATGATAATAAAAATCTATTTAAAAGAGAATTTTGCATTTATTTCGTCATTTGCATTATTGTGCGATTCCCTGAAAACGCTCTCATTACTATATAAGGACCCTGGGAGCCTATACAGACGACAGAATGGACGCTGGAGGACTGCGGACTGCACTGGCGACTAGTCTGCGAAGTGATTGACCTCTAAAATGGTAGTACATGATAATAAAAATCTATTTAAAAGAGAATTTTGCATTTATTTCGTTATTTGCATTATTGTGCGTTTCCCTGCAGACACTCTCATTACTATATAATGACCCTGGGAGCCTATACAGACGACAGAAAACAGAATGGACGCTGGAGGACTGCTAGCTGCACTGGCTACTAGTCTGCGAAGTGATTGACCTCTAAAATGGTAGTACATGATAATAAAAATCTATTTAAAAGAGAATTTTTAATTTGTTTCGTTATTTGCATTATTGTGCGTTTCCCTGCAAACGCTCTCATTACTATATAAGGACCCTGGGAGCCTATACAGACGACAGAATGGACGCTGGAGGACTGCGGACTGCACTGGCGACTAGTCTGCGAAGTGATTGACCTCTAAAATGGTAGTACATGATAAAAAAATCTATTTAAAAGAGAATTTGGCATTTATTTCGTTATTTGCATTATTGTGCGTTTCCCTGCAAACGCTCTCATTACTATATCATGACCCTGGGAGCCTATACAGACGACAGAATGGACGCTGGAGGGCTGCTAGCTGCAGTGGCTACTAGTCTGCGAAGTGATTGACCTCTAAAATGGTAGTACATGATAATTAAAATTTATTTAAAAGAGAATTTTGCATTTGTTTCGTTATTTGCATTATTGTGCGTTTCCCTGCAAACGCTCTCATTACTATATAAGGACCCTGGGAGCCTATACAGACGACAGAATGGACGCTGAAGGGCGGCTAGCTGCACTGGCTACTAGTCTGCGAAAAGATTGACCTCTAAAATGGTAGTACATGATAATATAAATCTATTTAAAAGAGAATTTTGCATTTATTTCGTTATTTGATTTATTGTGCGTTTCCCTGCAAACTCACTCATTACTATATAAGGACCTTGGGAGCCTATACAGACGACAGAATGGACGCTGGAGGGCGCCTAACTGCACTGACGACTAGTCTGCGAAGTGATTGACCTCTAAATGGTAGTACATGATAATAAAAATCTATTTAAAACAGAATTTGCATTTATTTCGTTTTTTTGCATTATTGTGCGTTTCCCTGCCAACGCTCTCATTACTATATCATGACCCTGGGAGACTATACAGACGACAGAATGGACGCTGCAGGAATGCGGACTGCACTGGCGACTAGTCTGCGAAGTGATTGACCTCTAAAATGGTAGTACATGATAAAAAAAATCTATTTAAAAGAGAATTTTGCATTTATTTCGTTATTTGCATTATTGTGCGTTTCCCTGCCAACGCTCTCATTACTATATCATGAACCTGGGAGCCTATACAGACGACAGAATGGACGCTGAAGGATTGCTAGCTTCACTGGCGACTAGTCTGCGAAGTGATTGACCTCTAAAATGGTAGTACATGATAATAAAAATCTATTTAAAAGATTATTTTGCATTTATTTCGTTATTTTCATTATTGTGCGTTTCCCTGCAAACGCTCTCATTACTATATAAGGACCCTGGGAACCTATACAGACGACAGAATGGACGCTGGAGGACTGCTAGCTTCACTGGCGACTAGTCTGCGAATTGATTGACCTCTGAAATGGTAGTACATGATAATTAAAATCTATTTAAAAGAGAATTTCGCATTTGTTTCGTTATTTGCATTATTGAGCGTTTCCCTGCAAACGCTCACATTACTATATAAGGAACCTGGGAGCCTATACAGACGACAGAGAGGACGCTGGAGGACTGCGGACTGCACTGGCGACTAGTCTGCGAAGTGATTGACCTCTAAAATGGTAGTACATGATAATAAAAATCTATTTAAAAGAGAATTTTCATTTGTTTCGTTATTTGCATTATTGTGCGTTTCCCTGCAAACGCTCTCATTACTATATAAGGACCCTGGGAGCCTATACAGACGACAGAATGGACGCTGGAGGGCTGCTAGCTGCACTGGCTACTAGTCTGCGAAGTGATTGACCTCTAAAATGGTGGTACATGATAATAAAAATCTATTTAAAGGAGAATTCTGCATTTATTTCGATATTTGCATTATTGTGCGTTTCCCTGCAAACGCTCTCATTACTATATAAGGACCCTGGGAGCCTATACACACGACAGAATGGACGCTGGAGGACTGCTAGCTGCACTGGCTACTAGTCTGCGAAGTGATTGACCTCTAAAATGGTAGTACATGATAATAAAAATCTATTTAAAAGGGAATTTTGCATTTGTTTCGTCATTTGCATTATTGTGCGTTTCCCTGCATACGCTCTCATTACTATATAAGGACTCTGGGAACCTATACAGATGACAGAATGGACGCTGGAGGACTGCGGACTGCACTGGCGACTAGTCTGCGAAGTGATTGACCTCTAAAATGGTAGTACATGATAATAAAAATCTATTTAAAAGAGAATTTTGCATTTATTTCGTCATTTGCATTATTGTGCGATTCCCTGAAAACGCTCTCATTACTATATAAGGACCCTGGGAGCCTATACAGACGACAGAATGGACGCTGGAGGACTGCGGACTGCACTGGCGACTAGTCTGCGAAGTGATTGACCTCTAAAATGGTAGTACATGATAATAAAAATCTATTTAAAAGAGAATTTTGCATTTATTTCGTTATTTGCATTATTGTGCGTTTCCCTGCAGACACTCTAATTACTATATAATGACCCTGGGAGCCTATACAGACGACAGAAAACAGAATGGACGCTGGAGGACTGCTAGCTGCACTGGCTACTAGTCTGCGAAGTGATTGACCTCTAAAATGGTAGTACATGATAATAAAAATCTATTTAAAAGAGAATTTTTAATTTGTTTCGTTATTTGCATTATTGTGCGTTTCCCTGCAAACGCTCTCATTACTATATAAGGACCCTGGGAGCCTATACAGACGACAGAATGGACGCTGGAGGACTGCGGACTGCACTGGCGACTAGTCTGCGAAGTGATTGACCTCTAAAATGGTAGTACATGATAATAAAAATCTATTTAAAAGAGAATTTTGCATTTATTTCGTTATTTGCATTATTGTGCGTTTCCCTGCAGACACTCTAATTACTATATAATGACCCTGGGAGCCTATACAGACGACAGAAAACAGAATGGACGCTGGAGGACTGCTAGCTGCACTGGCTACTAGTCTGCGAAGTGATTGACCTCTAAAATGGTAGTACATGATAATTAAAATTTACTTAAAAGAGAATTTTGCATTTGTTTCGTTATTTGCATTATTGTGCGTTTCCCTGCAAACGCTCTCATTACTATATAAGGACCCTGGGAGCCTATACAGACGACAGAATGGACGCTGAAGGGCGGCTAGCTGCACTGGCTACTAGTCTGCGAAAAGATTGACCTCTAAAATGGTAGTACATGATAATATAAATCTATTTAAAAGAGAATTTTGCATTTATTTCGTTATTTGATTTATTGTGCGTTTCCCTGCAAACTCACTCATTACTATATAAGGACCTTGGGAGCCTATACAGACGACAGAATGGACGCTGAAGGGCGCCTAACTGCACTGACGACTAGTCTGCGAAGTGATTGACCTCTAAAATGGTGGTACATGATAATAAAAATCTATTTAAAGGAGAATTCTGCATTTATTTCGTTATTTGCATTATTGTGCGTTTCCCTGCAAACGCTCTCATTACTATGTAAGGACCCTGGGAGCCTATACACACGACAGAATGGACGCTGGAGGACTGCTAGCTGCACTGGCTACTAGTCTGCGAAGTGATTGACCTCTAAAATGGTAGTACATGATAATAAAAATCTATTTAAAAGAGAATTTTGCATTTGTTTCGTTATTTGCATTATTGTGCGTTACCCTGCAAACGCTCTCATTACTATATAAGGAACCTGGGAGCCTATACAGACGACAGAATGGACGTTGGAGGACTGCTAGCTTCACTGGCGACTAGTCTGCGAAGTGATTGACCACTAAAATGGTAGTACATGATAATAAAAATTTATTTAAAAGAGAATTTTGCATTTATTTCGTTATTTGCATTATTGTGCGTTTCCCTGCAAACGCTCTCATTACTATATAAGGACCCTGGGAGCCTATACAGACGACAAAATGGACGCTGGAGGACTGCTAGCTGCACTGGCGACTAGTCTGCGAAGTGATTGACCTCTAAAATGGTAGTACATGATAATAAAAATCTATTTAAAAGAGATTTTGCATTTGTTTCTTCATTTGCATTATTGTGCGTTTCCCTGCAAAAGCTCTCATTACTATATAAGGACCATGGGAGCCTATAAAGACGACAGAATGGACGCTGGAGGGCTGCTAGCTGCACTGGCTACTAGTCTGCGAAGTGATTGACCTCTAAAATGGTGGTACATGATAATAAAAATCTATTTAAAGGAGAATTCTGCATTTATTTCGTTATTTGCATTATTGTGCGTTTCCCTGCAAACGCTCTCATTACTATGTAAGGACCCTGGGAGCCTATACACACGACAGAATGGACGCTGGAGGACTGCTAGCTGCACTGGCTACTAGTCTGCGAAGTGATTGACCTCTAAAATGGTAGTACATGATAATAAAAATCTATTTAAAAGAGAATTTTGCATTTGTTTCGTTATTTGCATTATTGTGCGTTTCCCTGCATACGCTCTCATTACTATATAAGGACCCTGGGAACCTATACAGATGACAGAATGGACGCTGGAGGACTGCGGACTGCACTGGCGACTAGTCTGCGAAGTGATTGACCTCTAAAATGGTAGTACATGATAATAAAAATCTATTTAAAAGAGAATTTTGCATTTATTTCGTCATTTGCATTATTGTGCGATTCCCTGAAAACGCTCTCATTACTATATAAGGACCCTGGGAGCCTATACAGACGACAGAATGGACGCTGGAGGACTGCGGACTGCACTGGCGACTAGTCTGCGAAGTGATTGACCTCTAAAATGGTAGTACATGATAATAAAAATCTATTTAAAAGAGAATTTTGCATTTATTTCGTTATTTGCATTATTGTGCGTTTCCCTGCAGACACTCTCATTACTATATAATGACCCTGGGAGCCTATACAGACGACAGAAAACAGAATGGACGCTGGAGGACTGCTAGCTGCACTGGCTACTAGTCTGCGAAGTGATTGACCTCTAAAATGGTAGTACATGATAATAAAAATCTATTTAAAAGAGAATTTTTAATTTGTTTCGTTATTTGCATTATTGTGCGTTTCCCTGCAAACGCTCTCATTACTATATAAGGACCCGGGGAGCCTATACAGACGACAGAATGGACGCTGGAGGACTGCGGACTGCACTGGCGACTAGTCTGCGAAGTGATTGACCTCTAAAATGGTAGTACATGATAAAAAAATCTATTTAAAAGAGAATTTGGCATTTATTTCGTTATTTGCATTATTGTGCGTTTCCCTGCAAACGCTCTCATTACTATATCATGACCCTGGGAGCCTATACAGACGACAGAATGGACGCTGGAGGGCTGCTAGCTGCAGTGGCTACTAGTCTGTGAAGTGATTGACCTCTAAAATGGTAGTACATGATAATTAAAATTTATTTAAAAGAGAATTTTGCATTTGTTTCGTTATTTGCATTATTGTGCGTTTCCCTGCAAACGCTCTCATTACTATATAAGGACCCTGGGAGCCTATACAGACGACAGAATGGACGCTGAAGGGCGGCTAGCTGCACTGGCTACTAGTCTGCGAAAAGATTGACCTCTAAAATGGTAGTACATGATAATATAAATCTATTTAAAAGAGAATTTTGCATTTATTTCGTTATTTGATTTATTGTGCGTTTCCCTGCAAACTCACTCATTACTATATAAGGACCTTGGGAGCCTATACAGACGACAGAATGGACGCTGGAGGGCGCCTAACTGCACTGACGACTAGTCTGCGAAGTGATTGACCTCTAAATGGTAGTACATGATAATAAAAATCTATTTAAAACAGAATTTGCATTTATTTCGTTTTTTTGCATTATTGTGCGTTTCCCTGCCAACGCTCTCATTACTATATCATGACCCTGGGAGACTATACAGACGACAGAATGGACGCTGGAGGACTGCTAGCTTCACTGGCGACTAATCTGCGAAGTGATTGACCTCTAAAATGGTAGTACATGATAATAAAAATCTATTTAAAAGAGAATTTTGCATTTATTTCGTTATTTGCATTATTGTGCGTTTCCCTGCAGACGCTCTCATTACTATATAAGGACCCTGGGAGCCTATACAGACAGAAGACAGAATGGACACTGGAGGACTGCTAGCTGCACTGGCTACTAGTCTGCGAAGTGATTGACCTCTAAAATGGTAGTACATGAAAATAAAAATCTATTTAAAAGAGAATTTTGCATTTGTTTCGTTATTTGCATTATTGTGCGTTTCCCTGCAAACGCTCTCATTACTATATAAGGACCCCGGGAGCCTATACAGACGACAGAATGGACGCTGCAGGACTGCGGACTGCACTGGCGACTAGTCTGCGAAGTGATTGCCCTCTAAAATGGTAGTACATGATAAAAAAAATCTATTTAAAAGAGAATTTTGCATTTATTTCGTTATTTGCATTATTGTGCGTTTCCCTGCCAACGCTCTCATTACTATATCATGACCCTGGGAGCCTATACAGACGACAGAATGGACGCTGAAGGATTGCTAGCTTCACTGGCGACTAGTCTGCGAAGTGATTGACCTCTAAAATGGTAGTACATGATAATAAAAATCTATTTAAAAGATTATTTTGCATTTATTTCGTTATTTTCATTATTGTGCGTTTCCCTGCAAACGCTCTCATTACTATATAAGGACCCTGGGAGCCTATACAGACGACAGAATGGACGCTGGAGGACTGCTAGCTTCACTGGCGACTAGTCTGCGAATTGATTGACCTTTGAAATGGTAGTACATGATAATTAAAATCTATTTAAAAGAGAATTTCGCATTTGTTTCGTTATTTGCATTATTGAGCGTTTCCCTGCAAACGCTCACATTACTATATAAGGAACCTGGGAGCCTATACAGACGACAGAGAGGACGCTGGAGGACTGCGGACTGCACTGGCGACTAGTCTGCGAAGTGATTAACCTCTAAAATGGTAGTACATGATAATAAAAATCTATTTAAAAGAGAATTTTCATTTGTTTCGTTATTTGCATTATTGTGCGTTTCCCTGCAAACGCTCTCATTACTATATAAGGACCCTGGGAGCCTATACAGACGACAGAATGGACGCTGGAGGGCTGCTAGCTGCACTGGCTACTAGTCTGCGAAGTGATTGACCTCTAAAATGGTAGTACATGATAATAAAAATCTATTTAAAAGAGAATTTTGAATTTATTTCGTTATTTGCATTATTGTGCGTTTCCCTGCAAACGCTCTCATTACTATATAAGTACCCTGGGATCCTATACAGACGACAGAATGGACGCTGGAGGACTGCTAGCTGCACTGGCTACTAGTCTGCGAAGTGATTGACCTCTAAAATGGTAGTACATGATAATAAAAAACTATTTAAAAGAGAATTTTGCATTTATTTCGTTATTTGCATTATTGGGCGTTTCCCTGCAAACGCTCTCATTACTATATAAGGACCCTGGGAGCCTATACACACGACAGAATGGACGCTGGAGGACTGCGAGCTGCACTGGCGACTAGTCTGCGAAGTGATTGACCTCTAAAATGGTAGTACATGATAATAAAAATCTATTTATAAGAGAATTTTGCATTTATTTCGTTATTTGCATTATTGTGCGTTTCCCTGCAAACGCTCTCATTACTATATAAGTACCCTGGGATCCTATACAGACGACAGAATGGACGCTGGAGGACTGCTAGCTGCACTGGCTACTAGTCTGCGAAGTGATTGACCTCTAAAATGGTAGTACATGATAATAAAAAACTATTTAAAAGAGAATTTTGCATTTATTTCGTTATTTGCATTATTGGGCGTTTCCCTGCAAACGCTCTCATTACTATATAAGGACCCTGGGAGCCTATACACACGACAGAATGGACGCTGGAGGACTGCGAGCTGCACTGGCGACTAGTCAGCGAAGTGATTGACCTCTAAAATGGTAGTACATGATAATAAAAATCTATTTATAAGAGAATTTTGCATTTATTTCGTTATTTGCATTATTGTGCGTTTCCCTGCAAACGCTCACATTACTATACAAGGACCCTGGGAGCCTATACAGATGACAGAATAGACGCTGGAGGGCTGCTAGCTGCACTGGCTACTAGTCTGCGAAGTGATTGACCTTTAAAATGGTAGTACGTGATAATAAAAATCTATTTAAAAAGAGAATTTTGCATTTGTTTCGTTATTTGCATTATTGTGTGTTTCCCTGCAAACGGTCTGATTACTATATCAGGACCCTGGGAGCCTATACAGACGACAGAATGGACGCTGGAGGACTGCGAGCTGCACTGGCGACTAGGCTGCGAAGTGATTGACCTCTAAAATGGTAGTACATGACAATAAAAATCTATTTAAAAGAGAATTTGCATTTATTTCGTTATTTGCATTATTGTGCGTTTCCCTGCCAACGTCTCATTACTATATCATGACCCTGGGAGCCTATACAGACGACAGAAAGGACGCTGGAGGACTGCGGACTGCACTGGCGACTAGTCTGCGAATTGATTGACCTCTAAAATGGTAGAACATGATAATAAAAATCTATTTAAAAGAGAATTTTGAATTTATTTCGTTATTTGCATTATTGTGCGTTTCCCTGCAAACGCTCACATTACTATACAAGGACCCTGGGAGCCTATACAGATGACAGAATAGACGCTGGAGGGCTGCTAGCTGCACTGGCTACTAGTCTGCGAATTGATTGACCTCTAAAATGGTAGTACATGATAATAAAAAACTATTTAAAAGAGAATTTTGCATTTATTTCGTTATTTGCATTATTGGGCGTTTCCCTGCAAACGCTCTCATTACTATATAAGGACCCTGGGAGCCTATACAGACGACAGAATGGACGCTGGAGGACTGCGGACTGCACTGGCGACTAGTCTACGAAGTGATTGACCTCTAAAATGGTAGTACATGATAATAAAAATCTATTTAAAAGAGAATTTTGCATTTATTTCGTTATTTGCATTATTGTGCGTTTCCCTGCAAACGCTCTCATTACTATATAAGGACCCTGGGAGCCTATACAGACAAAAGAATGGACGCTGGAGGCCTGCTAGCTGCACTGGCTACTAGTCTGCGAAGTGATTGACCTCTAAAATGGTAGAACATGATAATAAAAATCTATTTAAAAGAGACTTTTGAATTTATTTCGTAATTTGCATTATTGTGCGTTTCCCTGCAAACGCTCTCATTACTATATAAGTACCCTGGGATCCTATACAGACGACAGAATGGACGCAGGAGGACTGCTAGCTGCACTGGCTACTAGTCTGCGAAGTGATTGACCTCTAAAACGGTAGTACATGATAATAAAAATCTATTTAAAAGAGAATTTTGCATTTGTTTCGTTATTTGCATTATTGTGCGTTTCCCTGCAAACGCTGTCATTACTATATAAGGACCCTGATAGCCTATACAGACGACAGAATGGACGCTGGAGGACTGCGGACTGCACTGGCGACTAGTCTACGAAGTGATTGACCTCTAAAATGGTAGTACATGATAATAAAAATCTATTTAAAAGAGAATTTTGCATTTATTTCGTTATTTGCATTATTGTGCGTTTCCCTGCAAACGCTCTCATTACTATATAAGGACCCTGGGAGCCTATACAGACAAAAGAATGGACGCTGGAGGCCTGCTAGCTGCACTGGCTACTAGTCTGCGAAGTGATTAACCTCTAAAATGGTAGTACATGATAATAAAAATCAATTTAAAAGAGAATTTTGCATTTGTTTCGTTATTTGCATTATTGAGCGTTTCCCTGCAAACGCTCTCATTACTATATAAGGACCCTGGGAGCCTATACAGACGACAGAATGGACGCTGGAGGACTGCGGACTGCACTGGCGACTAGTCTGCGAAGTGATTGACCTCTAAAATGGTAGTACATGATAATAAAAATCTATTTAAAAGATAATTTTGCATTTATTTCTTTATTTGCATTATTGTGCGTTTCCCTGCAGACAATCTCATTACTATATAAGGACCCTGGGAGCCTATACAGACGACAGAAGACAGAATGGACGCTGGAGGACTGCTAGCTGCACTGGCTACTAGTCTGCGAAGTGATTGACCTCTAAAATGGTAGTACATGATAATAAAAATCTATTTAAAAGAGAATTTTGCATTTGTTTCGTTATTTGCATTATTGTGCGTTTCCCTGCAAACGCTCTCATTACTATATAAGGACCCTGGGAGCCTATACAGACGACAGAATGGACGCTGGAGGACTGCTAGCTTCACTGGCGACTAGTCTGCGAAGTGATTGACCTCTAAAATGGTAGTACATGATAATAAAAACCTATTTGAAAGAGAATTTCGCATTTGTTTCGTTATTTGCATTATTGGGCGTTTCCCTGCAAACGCTGACATTACTATATAAGGACCCTTGGAGCCTATACAGACGACAGAATGGACGCTGGAGGGCTGCTAGCTGCACTGGCTACTAGTCTGCGAAGTGATTGACCTCTAAAATGGTAGAACATGATAATAAAAATCTATTTAAAAGAGAATTTTGAATTTATTTCGTTATTTGCATTATTGTGCGTTTCCCTGCAAACGCTCTCATTACTATATAAGTACCCTGGGATCCTATACAGACGACAGAATGGACGCAGGAGGACTGCTAGCTGCACTGGCTACTAGTCTGCGAAGTGATTGACCTCTAAAACGGTAGTACATGATAATAAAAATCTATTTAAAAGAGAATTTTGCATTTGTTTCGTTATTTGCATTATTGTGCGTTTCCCTGCAAACGCTCTCATTACTATATAAGGACCCTGGGAGCCTATACAGACGACAGAATGGACGCTGGAGGACTGCGGACTGCACTGGCGACTAGTCTGCGAAGTGATTGACCTCTAAAATGGTAGTACATGATAATAAAAATCAATTTAAAAGAGAATTTTGCATTTGTTTCGTTATTTGCATTATTGTGCGTTTCCCTGCAAACGCTCTCATTACTATATAAGGACCCTGGGAGCCTATACAGACGACAGAATGGACGCTGGAGGACTGCGGACTGCACTGGCGACTAGTCTGCGAAGTGATTGACCTCTAAAATGGTAGTACATGATAATAAAAATCTATTTAAAAGAGAATTTTGCATTTATTTCTTTATTTGCATTATTGTGCGTTTCCCTGCAGACAATCTCATTACTATATAAGGACCCTGGGAGCCTATACAGACGACAGAAGACAGAATGGACGCTGGAGGACTGCTAGCTGCACTGGCTACTAGTCTGCGAAGTGATTGACCTCTAAAATGGTAGTACATGATAATAAAAATCTATTTAAAAGAGAATTTTGCATTTGTTTCGTTATTTGCATTATTGTGCGTTTCCCTGCAAACGCTCTCATTACTATATAAGGACCCTGGGAGCCTATACAGACGACAGAATGGACGCTGGAGGACTGCGGACTGCACTGGCGACTAGTCTGCGAAGTGATTGACCTCTAAAATGGTAGTAAATGATAAAAAAATCTATTTAAAAGAGAATTTTGCATTTGTTTCGTTATTTGCATTATTGTGCGTTTCCCTGCAAACGCTCTGATTACTATATAAGGACCCTGGGAGCCTATACAGACGACAGAATGGACGCTGGAGGGCGGCTAGCTGCACTGGCTACTAGTCTGCGAAAAGATTGACCTCTAAAATGGTAGTACATGATAATATAAATTTTTTTAAAAGAGAATTTTGCATTTATTTCGTTATTTGATTTATTGTGCGTTTCCCTGCAAACGCTCTCATTAGTATATCATGACCCTGGGAGCCTATACAGACGACAGAATGGACGCTGGAGGACTGCGGACTGCACTGGCGACTAGTCTACGAAGTGATTGACCTCTAAAATGGTAGTACATGATAATAAAAATCTATTTAAAAGAGAATTTTGCATTTATTTCGTTATTTGCATTATTGTGCGTTTCCCTGCAAACGCTCTCATTACTATATAAGGACCCTGGGAGCCTATACAGACAAAAGAATGGACGCTGGAGGCCTGCTAGCTGCACTGGCTACTAGTCTGCGAAGTGATTGACCTCTAAAATGGTAGAACATGATAATAAAAATCTATTTAAAAGAGAATTTTGAATTTATTTCGTTATTTGCATTATTGTGCGTTTCCCTGCAAACGCTCTCATTACTATATAAGTACCCTGGGATCCTATACAGACGACAGAATGGACGCAGGAGGACTGCTAGCTGCACTGGCTACTAGTCTGCGAAGTGATTGACCTCTAAAACGGTAGTACATGATAATAAAAATCTATTTAAAAGAGAATTTTTCATTTGTTTCGTTATTTGCATTATTGTGCGTTTCCCTGCAAACGCTCTCATTACTATATAAGGACCCTGGGAGCCTATACAGACGACAGAATGGACGCTGGAGGACTGCGGACTGCACTGGCGACTAGTCTGCGGAGTGATTGTCCTCTAAAATGGTAGTACATGATAATGAAAAACTATTTAAAAGAGAAAATTGCATTTATTTCGTTATTTGCATTATTGTGCGTTTCCCTGCAAACGCTCTCATTACTATATAAGGAACCTGGGAGCCTATACAGACGACAGAATGGACGCTGGAGCACTGCGACCTGCACTGGCGACTAGTCTGCGGAGTGATTGACCTCTAAAATGGTAGTACAAGATAATAAAAACCTATTTGAAAGAGAATTTCGCATTTACTTCGTTATTTGCATTATTGGGCGTTTCCCTGCAAACGCTCACATTACTATATAAGGAACCTTGGAGCCTATACAGACGACAGAATGGACGCTGGAGGGCTGCTAGCTGCACTGGCTACTAGTCTGCGAAGTGATTGACCTCTAAAATGGTAGTACGTGATAATAAAAATCTATTTAAAAGAGAATTTTGCATTTGTTTCGTTATTTGCATTATTGTGCGTTTCCCTGCCAACGCTCTCATTACTATATCATGACCCTGGGAGCCTATACAGACGACAGAATGGACGCTGGAGGGCTGCTAGCTGCACTGGCTACTAGTCTGCGAAGTGATTGACCTCTAAAATGGTAGTACATGATAATATAAATCTATTTAAAAGAGAATTTTGCATTTGTTTCGTTATTTGCATTATTGTGCGTTTCCCTGCAAACGCTCTCATTACTATATAAGGACCCTGGGAGCCTATAGAGACGACAGGATGGACGCTCTAGGACTGCGGACTGCACTGGCGACTAGTCTGCGAAGTGATTGACCTCTAAAATGGTAGTACATGATAATAAAAATCTATTTAAAAGAGAATTTTGCATTTATTTCGTTATTTGCATTATTGTGCGTTTCCCTGCCAACGCTCTCATTACTATATCATGACCCTGGGAGCCTATACAGACGACAGAATGGACGCTGGAGGGCTGCTAGCTGCACTGGCTACTAGTATGCGAAGTGATTGACCTCTAAAATGGTAGTACATGATAATAAAAATCTATTTAAAAGAGAATTTTGCATTTGTTTCGTTATTTGCATTATTGTGCGTTTCCCTGCAAACGCTCTCATTACTATATAAGGACCCTGGGAGCCTATACAGACGACAGGATGGACGCTCTAGGACTGCGGACTGCACTGGCGACTAGTCTGCGAAGTGATTGACCTCTAAAATGGTAGTAAATGATAAAAAAATCTATATAAAAGAGAATTTTGCATTTGTTTCGTTATTTGCATTATTGTGCGTTTCCCTGCAAACGCTCTGATTACTATATAAGGACCCTGGGAGCCTATACAGACGACAGAATGGACGCTGGAGGACTGCGGACTGCACTGGCGACTAGTCTGCGAAGTGATTGACCTCTAAAATGGTAGTACATGATAATAAAAATCAATTTAAAAGAGAATTTTGCATTTGTTTCGTTATTTGCATTATTGTGCGTTTCCCTGCAAACGCTCTCATTACTATATAAGGACCCTGGGAGCCTATACAGACGACAGAATGGACGCTGGAGGACTGCGGACTGCACTGGCGACTAGTCTGCGAAGTGATTGACCTCTAAAATGGTAGTACATGATAATAAAAATCTATTTAAAAGAGAATTTTGCATTTATTTCTTTATTTGCATTATTGTGCGTTTCCCTGCAAACGCTCTCATTACTATATAAGGACCCTGGGAGCCTATACAGACGACAGAATGGACGCTGGAAGACTGCGGACTGCACTGGCGACTAGTCTGCGAAGTGATTGACCTCTAAAATGGTAGTAAATGATAAAAAAATCTATATAAAAGAGAATTTTGCATTTGTTTCGTTATTTGCATTATTGTGCGTTTCCCTGCAAACGCTCTGATTACTATATAAGGACCCTGGGAGCCTATACAGACGACAGAATGGACGCTGGAGGGCGGCTAGCTACACTGGCTACTAGTCTGCGAAAAGATTGACCTCTAAAATGGTAGTACATGATAATATAAATCTTTTTAAAAGAGAATTTTGCATTTATTTCGTTATTTGATTTATTGTGCGTTTCCCTGCAAACGCTCTCATTAGTATATCATGACCCTGGGAGCCTATACAGACAACAGAATGGACGCTGGAGGACTGCTAGCTTCACTGGCGACTAGTCTGCGAAGTGATTGACCTCTAAAATGGTAGTACATGATAATAAAAATCTATTTAACAGAGAATTTGCATTTATTTCGTTTTTTTGCATTATTGTGCGTTTCCCTGCCAACGCTCTCATTACTATATCATGACCCTGGGAGCCTATACAGACGACAGAATGGACGCTGGAGGATTGCTAGCTTCACTGGCGACTAGTCTGCGAAGTGATTGATTTCTAAAAGGGTAGTACATGATAATAAAAATCTATTTAAAGAGAATTTTGCATTTGTTTCGTTATTTGCATTATTGTGCGTTTCCCTGCCAACGCTCTCATTACTATATCATGACCCTGGGAGCCTATACAGACGACAGAATGGACGCTGGAGGACTGCTAGCTTCACTGGCGATTAGTCTGCGAAGTGATTGACCTCTAAAATGGTAGTACATGATAATAAAAATCTATTTAAAAGAGAATTTGCATTTATTTCGTTTTTTTTTTTTGCATTATTGTGCGTTTCCCTGCCAACGCTCTCATTACTATATCTTGACCCTGGGAGCCTATACAGACGACAGAATGGACGCTTGAGGACTGCTAGCTTCACTGGCGACTAGTCTGCGAAGTGATTGACCTCTAAAATGGTAGTACATGATAATAAAAATCTATTTAAAAGAGAATTTTGCATTTATTTCGTTATTTGCATTATTGTGCGTTTCCCTGCAAACGCCTCTTTACTATATAAGGACCCTGGGAGCCTATACAGACGACAGAATGGACGCTGGAGGACTGCTAGCTTCACTGGCGACTAGTCTGCGAAGTGATTGACCTCTAAAATGGTAGTACATGATAATAAAAACCTATTTGAAAGAGAATTTCGCATTTGTTTCGTTATTTGCATTATTGGGCGTTTCCCTGCAAACGCTGACATTACTATATAAGGACCCTTGGAGCCTATACAGACGACAGAATGGACGCTGGAGGGCTGCTAGCTGCACTGGCTACTAGTCTGCGAAGTGATTGACCTCTAAAATGGTAGAACATGATAATAAAAATCTATTTAAAAGAGAATTTTGAATTTATTTCGTTATTTGCATTATTGTGCGTTTCCCTGCAAACGCTCTCATTACTATATAAGTACCCTGGGATCCTATACAGACGACAGAATGGACGCAGGAGGACTGCTAGCTGCACTGGCTACTAGTCTGCGAAGTGATTGACCTCTAAAACGGTAGTACATGATAATAAAAATCTATTTAAAAGAGAATTTTGCATTTGTTTCGTTATTTGCATTATTGTGCGTTTCCCTGCAAACGCTCTCATTACTATATAAGGACCCTGGGAGCCTATACAGACGACAGAATGGACGCTGGAGGACTGCGGACTGCACTGGCGACTAGTCTGCGAAGTGATTGACCTCTAAAATGGTAGTACATGATAATAAAAATCAATTTAAAAGAGAATTTTGCATTTGTTTCGTTATTTGCATTATTGTGCGTTTCCCTGCAAACGCTCTCATTACTATATAAGGACCCTGGGAGCCTATACAGACGACAGAATGGACGCTGGAGGACTGCGGACTGCACTGGCGACTAGTCTGCGAAGTGATTGACCTCTAAAATGGTAGTACATGATAATAAAAATCTATTTAAAAGAGAATTTTGCATTTATTTCTTTATTTGCATTATTGTGCGTTTCCCTGCAGACAATCTCATTACTATATAAGGACCCTGGGAGCCTATACAGACGACAGAAGACAGAATGGACGCTGGAGGACTGCTAGCTGCACTGGCTACTAGTCTGCGAAGTGATTGACCTCTAAAATGGTAGTACATGATAATAAAAATCTATTTAAAAGAGAATTTTGCATTTGTTTCGTTATTTGCATTATTGTGCGTTTCCCTGCAAACGCTCTCATTACTATATAAGGACCCTGGGAGCCTATACAGACGACAGAATGGACGCTGGAGGACTGCGGACTGCACTGGCGACTAGTCTGCGAAGTGATTGACCTCTAAAATGGTAGTAAATGATAAAAAAATCTATTTAAAAGAGAATTTTGCATTTGTTTCGTTATTTGCATTATTGTGCGTTTCCCTGCAAACGCTCTGATTACTATATAAGGACCCTGGGAGCCTATACAGACGACAGAATGGACGCTGGAGGGCGGCTAGCTGCACTGGCTACTAGTCTGCGAAAAGATTGACCTCTAAAATGGTAGTACATGATAATATAAATTTTTTTAAAAGAGAATTTTGCATTTATTTCGTTATTTGATTTATTGTGCGTTTCCCTGCAAACGCTCTCATTAGTATATCATGACCCTGGGAGCCTATACAGACGACAGAATGGACGCTGGAGGACTGCGGACTGCACTGGCGACTAGTCTACGAAGTGATTGACCTCTAAAATGGTAGTACATGATAATAAAAATCTATTTAAAAGAGAATTTTGCATTTATTTCGTTATTTGCATTATTGTGCGTTTCCCTGCAAACGCTCTCATTACTATATAAGGACCCTGGGAGCCTATACAGACAAAAGAATGGACGCTGGAGGCCTGCTAGCTGCACTGGCTACTAGTCTGCGAAGTGATTGACCTCTAAAATGGTAGAACATGATAATAAAAATCTATTTAAAAGAGAATTTTGAATTTATTTCGTTATTTGCATTATTGTGCGTTTCCCTGCAAACGCTCTCATTACTATATAAGTACCCTGGGATCCTATACAGACGACAGAATGGACGCAGGAGGACTGCTAGCTGCACTGGCTACTAGTCTGCGAAGTGATTGACCTCTAAAACGGTAGTACATGATAATAAAAATCTATTTAAAAGAGAATTTTTCATTTGTTTCGTTATTTGCATTATTGTGCGTTTCCCTGCAAACGCTCTCATTACTATATAAGGACCCTGGGAGCCTATACAGACGACAGAATGGACGCTGGAGGACTGCGGACTGCACTGGCGACTAGTCTGCGGAGTGATTGTCCTCTAAAATGGTAGTACATGATAATGAAAAACTATTTAAAAGAGAAAATTGCATTTATTTCGTTATTTGCATTATTGTGCGTTTCCCTGCAAACGCTCTCATTACTATATAAGGAACCTGGGAGCCTATACAGACGACAGAATGGACGCTGGAGCACTGCGACCTGCACTGGCGACTAGTCTGCGGAGTGATTGACCTCTAAAATGGTAGTACAAGATAATAAAAACCTATTTGAAAGAGAATTTCGCATTTACTTCGTTATTTGCATTATTGGGCGTTTCCCTGCAAACGCTCACATTACTATATAAGGAACCTTGGAGCCTATACAGACGACAGAATGGACGCTGGAGGGCTGCTAGCTGCACTGGCTACTAGTCTGCGAAGTGATTGACCTCTAAAATGGTAGTACGTGATAATAAAAATCTATTTAAAAGAGAATTTTGCATTTGTTTCGTTATTTGCATTATTGTGCGTTTCCCTGCCAACGCTCTCATTACTATATCATGACCCTGGGAGCCTATACAGACGACAGAATGGACGCTGGAGGGCTGCTAGCTGCACTGGCTACTAGTCTGCGAAGTGATTGACCTCTAAAATGGTAGTACATGATAATATAAATCTATTTAAAAGAGAATTTTGCATTTGTTTCGTTATTTGCATTATTGTGCGTTTCCCTGCAAACGCTCTCATTACTATATAAGGACCCTGGGAGCCTATAGAGACGACAGGATGGACGCTCTAGGACTGCGGACTGCACTGGCGACTAGTCTGCGAAGTGATTGACCTCTAAAATGGTAGTACATGATAATAAAAATCTATTTAAAAGAGAATTTTGCATTTATTTCGTTATTTGCATTATTGTGCGTTTCCCTGCCAACGCTCTCATCTATATCATGACCCTGGGAGCCTATACAGACGACAGAATGGACGCTGGAGGGCTGCTAGCTGCACTGGCTACTAGTATGCGAAGTGATTGACCTCTAAAATGGTAGTACATGATAATAAAAATCTATTTAAAAGAGAATTTTGCATTTGTTTCGTTATTTGCATTATTGTGCGTTTCCCTGCAAACGCTCTCATTACTATATAAGGACCCTGGGAGCCTATACAGACGACAGGATGGACGCTCTAGGACTGCGGACTGCACTGGCGACTAGTCTGCGAAGTGATTGACCTCTAAAATGGTAGTACATGATAATAAAAATCTATTTAAAAGAGAATTTTGCATTTATTTCGTTATTTGCATTATTGTGCGTTTGCCTGCCAACGCTCTCATTACTATATAAGGACCCTGGGAGCCTATACAGACGACAGAATGGACGCTGGAGGACTGCGGACTGCACTGGCAACTAGTCTGCGAAGTGATTGACCTCTAAAATGGTAGTACATGATAATAAAAATCTATTTTAAAAGAGAATTTTGCATTTGTTTCGTTATTTGCATTATTGTGCGTTTCCCTGCAAACGCTCTCATTACTATATAAGGACCCTGGGAGCCTATACAGACGACAGAATGGACGCTGGAGGGCTGCTAGCTGCACTGGGCTACTAGTCTGCGAAGTGATTGATCTGTAAAATGGTAGTACATGATAATAAAAATCTATTTAAAAGAGAATTTTGCATTTATTTCGTTATTTGCATTATTGTGCGTTTCCCTGCAAACGCTCTCATTACTATATAAGGACCCTGGGAGCCTATACAGACGACAGGATGGACGCTGGAGGACTGCGGACTGCACTGGCTACTAGTCTGCGAAGTGATTGACCTCTAAAACGGTAGTACATGATAATAAAAATCTATTTAAAAGAGAATTTTGCATTTATTTCGTTATTTGCATTATTGTTTTTCCCTGCAAACGCTCTCATTACTATATAAGGACCCTGGGAGCCTATACAGACAAAAGAATGGACGCTGGAGGCCTGCTAGCTGCACTGGCTACTAGTCTGCGAAGTGATTGACCTCTAAAATGGTAGTACATGATAATAAAAATCAATTTAAAAGAGAATTTTGCATTTGTTTCGTTATTTGCATTATTGTGCGTTTCCCTGCAAACGCTCTCATTACTATATAAGGACCCTGGGAGCCTATACAGACGACAGAATGGACGCTGGAGGACTGCGGACTGCACTGGCGACTAGTCTGCGAAGTGATTGACCTCTAAAATGGTAGTACATGATAATAAAAATCTATTTAAAAGAGAATTTTGCATTTATTTCTTTATTTGCATTATTGTGCGTTTCCCTGCAGACAATCTCATTACTATATAAGGACCCTGGGAGCCTATACAGACGACAGAAGACAGAATGGACGCTGGAGGACTGCTAGCTGCACTGGCTACTAGTCTGCGAAGTGATTGACCTCTAAAATGGTAGTACATGATAATAAAAATCTATTAAAAGAGAATTTTGCATTTGTTTCGTTATTTGCATTATTGTGCGTTTCCCCTGCAAACGCTCTCATTACTATATAAGGACCCTGGGAGCCTATACAGACGACAGAATGGACGCTGGAGGACTGCGGACTGCACTGGCGACTAGTCTGCGAAGTGATTGACCTCTAAAATGGTAGTAAATGATAAAAAAATCTATTTAAAAGAGAATTTTGCATTTGTTTCGTTATTTGCATTATTGTGCGTTTCCCTGCAAACGCTCCTGATTACTATATAAGGACCCTGGGAGCCTATACAGACGACAGAATGGACGCTGGAGGGCGGCTAGCTGCACTGGCTACTAGTCTGCGAAAAGATTGACCTCTAAAATGGTAGTACATGATAATATAAATCTTTTTAAAAGAGAATTTTGCATTTATTTCGTTATTTGATTTATTGTGCGTTTCCCTGCAAACGCTCTCATTAGTATATCATGACCCTGGGAGCCTATACAGACGACAGAATGGACGCTGGAGGACTGCGGACTGCACTGGCGACTAGTCTACGAAGTGATTGACCTCTAAAATGGTAGTACATGATAATAAAAATCTATTTAAAAGAGAATTTTGCATTTATTTCGTTATTTGCATTATTGTTCGTTTCCCTGCAAACGCTCTCATTACTATATAAGGACCCTGGGAGCCTATACAGACAAAAGAATGGACGCTGGAGGCCTGCTAGCTGCACTGGCTACTAGTCTGCGAAGTGATTGACCTCTAAAATGGTAGAACATGATAATAAAAATCTATTTAAAAGAGAATTTTGAATTTATTTCGTTATTTGCATTATTGTGCGTTTCCCTGCAAACGCTCTCATTACTATATAAGTACCCTGGGATCCTATACAGACGACAGAATGGACGCAGGAGGACTGCTAGCTGCACTGGCTACTAGTCTGCGAAGTGATTGACCTCTAAAACGGTAGTACATGATAATAAAAATCTATTTAAAAGAGAATTTTTCATTTGTTTCGTTATTTGCATTATTGTGCGTTTCCCTGCAAACGCTCTCATTACTATATAAGGACCCTGGGAGCCTATACAGACGACAGAATGGACGCTGGAGGACTGCGGACTGCACTGGCGACTAGTCTGCGGAGTGATTGTCCTCTAAAATGGTAGTACATGATAATGAAAAACTATTTAAAAGAGAAAATTGCATATATTTCGTTATTTGCATTATTGTGCGTTTCCCTGCAAACGCTCTCATTACTATATAAGGAACCTGGGGAGCCTATACAGACGACAGAATGGACGCTGGAGCACTGCGACCTGCACTGGCGACTAGTCTGCGGAGTGATTGACCTCTAAAATGGTAGTACAAGATAATAAAAACCTATTTGAAAGAGAATTTCGCATTTACTTCGTTATTTGCATTATTGGGCGTTTCCCTGCAAACGCTCACATTACTATATAAGGAACCTTGGAGCCTATACAGACGACAGAATGGACGCTGGAGGGCTGCTAGCTGCACTGGCTACTAGTCTGCGAAGTGATTGACCTCTAAAATGGTAGTACGTGATAATAAAAATCTATTTAAAAGAGAATTTTGCATTTGTTTCGTTATTTGCATTATTGTGCGTTTCCCTGCCAACGCTCTCATTACTATATCATGACCCTGGGAGCCTATACAGACGACAGAATGGACGCTGGAGGGCTGCTAGCTGCACTGGCTACTAGTCTGCGAAGTGATTGACCTCTAAAATGGTAGTACATGATAATATAAATCTATTTAAAAGAGAATTTTGCATTTGTTTCGTTATTTGCATTATTGTGCGTTTCCCTGCAAACGCTCTCATTACTATATAAGGACCCTGGGAGCCTATAGAGACGACAGGATGGACGCTCTAGGACTGCGGACTGCACTGGCGACTAGTCTGCGAAGTGATTGACCTCTAAAATGGTAGTACATGATAATAAAAATCTATTTAAAAGAGAATTTTGCATTTATTTCGTTATTTGCATTATTGTGCGTTTCCCTGCCAACGCTCTCATTACTATATCATGACCCTGGGAGCCTATACAGACGACAGAATGGACGCTGGAGGGCTGCTAGCTGCACTGGCTACTAGTATGCGAAGTGATTGACCTCTAAAATGGTAGTACATGATAATAAAAATCTATTTAAAAGAGAATTTTGCATTTGTTTCGTTATTTGCATTATTGTGCGTTTCCCTGCAAACGCTCTCATTACTATATAAGGACCCTGGGAGCCTATACAGACGACAGGATGGACGCTCTAGGACTGCGGACTGCACTGGCGACTAGTCTGCGAAGTGATTGACCTCTAAAATGGTAGTACATGATAATAAAAATCTATTTAAAAGAGAATTTTGCATTTATTTCGTTATTTGCATTATTGTGCGTTTGCCTGCCAACGCTCTCATTACTATATAAGGACCCTGGGAGCCTATACAGACGACAGAATGGACGCTGGAGGACTGCGGACTGCACTGGCAACTAGTCTGCGAAGTGATTGACCTCTAAAATGGTAGTACATGATAATAAAAATCTATTTAAAAGAGAATTTTGCATTTGTTTCGTTATTTGCATTATTGTGCGTTTCCCTGCAAACGCTCTCATTACTATATAAGGACCCTGGGAGCCTATACAGACGACAGAATGGACGCTGGAGGGCTGCTAGCTGCACTGGCTACTAGTCTGCGAAGTGATTGATCTGTAAAATGGTAGTACATGATAATAAAAATCTATTTAAAAGAGAATTTTGCATTTATTTCGTTATTTGCATTATTGTGCGTTCCCTGCCAACGCTCTCATTACTATATCATGACCCTGGGAGCCTATACAGACGACAGAATGGACGCTGGAGGGCTGCTAGCAGCACTGGCTACTTGTCTGCGAAGTGATTGACCTCTAAAATGTTAGTACATGATAATATAAATCTATTTAAAAGAGAATTTTGCATTTGTTTCGTTATTTGCATTATTGTGCGTTTCCCTGCAAACGCTCTCATTACTATATAAGGACCCTGGGAGCCTATACAGACGACAGGATGGACGCTGGAGACTGCGGACTGCACTGGCGACTAGTCTGCGAAGTGATTGACCTCTAAAATGGTAGTACATGATAATAAAAATCTATTTAAAAGAGAATTTTGCATTTATTTCGTTATTTGCATTATTGTGCGTTTCCCTGCCAACGCTCTCATTACTATATCATGAACCTGGGAGCCTATACAGACGACAGAATGGACGCTGGAGGGCTGCTAGCTGCACTGGCTACTAGTATGCGAAGTGATTGACTTCTAAAATGGTAGTACATGATAATAAAAATCTATTTAAAAGAGAATTTTGCATTTATTTCGTTATTTGCATTATAGTGCGTCTCCCTGCAAACGCTCTCATTACTATATAAGGACCCTGGGAGCCTATACAGACGACAGAATGGACGCTGGAGACTGCGGACTGCACTGGCGACTAGTCTGCGAAGTGATTGACCTCTAAAATGGTAGTACATGATAATAAAAATCTATTTAAAAGATAATTATGCATTTGTTTCGTTATTTGCATTATTGTGCGTTTCCCTGCAAACGCTCTCATTAATATATAAGGACCTGGGAGTCTATACAGACGACAGAATGGACGCTGGAGGACTGCTAGCTTCACTGGCGACTAGTCTGCGAAGTGATTGACCTCTAAAATGGTAGTACATGATAATAAAAATCTATTTAAAATAGAATTTTGCATTTATTTCGTTTTTTGCATTATTGTGCGTTTCCTCTGCCAACGCTCTCATTACTATATCATGACCCTGGGAGCCTATACAGACGACAGAATGGACGCTGGAGGGCTGCTAGCTGCACTGGCTACTTGTCTGCGAAGTGATTGACCTCTAAAATGGTAGTACATGATAATATAAATCTATTTAAAAGAGAATTTTGCATTTGTTTCGTTATTTGCATTATTGTGCGTTTCCCTGCAAACGCTCTCATTACTATATAAGGACCCTGGGAGCCTATACAGACGACAGGATGGACGCTGGAGGACTGCGGACTGCACTGGCGACTAGTCTGCGAAGTGATTGACCTCTAAAATGGTAGTACATGATAATAAAAATCTATTTAAAAGAGAATTTTGCATTTATTTCGTTATTTGCATTATTGTGCGTTTCCTGCAAACGCTCTCATTACTATATAAGGACCATGGGAGCCTATAAAGACGACAGAATGGACGCTGGAGGGCTGCTAGCTGCACTGGCTACTAGTCTGCGAAGTGATTGACCTCTAAAATGGTAGTACATGATAATAAAAATCTAATTAAAAGAGAATTTTGCATTTGTTTCGTTATTTGCATTATTGTGCGTTTCCCTGCAAACGCTCTCATTACTATATAAGGACCCTGGGAGCGTATACAGACGACAGAATGGACGCTGGAGGACTGCGGACTGCACTGGCGACTAGTCTGCGAAGTGATTGACCTCTAAAATGGTAGTACATGATAATAAAAATCTATTTAAAAGAGAATTTTGCATTTATTTCGTTATTTTCATTACTGTGCGTTTCCCTGCCTCCACTCTCATTAATATATATGGACCCTGGGAGCCTATACAGACGACAGAAGACAGAATGGACGCTGGAGGACTGCTAGCTGCACTGGCTACTAGTCTGCGAAGTGATTGACCTCTAAAATGGTAGTACATGATAATAAAAATCTATTTAAAAGAGAATTTTGCATTTGTTTCGTTATTTGCATTATTGTGCGTTTCCCTGCAAACGCTCTCATTACTATATAAGGACCCTGGGAGCCTATACAGACGACAGAATGGACGCTGGAGGGCTGCGGACTGCACTGGCGACTAGTCTGCGAAGTGATTGACCTCTAAAATGGTAGTACATGATAAAAAAAAATCTTTTTTAAAAGAGAATTTTGCATTTATTTCGTTATTTGCATTATTGTGCGTTTCCCTGCAAACGCTCTCATTACTATATAAGGACCCTGGGAGCCTATACAGACGACAGAATGGACGCTGGAGGGCGGCTAGCTGCACTGACGACTAGTCTGCGAAGTGATTGACCTCCAAATGGTAGTACATGATAATAAAAATCTATTTAAAAGAGAATTTGCATTTATTTCGTTATTTGCATTATTGGGCGTTACCCTGCAGACGCTCTCATTACTATATAAGGACCCTGGGAGCCTATAAAGACGACAGAATGGACGATGAAGGACTGCGGACTGCACTGGCGACTAGTCTGCGAAGTGATTGACCTCTTAAATGGTAGTACATGTTAATAAAAAACTATTTAAAAGAGAATTTAGCATTTATTTCGTTATTTGCATTATTGTGCGTTTCCCTGCAAACGCTCTCATTACTATATAAAGACCCTGGGAGCCTATACAGACGACAGAATGGACGCTGGAGGACTGCGGACTACACTGGCGACTAGTCAGCGAAGTGATTGACCTCTAAAATTATAGTACATGATAAAAAAATCTATTTAAAAGAGAATTTTGCATTTGTTTTCGTTATTTTCATTATTGTGCGTTTCCCTGCAAACGCTCTCATTACTATGTAAGGACCCTGGGAGCCTATAAAGACGACAGAATGGACGATGAAGGACTGCGGACTGCACTGGCGACTAGTCTGCGAAGTGATTGACCTCTTAAATGGTAGTACATGTTAATAAAAAACTATTTAAAAGAGAATTTAGCATTTATTTCGTTATTTGCATTATTGTGCGTTTCCCTGCAAACGCTCTCATTACTATATAACGACCCTGGGAGCCTATACAGACGACAGAATGGACGCTGGAGGGCTGCTAGCTGCACTGGCTACTAGTCTGCGAAGTGATTGACCTCTAAAATGGTATTACATGATAATAAAAATCTATTTAAAAGAGAATTTTGCATTTATTTCGTTATTTGCATTATTGTGCGTTTCCCTGCAAACGCTCTCATTACTATATAAGGACCATGGGAGCCTATAAAGACGACAGAATGGACGCTGGAGGGCTGCTAGCTGCACTGGCTACTAGTCTGCGAAGTGATTGACCTCTAAAATGGTAGTACATGATAATAAAAATCTATTTAAAAGAGAATTTTGCATTTGTTTCGTTATTTGCATTATTGTGCGTTTCCCTGCAAACGCTCTCATTACTATATAAGGACCCTGGGAGCCTATACAGACGACAGAATGGACGCTGGAGGACTGCGGACTGCACTGGCGACTAGTCTGCGAAGTGATTGACCTCTAAAATGGTAGTACATGATAATAAAAATCTATTTAAAAGAGAATTTTGCATTTATTTCGTTATTTTCATTACTGTGCGTTTCCCTGCCTCCACTCTCATTAATATATATGGACCCTGGGAGCCTATACAGACGACAGAAGACAGAATGAACGCTGGAGGACTGCTACCTGCACTGGCTACTAGTCTGCGAAGTGATTGACCTTAAAATGGTAGTACATGATAATAAAAATCTATTTAAAAGAGAATTTTGCATTTGTTTCGTTATTTGCATTATTGTGCGTTTCCCTGCAAACGCTCTCATTACTATATAAGGACCCTGGGAGCCTATACAGACGACAGAATGGACGCTGGAGGGCTGCGGACTGCACTGGCGACTAGTCTGCGAAGTGATTGACCTCTAAAATGGTAGTACATGATAAAAAAAATCTATTTAAAAGAGAATTTTGCATTTATTTCGTTATTTGCATTATTGTGCGTTTCCCTGCAAACGCTCTCATTACTATATAAGGAACCTGGGAGCCTATAAAGACGACAGAATGGACGCTGGAGGGCTGCTAGCTGCACTGGCTACTAGTCTGCGAAGTGATTGACCTCTAAAATGGTAGTACATGATAATAAAAATTTATTTAAAAGAGATTTTTGCATTTGTTTCGTTATTTGCATTATTGTGCGTTTCCCTGCAAACGCTCTCATTACTATATAAGGACCCTGGGAGCCTATACAGACGACAGAATGGACGCTGGAGGGCGGCTAGCTGCACTGACGACTAGTCTGCGAAGTGATTGACCTCCAAATGGTAGTACATGATAATAAAAATCTATTTAAAACAGAATTTGCATTTATTTCGTTATTTGCATTATTGGGCGTTACCCTGCAGACGCTCTCATTACTATATAAGGACCCTGGGAGCCTATAAAGACGACAGAAGACAGAATGGACACTGGAGGACTGCTAGCTGCACTGGCTACTAGTCTGCGAAGTGATTGACCTCTAAAATGGTAGTACATGATAATAAAAATCTATTTAAAAGATAATTTTGCATTTGTTTCGTTATTTGCATTATTGTGCGTTTCCCTGCAAACGGTCTCATTACTATATCAGGACCCTGGGAGCCTATACAGACGACAGAATGGACGCTGGAGGACTGCGGACTGCACTGGCGACTAGTCAGCGAAGTGATTGACTTCTAATATTATAGTACATGATAAAAAAATCTATTTAAAAGAGAATTTTGCATTTATTTCGTTATTTTCATTATTGTGCGTTTCCCTGCAAACGCTCTCATTACTATGTAAGGACCCTGGGAGCCTATACAGACGACAGAATGGACGATGGAGGACTGCGGACTGCACTGGCGACTAGTCTGCGAAGTGATTGACCTCTTAAATGGTAGTACATGTTAATAAAAAACTATTTAAAAGAGAATTTCGCATTTGTTTCGTTATTTGCATTATTGGGCTTTTCCCTGCAAACGCTCACATTACTATTTAAGGACCCTTGGAGCCTATACAGACGACAGAATGGACGCTGAATGGCTGCTAGCTGCACTGGCTACTAGTTTGCGAAGTGATTGACCTCTAAACTGGTAGTACGTGATAATAAAAATCTATTTAAAAGAGAATTTTGCATTTGTTTCGTAATTTGCATTATTGTGCGTTTCCCTGCAAACGGTCTCATTACTATATCAGGAACCTGGGAGCCTATACAGACGAAAGAATGGACGCTGGAGGACTGCGAGCTGCACTGGCGACTAGGCTGCGACGTGATTGACCTCTAAAATGGTAGTACATGATAATAAAAATCAATTTAAAAGAGAATTTGCATTTATTTCGTTATTTGCATTTTTGTCCGTTTCCCTGCCAACGCTCTCATTACTATATCATGACCCTGGTAGCCTATACAGACGACAGAATGGACGCTGGAGGGCTGCTAGCTGCACTGGCTACTAGTCTGCGAAGTGATTGACCTCTAAAATGGTAGTACATGATAATATAAATCTATTTAAAAGAGAATTTTGCATTTGTTTCGTTATTTGCATTATTATGCGTTTCCCTGCAAACGCTCTCATTACTATATAAGGACCCTGGGAGCCTATACAGACGACAGGATGGACGCTTGAGGACTGCGGACTGCACTGGCGACTAGTCTGCGAAGTGATTGACCTCTAAAATGGTAGTACATGATAATAAAAATCTATTTAAAAGAGAATTTTGCATTTATTTCGTTATTTGCATTATTGTGCGTTTCCCTGCAAACGCTCTCATTACTATATCATGACCCTGGGAGCCTATACAGACGACAGAATGGACGCTGGAGGGCTGCTAGCTGCACTGGCTACTAGTATGCGATGTGATTGACCTCTAAAATGGTGGTACATGATAATAAAAATCTATTTAAAAGAGAATTTAGCATTTATTTCGTTATTTGCATTATTGTGCCTTTCCCTGCAGACGCTCTCATTACTATATAAGGACCCTGGGAGCCTATACAGACGACAGAAGACAGAATGGACACTGGAGGCCTGCTAGCTGCACTGGCTACTAGTCTGAGAAGTGATTGACCTCTAAAATGGTAGTACATGATAATAAAAATCTATTTAAAAGAGAATTTTGCATTGGTTTTGTTATTTGCATTATTGTGCGTTTCCCTGCCAACGCTCTCATTACTATATCATGACACTGGGAGCCTATGCAGACGACAGAATGGACGCTGGAGGACTGCTAGCTTCACTGGCGATTAGTCTGCGAAGTGATTGACCTCTAAAATGGTAGTACATAATAATAAAAATCTATTTAAAAGAGAATTTGCATTTATTTCGTTTTTTTGCCTTATTGTGCGTTTCCCTGCCAACGCTCTCATTACTATATCATGACCCTGGGAGCCTATACAGAGGACAGAATGGACGCTGGAGGACTGCTAGCTTCACTGGCGACTAGTCTGCGAAGTGATTGACCACTAAAATGGTAGTACATGATAATAAAAATCTATGTAAAAGAGAATTTTGCATTTATTTCGTTATTTGCATTATTGTGCGTTTCCCTGCAAACGCTCTCATTACTATATAAGGACCCTGGGAGAATATACAGACGACAGAATGGACGCTGGAGGACTGCTAGCTTCACTGGCGACTAGTCTTCGAAGTGATTGACCTCTAAAATGGTAGTACATGATAATAAAAACCTATTTGAAAGAGAATTTCGCATTTGTTTCGTTATTTGCATTATTGGGCGTTTCCCTGCAAACGCTCACATTACTATATAAGGACCCTTGGAAACTATACAGACGACAGAATGGACGCTGGAGGGCTGCTAGCTGCACTGGCTACTAGTCTGCGATGTGATTGACCTCTAAAATGGTAGTACATGATAATATAAATCTATTTAAAAGAGAATTTTGCATTTGTTTCGTTATTTGCATTATTGTGCGTTTCCCTGCAAACGCTCTCATTACTATATAAGGACCCTGGGAGCCTACACAGACGACAGGATGGACGCTGGAGGACTGCGGACTGCACTGGCGACTAGTCTGCGAAGTGATTCACCTCTAAAATGGTATTACATGATATTAAAAATCTATTTAAAAGAGAATTTTGCATTTATTTCGTTATTTGCATTATTGTGCGTTTCCCTGCCAACGCTCTCATTACTATATCATGACCCTGGGAGCCTATACAGACGACAGAATGGACGCTGGAGGGCTGCTAGCTGCACTGGCTACTAGTATGCGAAGTGATTGACCTCTAAAATGGTAGTACATGATAATAAAAATCTATTTAAAAGAGAATTTTGCATTTATTTCGTTATTTGCATTATTGTGCGTTTCCCTGCAAACGCTCTCATTACTATATCATGACCCTGGGAGCCTATACAGACGACAGAATGGACGCTGGAGGGCTGCTAGCTTCACTGGCGACTAGTCTGCGAAGTGATTGACCTCTAAAATGGTTGTACATGATAATAAAAATCTATTTAAAATAGAATTCTGCATTTATTTCGTTATTTGCATTATTGTGCGTTTCCCTGCCAACGCTCTCATTACTATATCATGACCCTGGGAGCCTATACAGACGACAGAATGGACGCTGGAGGGCTGCTAGCTGCACTGGCTACTTGTCTGCGAAGTGATTGACCTCTAAAATGGTAGTACATGATAATATAAATCTATTTAAAAGAGAGTTTTGCATTTGTTTCGTTATTTGCATTATTGTGCGTTTCCCTGCAAACGCTCTCATTACTATATAAGGACACTGGGAGCCTATACAGACGACAGGATGGACGCTGGAGGACTGCGGACTGCACTGGCGAATAGTCTGCGAAGTGATTGACCTCTAAAATGGTAGTACATGATAATAAAAATCTATTTAAAAGAGAATTTTGCATTTATTTCGTTATTTGCATTATTGTGCGTTTCCCTGCAAACGCTCTCATTACTATATCATGACCCTGGGAGCCTATACAGACGACAGAATGGACGCTGGAGGGCTGCTAGCTGCACTGGCTACTAGTATGCGATGTGATTGACCTCTAAAATGGTGGTACATGATAATAAAAATCTATTTAAAAGAGAATTTAGCATTTATTTCGTTATTTGCATTATTGTGCCTTTCCCTGCAGACGCTCTCATTACTATATAAGGACCCTGGGAGCCTATACAGACGACAGAAGACAGAATGGACACTGGAGGCCTGCTAGCTGCACTGGCTACTAGTCTGAGAAGTGATTGACCTCTAAAATGGTAGTACATGATAATAAAAATCTATTTAAAAGAGAATTTTGCATTGGTTTTGTTATTTGCATTATTGTGCGTTTCCCTGCCAACGCTCTCATTACTATATCATGACACTGGGAGCCTATGCAGACGACAGAATGGACGCTGGAGGACTGCTAGCTTCACTGGCGATTAGTCTGCGAAGTGATTGACCTCTAAAATGGTAGTACATAATAATAAAAATCTATTTAAAAGAGAATTTGCATTTATTTCGTTTTTTTGCCTTATTGTGCGTTTCCCTGCCAACGCTCTCATTACTATATCATGACCCTGGGAGCCTATACAGAGGACAGAATGGACGCTGGAGGACTGCTAGCTTCACTGGCGACTAGTCTGCGAAGTGATTGACCACTAAAATGGTAGTACATGATAATAAAAATCTATGTAAAAGAGAATTTTGCATTTATTTCGTTATTTGCATTATTGTGCGTTTCCCTGCAAACGCTCTCATTACTATATAAGGACCCTGGGAGAATATACAGACGACAGAATGGACGCTGGAGGACTGCTAGCTTCACTGGCGACTAGTCTTCGAAGTGATTGACCTCTAAAATGGTAGTACATGATAATAAAAACCTATTTGAAAGAGAATTTCGCATTTGTTTCGTTATTTGCATTATTGGGCGTTTCCCTGCAAACGCTCACATTACTATATAAGGACCCTTTGAAACTATACAGACGACAGAATGGACGCTGGAGGGCTGCTAGCTGCACTGGCTACTAGTCTGCGAAGTGATTGACCTCTAAAATGGTAGTACATGATAATATAAATCTATTTAAAAGAGAATTTTGCATTTGTTTCGTTATTTGCATTATTGTGCGTTTCCCTGCAAACGCTCTCATTACTATATAAGGACCCTGGGAGCCTACACAGACGACAGGATGGACGCTGGAGGACTGCGGACTGCACTGGCGACTAGTCTGCGAAGTGATTCACCTCTAAAATGGTATTACATGATATTAAAAATCTATTTAAAAGAGAATTTTGCATTTATTTCGTTATTTGCATTATTGTGCGTTTCCCTGCCAACGCTCTCATTACTATATCATGACCCTGGGAGCCTATACAGACGACAGAATGGACGCTGGAGGGCTGCTAGCTGCACTGGCTACTAGTATGCGAAGTGATTGACCTCTAAAATGGTAGTACATGATAATAAAAATCTATTTAAAAGAGAATTTTGCATTTATTTCGTTATTTGCATTATTGTGCGTTTCCCTGCAAACGCTCTCATTACTATATCATGACCCTGGGAGCCTATACAGACGACAGAATGGACGCTGGAGGGCTGCTAGCTTCACTGGCGACTAGTCTGCGAAGTGATTGACCTCTAAAATGGTAGTACATGATAATAAAAATCTATTTAAAATAGAATTCTGCATTTATTTCGTTATTTGCATTATTGTGCGTTTCCCTGCCAACGCTCTCATTACTATATCATGACCCTGGGAGCCTATACAGACGACAGAATGGACGCTGGAGGGCTGCTAGCTGCACTGGCTACTTGTCTGCGAAGTGATTGACCTCTAAAATGGTAGTACATGATAATATAAATCTATTTAAAAGAGAATTTTGCATTTGTTTCGTTATTTGCATTATTGTGCGTTTCCCTGCAAACGCTCTCATTACTATATAAGGACACTGGGAGCCTATACAGACGACAGGATGGACGCTGGAGGACTGCGGACTGCACTGGCGAATAGTCTGCGAAGTGATTGACCTCTAAAATGGTAGTACATGATAATAAAAATCTATTTAAAAGAGAATTTTGCATTTATTTCGTTATTTGCATTATTGTGCGTTTCCCTGCAAACGCTCTCATTACTATATCATGACCCTGGGAGCCTATACAGACGACAGAATGGACGCTGGAGGGCTGCTAGCTGCACTGGCTACTAGTCTGCGAAGTGATTGACCTCTAAAATGGTAGTACATGATAATAAAAATCTATTTAAAAGAGAATTTTGCATTTATTTCGTTATTTGCATTATTGTGCGTTTCCCTGCAAACGCTCTCATTACTATATAAGGACCATGGGAGCCTATACAGACGACAGAATGGACGCTGGAGGGCTGCTAGCTGCACTGGCTACTAGTCTGCGAAGTGATTGACCTCTAAAATGGTAGTACATGATAATAAAAATCTATTTAAAAGAGAATTTTGCATTTGTTTCGTTATTTGCATTATTGTGCGTTTCCCTGCAAACGCTCTCATTATTATATAAGGACCCTGGGAGCCTATACACACGACAGAATGGACGCTGGAGGACTGCGGACTGCACTGGCGACTAGTCTGCGAAGTGATTGACCTCTAAAATGGTAGTACATGATAATAAAAATCTATTTAAAAGAGAATTTTGCATTTATTTCGTTATTTTCATTACTGTGCGTTTCCCTGCCTCCACTCTCATTAATATATATGGACCCTGGGAGCCTATACAGACGACAGAAGACAGAATGGGCGCTGGAGGTCTGCTAGCTGCACTGGCTACTAGTCTGCGAAGTGATTGACCTCTAAAATGGTAGTACATGATAATAAAAATCTATTTAAAAGAGAATTTTGCATTTGTTTCGTTATTTGCATTATTGTGCGTTTCCCTGCAAACGCTCTCATTACTATATAAGGACCCTGGGAGCCTATACAGACGACAGAATGGACGCTGGAGGGCTGCTAGCTGCACTGGCTACTTGTCTGCGAAGTGATTGACCTCTAAAATGGTAGTACATGATAATATAAATCTATTTAAAAGAGAATTTTGCATTTGTTTCGTTATTGGCATTATTGTGCGTTTCCCTGCAAACGCTCTCATTACTATATAAGGACCCTGGGAGCCTATACAGACGACAGGATGGACGCTGGAGGACTGCGGACTGCACTGGCGACTAGTCTGCGAAGTGATTGACCTCTAAAATGGTAGTACATGATAATAAAAATCTATTTAAAAGAGAATTTTGCATTTATTTCGTTATTTGCATTATTGTGCGTTTCCCTGCAAACGCTCTCATTACTATATCATGACCCTGGGAGCCTATACAGACGACAGAATGGACGCTGGAGGGCTGCTAGCTGCACTGGCTACTAGTCTGCGAAGTGATTGACCTCTAAAATGGTAGTACATGATAATAAAAATCTATTTAAAAGAGAATTTTGCATTTATTTCGTTATTTGCATTATTGTGCGTTTCCCTGCAAACGCTCTCATTACTATATAAGGACCATGGGAGCCTATAAAGACGACAGAATGGACGCTGGAGGGCTGCTAGCTGCACTGGCTACTAGTCTGCGAAGTGATTGACCTCTAAAATGGTAGTACATGATAATAAAAATCTATTTAAAAGAGAATTTTGCATTTGTTTCGTTATTTGCATTATTGTGCGTTTCCCTGCAAACGCTCTCATTACTATATAAGGACCCTGGGAGCCTATACAGACGACAGAATGGACGCTGGAGGACTGCGGACTGCACTGGCGACTAGTCTGCGAAGTGATTGACCTCTAAAATGGTAGTACATGATAATAAAAATCTATTTAAAAGAGAATTTTGCATTTATTTCGTTATTTTCATTACTGTGCGTTTCCCTGCCTCCACTCTCATTAATATATATGGACCCTGGGAGCCTATACAGACGACAGAAGACAGAATGGACGCTGGAGAACTGCTAGCTGCACTGGCTACTAGTCTGCGAAGTGATTGACCTCTAAAATGGTAGTACATGATAATAAAAATCTATTTAAAAGAGAATTTTGCATTTGTTTCGTTATTTGCATTATTGTGCGTTTCCCTGCAAACGCTCTCATTACTATATAAGGACCCTGGGAGCCTATACAGACGACAGAATGGACGCTGGAGGGCGGCTAGCTGCACTGGCTACTAGTCTGCGAAACGATTGACCTCTAAAATGGTAGTACATGTAAATATAAATCTATTTAAAAGAGAATTTTGCATTTATTTCGTTATTTGATTTATTGTGCGTTTCCCTGCAAACGCTCTCATTACTATATAAGGACCCTGGGAGCCTATACAGACGACAGAATGGACGCTGGAGGGCGGCTAGCTGCACTGACGACTAGTCTGCGAAGTGATTGACCTCCAAATGGTAGTACATGATAATAAAAATCTATTTAAAAGAGAATTTGCATTTATTTCGTTATTTGAATTATTGGGCGTTACCCTGCAGACGCTCTCATTACTATATAAGGACCCTGGGAGCCTATAAAGACGACAGAAGACAAAATGGACACTGGAGGACTGCTAGCTGCACTGGCTACTTGTCTGCGAAGTGATTGACCTCTAAAATGGTAGTACATGATAATAAAAATCTATTTAAAAGATAATTTTGCATTTGTTTCGTTATTTGCATTATTGTGCGTTTCCCTGCAAACGGTCTCATTACTATATCAGGACCCTGGGAGCCTATACAGACGACAGAATGGACGCTGGAGGACTGCGGACTGCACTGGCGACTAGTCAGCGAAGTGATTGACCACTAAAATTATAGTACATGATAAAAAAATCTATTTAAAAGAGAATTTTGCATTTGTTTCGTTATTTTCATTATTGTGCGTTTCCCTGCAAACGCTCTCATTACTATGTAAGGACCCTGGGAGCCTATACAGACGACAGAATGGACGATGGAGGACTGCGGACTGCACTGGCGACTAGTCTGCGATGTGATTGACCTCTTAAATGGTAGTACATGTTAATAAAAAACTATTTAAAAGAGAATTTAGCATTTATTTCGTTATTTGCATTATTGTGCGTTTCCCTGCAAACGCTCTCATTACTATATAACGACCCTGGGAGCCTATACAGACGACAGAATGGACGCTGGAGGACTGCTAGCTTCACTGGCGACTAGTCTGCGAAGTGATTGATCTCTAAAATGGTAGTACATGATAATAAAAATCTATTTGAAAGAGAATTTCGCATTTGTTTCGTTATTTGCATTATTGGGCTTTTCCCTGCAAACGCTCACATTACTATTTAAGGACCCTTGGAGCCTATACAGACGACAGAATGGACGCTGGAGGACTGCTAGCTTCACTGGCGACTAGTCTGCGAAGTGATTGATCTCTAAAATGGTAGTACATGATAATAAAAATCTATTTAAAAGAGAATTTTGCATTTGTTTCGTTATTTGCATTATTGTGCGTTTCCCTGCAAACGGTCTCATTACTATATCAGGAACCTGGGAGCCTATACAGACGAAAGAATGGACGCTGGAGGACTGCGAGCTGCACTGGCGACTAGGCTGCGACGTGATTGACCTCTAAAATGGTAGTACATGATAATATAAATCTATTTAAAAGAGAATTTTGCATTTGTTTCGTTATTTGCATTATTATGCGTTTCCCTGCAAACGCTCTCATTACTAAATAAGGACCCTGGGAGCCTATACAGACGACAGGATGGACGCTTGAGGACTGCGGACTGCACTGGCGACTAGTCTGCAAAGTGATTGACCTCTAAAATGGTAGTACATGATAATAAAAATCTATTTAAAAGAGAATTTTGCATTTATTTCGTTATTTGCATTATTGTGCGTTTCCCTGCAAACGCTCTCATTACTATATCATGACCCTGGGAGCCTATACAGACGACAGAATGGACGCTGGAGGGCTGCTAGCTGCACTGGCTACTAGTATGCGATGTGATTGACCTCTAAAATGGTAGTACATGATAATAAAAATCTATTTAAAAGAGAATTTTGCATTTATTTCGTTATTTGCATTATTGTGCGTTTCCCTGCAGACGCACTCATTACTATATAAGGACCCTGGGAGCCTATACAGACGACAGAAGACAGAATGGACACTGGAGGCCTGCTAGCTGCACTGGCTACTAGTCTGAGAAGTGATTGACCTCTAAAATGGTAGTACATGATAATAAAAATCTATTTAAAAGAGAATTT
This sequence comes from Locusta migratoria, assembly GCA_026315105.1. NCBI lineage: Eukaryota > Metazoa > Arthropoda > Insecta > Orthoptera > Acrididae > Locusta > Locusta migratoria. Next base: position 154,696 of record JAOYRU010000244.1, read on the forward strand.
TGCATTGGTTTTGTTATTTGCATTATTGTGCGTTTCCCTGCCAACGCTCTCATTACTATATCATGACCCTGGGAGCCTATGCAGACGACAGAATGGACGCTGGAGGACTGCTAGCTTCACTGGCGATTAGTCTGCGAAGTGATTGACCTCTAAAATGGTAGTACATAATAATAAAAATCTATTTAAAAGTGAATTTGCATTTATTTCGTTTTTTTGCCTTATTGTGCGTTTCCCTGCCAACGCTCTCATTACTATTTCATGACCCTGGGAGCCTATACAGAGGACAGAATGGACGCTGGAGGACTGCTAGCTTCACTGGCGACTAGTCTGCGAAGTGATTGACCACTAAAATGGTAGTACATGATAATAAAAATCTATGTAAAAGATAATTTTGCATTTATTTCGTTATTTGCATTATTGTGCGTTTCCCTGCAAACGCTCTCATTACTATATAAGGACCCTGGGAGCCTATACAGACGACAGAATGGACGCTGGAGGACTGCGGATTCACTGGCTACTAGTCTGCGAAGTGATTGACCTCTAAAATTGTAGTACATGATATTAAAAATCTATTTAAAAGAGAATTTTGCATTTATTTCGTTATTTGCATTATTGTGCGTTTCCCTGCCAACGCTCTCATTACTATATCATGACCCTGGGAGCCTATACAGACGACAGAATGGACGCTCGAGGGCTGCTAGCTGCACTGGCTACTCGTCTGCGAAGTGATTGACCTCTAAAATGGTAGTACATGATAATATAAATCTATTTAAAAGAGAATTTTGCATTTGTTTCGTTATTTGCATTATTGTGCGTTTCCCTGCAAACGCTCTCATTACTATATAAGGACCCTGGGAGCCTATACAGACGACAGGATGGACGCTGGAGGACTGCGGACTGCACTGGCGACTAGTCTGCGAAGTGATTGACCTCTAAAATGGTAGTACATGATAATAAAAATCTATTTAAAAGAGAATTTTGCATTTATTTCGTTATTTGCATTATTGTGCGTTTCCCTGCCAACGCTCTCATTACTATATCATGACCCTGGGAGCCTATACAGACGACAGAATGGACGCTGGAGGGCTGCTAGCTGCACTGGCTACTAGTATGCGAAGTGATTGACCTCTAAAATGGTAGTACATGATAATAAAAATCTATTTAAAAGAGAATTTTGCATTTATTTCGTTATTTGCATTATTGTGCGTTTCCCTGCAAACGCTCTCATTACTGTATCATGAGCCTGGGAGCCTATACAGACGACAGAATGGACGCTGGAGGGCTGCTAGCTGCACTGGCTACTAGTATGCGAAGTGATTGACCTCTAAAATGGTAGTACATGATAATAAAAATCTATTTAAAAGAGAATTTTGCATTTATTTCGTTATTTGCATTATTGTGCGTTTCCCTGCCAACGCTCTCATTACTATATCATGACCCTGGGAGCCAATACAGACGACAGAATGGACGCTGGAGGGCTGCTAGCTGCACTGGCTACTAGTCTGCGAAGTGATTGACCTGTAAAGTGGTAGTACATGGTAATAAAAATCTATTTAAAAGAGAATTTTGCATTTATTTCGTTATTTGCATTATTGTGAGTTTCGGTGCAACGCTCTCATTACTATATAAGGACCCTGGGAGTCTATACAGACGACAGAATGGACGCTGGAGGACTGCTAGCTTCACTGGCGACTAGTCTGCGAAGTGATTGACCTCTAAAATGGTAGTACATGATAATAAAAATCTATTTAAAAGAGAATTTTGCATTTATTTCGTTATTTGCATTATTGTGCGTTTCCCTGCAAACGCTCTCATTACTATATAAGGACCCTGGGAGCCTATACAGACGACAGAATGGACGCTGGAGGACTGCGGACTGCTCTGGCGACTAGTCTGCGAAGTGATTGACCTCTAAAATGGTAGTACATGATAATAAAAATCTATTTAAAAGAGAATTTTGCATTTGTTTCGTTATTTGCATTATTGTGCGTTTCCCTGCAAATGCTCTCATTACTATATAAGGACCCTGGGAGCCTATACAGACGACAGAATGGACGCTGGAGGGCTGCTAGCTGCACTGGCTACTAGTCTGCGAAGTGATTGACCTGTAAAGTGGTAGTACATGATAATAAAAATCTATTTAAAAGAGAATTTTGCATTTATTTCGTTATTTGCATTATTGTGAGTTTCCCTGCAACGCTCTCATTACTATATAAGGACCCTGGGAGTCTATACAGACGACAGAATGGACGCTGGAGGACTGCTAGCTTCACTGGCGACTAGTCTGCGAAGTGATTGACCTCTAAAATGGTAGTACATGATAATAAAAATCTATTTAAAAGAGAATTTTGCATTTATTTCGTTATTTGCATTATTGTGAGTTTCCCTGCAACGCTCTCATTACTATATAAGGACGCTGGGAGTCTATACAGACGACAGAATGGACGCTGGAGGACTGCTAGCTTCACTGGCGACTAGTCTGCGAAGTGATTGACCTCTAAAATGGTAGTACATGATAATATAAATCAATTTAAAAGAGAATCTTGCATTTGTTTCGTTATTTGTATTATTGTGCGTTTCCCTGCAAACGCTCTCATTACTATATAAGGACCCTGGGAGCCTATACAGACGACAGGATGGACGCTGGAGGACTGCGGACTGCACTGGCGACTAGTCTGCGAAGTGATTGACCTCTAAAATGGTAGTACATGATAATAAAAATCTATTTAAAAGAGAATTTTGCATTTATTTCGTTATTTGCATTATTGTGCGTTTCCCTGCAAACGCTCTCATTACTATATAAGGACCCTGGGAGCCTATACAGACGACAGGATGGACGCTGGAGGACTGCGGACTGCACTGGCGACTAGTCTGCGAAGTGATTGACCTCTAAAATGGTAGTACATGATAATAAAAATCTATTTAAAAGAGAATTTTGCATTTATTTCGTTATTTGCATTATAGTGCGTTTCCCTGCAAACGCTCTCATTACTATATAAGGACCCTGGGAGCCTATACAGGCGACAGAATGGACGCTGGAGGACTGCGGACTGCACTGGCGACTAGTCTGCGAAGTGATTGACCTCTAAAATGGTAGTACTTGATAATAAAAATCTATTTAAAAGATAATTATGCATTTGTTTCGTTATTTGCATTATTGTGCGTTTCCCTGCAAACGCTCTCATTAATATATAAGGACCCTGGGAGTCTATACAGACGACAGATTGGACGCTGGAGGACTGCTAGCTTCACTGGCGACTAGTCTGCGAAGTGATTGACCTCTAAAATGGTAGTACATGATAATAAAAATCTATTTAAAAGAGAATTTTGCATTTATTTCGTTATTTGCATTATTGTGCGTTTCCCTGCCAACGCTCTCATTACTATATCATGACCCTGGTAGCCTATACAGTCGACAGAATGGACGCTGGAGGGCTGCTAGCTGCACTGGCTACTAGTATGCGAAGTGATTGACTTCTAAAATGGTAGTACATGATAATAAAAATCTATTTAAAAGAGAATTTTGCATTTATTTCGTTATTTGCATTATAGTGCGTTTCCCTGCAAACGCTCTCATTACTATATAAGGACCCTGGGAGAATATACAGACGACAGAATGGACGCTGGAGGGCTGCTAGCTGCACTGGCTACTTGTCTGCGAAGTGATTGACCTCTAAAATGGTAGTACATGATAATATAAATCTATTTAAAAGAGAATTTTGCATTTGTTTCGTTATTTGCATTATTGGGCGTTTCCTTGCAAACGCTCTCATTACTATATAAGGACCCTGGGAGCCTATACAGACGACAGGATGGACGCTGGAGGACTGCGGACTGCACTGGCTACTCGTCTGCGAAGTGATTGACCTCTAAAATGGTAGTACATGATAATAAAAATCTATTTAACAGAGAATTTTGCATTTATTTCGATATTTGCATTATTGTGCGTTTCCCTGCTAACGCTCTCATTACTATATCATGACCCTGGGAGCCTATACAGACGACAGAATGGAAGCTGGAGGGCTGCTAGCTGCACTGGCTACTTGTCTGCGAAGTGATTGACCTCTAAAATGGTAGTACATGATAATATAAATCTATTTAAAAGAGAATTTTGCATTTGTTTCGTTATTTGCATTATTGTGCGTTTCCCTGCAAACGCTCTCATTACTATATAAGGACCCTGGGAGCCTATACAGACGACAGGATGGACGCTGGAGGACTACGGACTGCACTGGCGACTAGTCTGCGAAGTGATTGACCTCTAAAATGGTAGTACATGATAATAAAAATCTATTTAAAAGAGAATTTTGCATTTATTTCGTTATTTGCATAATTGTGCGTTTCCCTGCCAACGCTCTCATTACTATATAAGGACCCTGGGAGCCTATACAGACGACAGAATGGACGCTGGAGGGCTGCTAGTTGCACTGGCTACTAGTATGCGAAGTGATTGACCTCTAAAATGGTAGTACATGATAATAAAAAACTATTTAAAACAGAATTTTGCATTTATTTCGTTATTTGCATTATTGGGCGTTTCCCTGCAAACGCTCTCATTACTATATAAGGACCCTGGGAGCCTATACAGACGACAGAATGGACGCTGGAGGACTGCGGACTGCACTGGCGACTAGTCTGCGAAGTGATTGACCTCTAAAATGGTAGTACATGTTAATAAAAATCTATTTAAAAGAGAATTTTGCATTTATTTCGTTATTTGCATTATTGTGCGTTTCCCTGCAAAACGCTCTCATTACTATATAAGGACCCTGGGAGCCTATACAGACGACAGAATGGACGCTGGAGGACTGCTAGCTTCACTGGCGACTAGTCTGCGAAGTGATTGACCTCTAAAATGGTAGTACATGTTAATAAAAATCTATTTAAAAGAGAATTTTGCATTTATTTCGTTATTTGCATTATTGTGCGTTTCCGTGCAAACGCTCTCATTACTATATAAGGACCCTGGGAGCCTATACAGACGACAGAATGGACGCTGGAGGCCTGCTAGCTGCACTATCTACTAGTCTGCGAAGTGATTGACCTCTAAAATGGTAGTACATGATAATAAAAATCTATTTAAAAGAGAATTTTGCATTTGTTTCGTTATTTGCATTATTGTGCGTTTCCCTGCAAACGCTCTCATTACTATATAAGGACCCTGGGAGCCTATACAGACGACAGAATGGACGCTGGAGGACTGCGGGCTGCACTGGCGACTAGTCTGCGAAGTGATTGACCTCTAAAATGGTAGTACATGATAATAAAAATCTATTTAAAAGAGAATTTTGCGTTTGTTTCGTTATTTGCATTATTGTGCGGTTCCCTGCAAACGCTCTCATTACTATATAAGGACCCTGGGAGCCTATACAGACGACAGAATGGACGCTGGAGGGCTGAGGACTGCACTGGCGACTAGTCTGCGAAGTGATTGACCTCTAAAATGGTAGTACATGATAAAAAAAAATCTGTTTAAAAGAGAATTTTGCATTTATTTCGTTATTTGCATTATTGTGCGTTTCCCTGCAAACGCTCTCATTACTATATAAGGACCCTGGGAGCCTATAAAGACGACAGAATGGACGCTGGAGGGCTGCTAGCTGCACTGGCTACTAGTCTGCGAAGTGATTGACCTCTAAAATGGTAGTACATGATAATAAAAATTTATTTAAAAGAGATTTTTGCATTTGTTTCGTTATTTGCATTATTGTGCGTTTCCCTGCAAACGCTCTCATTACTATATAAGGACCCTGGGAGCCTATACAGACGACAGAATGGACGCTGGAGGGCGGTTAGCTGCACTGGCTACTAGTCTGCGAAAAGATTGACCTCTAAAATGGTAGTACATGATAATATAAATCTATTTAAAAGAGAATTTTGCATTTATTTCGTTATTTGATTTATTGTGCGTTTCCCTGCAAACGCTCTCATTACTATATAAGGACCCTGGGAGCCTATACAGACGACAGAATGGACGCTGGAGGGCTGCTAGCTGCACTGACGACTAGTCTGCGAAGTGATTGACCTCCAAATGGTAGTACAAGATAATAAAAATCTATTTAAAAGAGAATTTGCATTTATTTCGTTATTTTCATTATTGTGCGTTTCCCTGCAAACGCTCTCATTACTATATAAGGACCCTGGGAGCCTATACAGACGACAGAAGACAGAATGGACACTGGAGGACTGCTAGCTGCACTGGCTACTAGTCTGCGAAGTGATTGACCTCTAAAATGGTAGTACATGATAATAAAAATCTATTTAAAAGAGAATTTTGCATTTGTTTCGTTATTTGCATTATTGTGCGTTTCCCTGCAAAGGGTCTCATTACTATATCAGGCCCCTGGGAGCCTATACAGACGACAGAATGGACGCTGGAGGACTGCGGACTGCACTGGCGACTAGTCAGCGAAGCGATTGACCTCTAAAATGGTAGAACATGATAAAAAAAATCTATTTAAAAGAGTATTTTGCATTTGTTACGTTATTTTCATTATTGTGCGTTTCCCTGCAAACGCTCTCATTACTATATAAGGACCCTGGGAGCCTATACAGACGACAGAATGGACGCTGGAGGACTGATAGCTTCACTGGCGACTAGTCTGTGAAGTGATTGATCTCTAAAATGGTAGTACATGATAATAAAAATCTATTTGAAAGAGAATTTCGCATTTGTTTCGTTATTTGCATTATTGGGCGTTTCCCTGCAAACGCTCACATTACTATATAAGTACCCTTGGAGCCTATACAGACGACAGAATGGACGCTGAAGGGCTGCTAGCTGCACTGGCTACTAGTCTGCGAAGTGATTGACCTCTAAAATGGTAGTACGTGATAATAAAAATCTATTTAAAAGAGAATTTTGCATTTGTTTCGTTATTTGCATTATTGTGCGTTTCCCTGCAAACGGTCTCATTACTATATCAGGATCCTGGGAGCCTATACAGACGAAAGAATGGACGCTGGAGGACTGCGAGCTGCACTGGCGACTAGGCTGCGACGTGATTGACCTCTAAAATGGTAGTACATGATAATAAAAATCAATTTAAAAGAAAATTTGCATTTATTTCGTTGTTTGCATTATTGTGCGTTTCCCTGCCAACGCTTTCATTACTATATCATGACCCTGGTAGCCTATACAGACGACAGAATGGACGCTGGAAGGCTGCTAGCTGCACTGGCTACTAGTCTGCGAAGTGATTGACCTCTAAAATGGTAGTACATGATAATATAAATCTATTTAAAAGAGAATTTTGCATTTGTTTCGTTATTTGCATTATTATGCGTTTCCCTGCAAACGCTCTCATTACTATATAAGGACCCTGGGAGCCTATACAGACGACAGGATGGACGCTTGAGGACTGCGGACTGCACTGGCGACTAGTCTGCGAAGTGATTGCCCTCTAAAATGGTAGTACATGATAATAAAAATCTATTTAAAAGAGAATTTTGCATTTATTTCGTTATTTGCATTATTGTGCGTTTCCCTGCAAACGCTCTCATTACTATATCATGAACCTGGGAGCCTATACAGACGACAGAATGGACGCTGGAAGGCTGCTAGCTGCACTGGCTACTAGTATGCGATGTGATTGACATCTAAAATGGTAGTACATATTAATAAAAATCTATTTAAAAGAGAATTTTGCATTTATTTCGTTATTTGCGTTATTGTGCGTTTCCCTGCAAACGCTCTCATTACTATATAAGGACCATGGGAGCCTATACAGACGATAGAATGGACGCTGGAGGACTGCGGACTGCACTGGCGACTAGTCTGCGAAGTGATTGACCTCTAAAATGGTAGTACATGATAATAAAAATCTATTTAAAAGAGAATTTTGCATTTGTTTCGTTATTTGCATTATTGTGCGTTTCCCTGCAAACGCTCTCATTACTATATAAAGACCCTGGGAGCCTATACAGACGACAGAATGGACGCTGGAGGGCTGCTAGCTGCACTGGCTACTAGTCTGCGAAGTGATAGACCTCTAAAATGGTAGTACGTGATAATAAAAATCTATTTAAAAGAGAATTTTGCATTTATTTCGTTATTTGTATTATTGGGCGTTTCCCTGCAAACGCTCTCATTACTATATAAGGACCCTGAGAGCCTATACAGACGACAGAATGGACGCTGGAGGACTGCGGACTGCACTGGCGACTAGTCTGCGAAGTGATTGACCTCTAAAACGGTAGTACATGATAATAAAAATCTATTTAAAAGAGAATTTTGCATTTATTTCGTTATTTGCATTATTGTGCGTTTCCCTGCAAACGCTCTCATTACTATATCATGACCCTGGGAGCCTATACAGACGACAGAATGGACGCTGGAGGACTGCGGACTGCACTGGCGACTAGTCTGCGAAGTGATTGACCTCTAAAATGGTAGTACATGATAATCAAAATCTATTTAAAAGAGAATTTTGCATTATTTCTTTATTTGCATTATTGTGCGTTTCCCTGCAAACGCTCTCATTACTATATAAAGACCCTGGGAGCATATACAGACGACAGAATGGACGCTGGAGGCCTGCTAGCTGCACTGGCTACAAGTCTGCGAAGTGATTGACCTCTAAAATGGTAGTACATGATAATAAAAATCTATTTAAAGGAGAATTTTGCATTTGTTTCGTTATTTGCATTATTGTGCGTTTCCCTGCAAACGCTCTCATTACTATATAAGGACCCTGGGAGCCTATACAGACGACAGAATGGACGCTGGAGGGCTGCTAGCTGCACTGGCTACTAGTCTGCGAAGTGATTGACCTCTAAAATGGTAGTACATGATAATAAAAATTTATTTAAAAGAGATTTTTGCATTTGTTTCGTTATTTGCATTATTGTGCGTTTCCCTGCAAACGCTCTCATTACTATATAAGGACCCTGGGAGCCTATACAGACGACAGAATGGACGCTGGAGGGCGGTTAGCTGCACTGGCTACTAGTCTGCGAAAAGATTGACCTCTAAAATGGTAGTACATGATAATATAAATCTATTTAAAAGAGAATTTTGCATTTATTTCGTTATTTGATTTATTGTGCGTTTCCCTGCAAACGCTCTCATTACTATATAAGGACCCTGGGAGCCTATACAGACGACAGAATGGACGCTGGAGGGCTGCTAGCTGCACTGACGACTAGTCTGCGAAGTGATTGACCTCCAAATGGTAGTACAAGATAATAAAAATCTATTTAAAAGAGAATTTGCATTTATTTCGTTATTTTCATTATTGTGCGTTTCCCTGCAAACGCTCTCATTACTATATAAGGACCCTGGGAGCCTATACAGACGACAGAAGACAGAATGGACACTGGAGGACTGCTAGCTGCACTGGCTACTAGTCTGCGAAGTGATTGACCTCTAAAATGGTAGTACATGATAATAAAAATCTATTTAAAAGAGAATTTTGCATTTGTTTCGTTATTTGCATTATTGTGCGTTTCCCTGCAAAGGGTCTCATTACTATATCAGGCCCCTGGGAGCCTATACAGACGACAGAATGGACGCTGGAGGACTGCGGACTGCACTGGCGACTAGTCAGCGAAGCGATTGACCTCTAAAATGGTAGAACATGATAAAAAAAATCTATTTAAAAGAGTATTTTGCATTTGTTACGTTATTTTCATTATTGTGCGTTTCCCTGCAAACGCTCTCATTACTATATAAGGACCCTGGGAGCCTATACAGACGACAGAATGGACGCTGGAGGACTGATAGCTTCACTGGCGACTAGTCTGTGAAGTGATTGATCTCTAAAATGGTAGTACATGATAATAAAAATCTATTTGAAAGAGAATTTCGCATTTATTTCGTTATTTGCATTATTGTGCGTTTCCCTGCCAACGCTCTCATTACTATATCATGACCCTGGGAGCCTATACAGACGACAGAATGGACGCTCGAGGGCTGCTAGCTGCACTGGCTACTCGTCTGCGAAGTGATTGACCTCTAAAATGGTAGTACATGATAATATAAATCTATTTAAAAGAGAATTTTGCATTTGTTTCGTTATTTGCATTATTGTGCGTTTCCCTGCAAACGCTCTCATTACTATATAAGGACCCTGGGAGCCTATACAGACGACAGAATGGACGCTGGAGGACTGCGGACTGCACTGGCGACTAGTCTGCGAAGTGATTGACCTCTAAAATGGTAGTACATGATAATAAAAATCTATTTAAAAGAGAATTTTGCATTTGTTTCGTTATTTGCATTATTGTGCGTTTCCCTGCAAACGCTCTCATTACTATATAAAGACCCTGGGAGCATATACAGACGACAGAATGGACGCTGGAGGCCTGCTAGCTGCACTGGCTACAAGTCTGCGAAGTGATTGACCTCTAAAATGGTAGTACATGATAATAAAAATCTATTTAAAGGAGAATTTTGCATTTGTTTCGTTATTTGCATTATTGTGCGTTTCCCTGCAAACGCTCTCATTACTATATAAGGACCCTGGGAGCCTATACAGACGACAGAATGGACGCTGGAGGACTGCGGACTGCACTGGCGACTAGTCTGCGAAGTGATTGACCTCTAAAATGGTAGTACATGATAATAAAAATCTATTTAAAAGAGAATTTTGCATTTGTTTCGTTATTTGCATTATTGTGCGTTTCCCTGCAAACGCTCTCATTACTATATAAGGACCCTGGGAGCCTATACAGACGACAGAATGGACGCTGGAGGACTGCGGACTGCACTGGCGACTAGTCTGCGAAGTGATTGACCTCTAAAATGGTAGTACATGATAATAAAAATCTATTTAAAAGAGAATTTTGCATTTATTTCGTTATTTGCATTATTGTGCGTTTCCCTGCCAACGCTCTCATTACTATATCATGACCCTGGGAGCCTATACAGACGACAGAATGGACGCTCGAGGGCTGCTAGCTGCACTGGCTACTCGTCTGCGAAGTGATTGACCTCTAAAATGGTAGTACATGATAATATAAATCTATTTAAAAGAGAATTTTGCATTTGTTTCGTTATTTGCATTATTGTGCGTTTCCCTGCAAACGCTCTCATTACTATATAAGGACCCTGGGAGCCTATACAGACGACAGAATGGACGCTGGAGGACTGCGGACTGCACTGGCGACTAGTCTGCGAAGTGATTGACCTCTAAAATGGTAGTACATGATAATAAAAATCTACTTAAAAGAGAATTTGCATTTATTTCGTTATTTGCACTATAGTGCGTTTCCCTGCCAACGCTCTCATTACTATATCATGACCCTGGGAGCCTATACAGACGACAGAATGGACGCTCGAGGGCTGCTAGCTGCACTGGCTACTCGTCTGCGAAGTGATTGACCTCTAAAATGGTAGTACATGATAATATAAATCTATTTAAAAGAGAATTTTGCATTTGTTTCGTTATTTGCATTATTGTGCGTTTCCCTGCAAACGCTCTCATTACTATATAAGGACCCTGGGAGCCTATACAGAAGACAGAATGGACGCTGGAGGACTGCGGACTGCACTGGCGACTAGTCTGCGAAGTGATTGACCTCTAAAATGGTAGTACATGATAATAAAAATCTATTTAAAAGAGAAATTTGCATTTGTTTCGTTATTTGCATTATTGTGCGTTTCCCTGCAAACGCTCTCATTACTATATAAGGACCCTGGGAGCCTATACAGACGACAGAATGGACGCTGGAGGACTGCGGATTCACTGGCGACTAGTCTGCGAAGTGATTGACCTCTAAAATTGTAGTACATGATATTAAAAATCTATTTAAAAGAGAATTTTGCATTTATTTCGTTATTTGCATTATTGTGCGTTTCCCTGCCAACGCTCTCATTACTATATCATGACCCTGGGAGCCTATACAGACGACAGAATGGACGCTCGAGGGCTGCTAGCTGCACTGGCTACTCGTCTGCGAAGTGATTGACCTCTAAAATGGTAGAACATGATAATGAAAATCTATTTAAAAGAGAATTTTGCATTTGTTTCGTTATTTGCATTATTGTGCGTTTCCCTGCAAACGCTCTCATTACTATATAAGGACCCTGGGAGCCTATACAGACGACAGGATGGACGCTGGAGGACTGCGGACTGCACTGGCGACTAGTCTGCGAAGTGATTGACCTCTAAAATGGTAGTACATTATAATAAAAATCTATTTAAAAGAGAATTTTGCATTTATTTCGTTATTTGCATTATTGTGCGTTTCCCTGCCAACGCTCTCATTACTATATCATGACCCTGGGAGCCTATACAGACGACAGAATGGACGCTGGAGGGCTGCTAGCTGCACTGGCTACTAGTATGCGAAGTGATTGACCTCTAAAATGGTAGTACATGATAATAAAAATCTATTTAAAAGAGAAATTTGCATTTATTTCGTTATTTGCATTATTGTGCGTTTCCCTGCAAACGCTCTCATTACTATATAAGGACCATGGTAGCCTATACAGACGATAGAATGGTCGCTGGAGGACTGCGGACTGCACTGGCGACTAGTCTGCGAAGTGATTGACCTCTAAAATGGTAGTACATGATAATAAAAATCTATTTATAAGAGAATTTTGCATTTGTTTCGTAATTTGCATTATTGTGCGTTTCCCTGCAAACGCTCTCATTACTATATAAGGACCCTGGGAGCCTATACAGACGACAGAATGGACGCTGGAGGGCTGCTAGCTGCACTGGCTACTAGTCTGCGAAGTGATTGACCTCTAAAATGGTAGTACATGATAATAAAAATCTATTTAAAAGAGAATTTTGCATTTATTTCGTTATTTGCATTATTGGGCGTTTACCTGCAAACGCTCTCATTACTATATAAGGACCCTGGGAGCCTATACAGACGACAGAATGGACTCTGGAGGACTGCGGACTGCACTGGCGACTAGTCTGCGAAGTGATTGACCTCTAAAACGGTAGTACATGATAATAAAAATCTATTTAAAAGAGAATTTTGCATTTATTTCGTTATTTGCATTATTGTGCGTTTCCCTGCAAACGCTCTCAATACTATATCATGACCCTGGGAGCCTATACAGACGACAGAATGGACGCTGAAGGAATGCTAGCTTCACTGGCGACTAGTCTGCGAAGTGATAGCCCTCTAAAATGGTAGTACATGATAATAAAAATCTATTTAAAATAGAATTTTGCATTTATTTCTTTATTTGCATTATTGTGCGTTTCCCTGCAAACGCTCTCATTACTATATAAAGACCCTGGGAGCCTATACAGACGACAGAATGGACGCTGGAGGCCTGCTAGCTGCACTGGCTACTAGTCTGCGAAGTGATTGACCTCTAAAATGGTAGTACATGATAATATAAATCTATTTAAAAGAGAATTTTGCATTTGTTTCGTTATTTGCATTATTATGCGTTTCCCTGCAAACGCTCTCATTACTATATAAGGACCCTGGGAGCCTATACAGACGACAGGATGGACGCTTGAGGACTGCGGACTGCACTGGCGACTAGTCTGCGAAGTGATTGACCTCTAAAATGGTAGTACATGATAATAAAAATCTATTTAAAAGAGAATTTTGCATTTATTTCATTATTTGCATTATTGTGCGTTTCCCTGCAAACGCTCTCATTACTATATCATGACCCTGGGAGCCTATACAGATGACAGAATGGACGCTGGAGGGCTGCTAGCTGCACTGGCTACTAGTATGCGATGTGATTGACCTCTAAAATGGTAGTACATGATAATAAAAATCTATTTAAAAGAGAATTTTGCATTTATTTCGTTATTTGCATTATTGTGCGTTTCCCTGCCAACGCTCTCATTACTATATCATGACCCTGGGAGCCTATACAGACGACAGAATGGACGCTCGAGGGCTGCTAGCTGCACTGGCTACTCGTCTGCGAAGTGATTGACCTCTAAAATGGTAGAACATGATAATGAAAATCTATTTAAAAGAGAATTTTGCATTTGTTTCGTTATTTGCATTATTGTGCGTTTCCCTGCAAACGCTCTCATTACTATATAAGGACCCTGGGAGCCTATACAGACGACAGGATGGACGCTGGAGGACTGCGGACTGCACTGGCGACTAGTCTGCGAAGTGATTGACCTCTAAAATGGTAGTACATTATAATAAAAATCTATTTAAAAGAGAATTTTGCATTTATTTCGTTATTTGCATTATTGTGCGTTTCCCTGCCAACGCTCTCATTACTATATCATGACCCTGGGAGCCTATACAGACGACAGAATGGACGCTGGAGGGCTGCTAGCTGCACTGGCTACTAGTATGCGAAGTGATTGACCTCTAAAATGGTAGTACATGATAATAAAAATCTATTTAAAAGAGAAATTTGCATTTATTTCGTTATTTGCATTATTGTGCGTTTCCCTGCAAACGCTCTCATTACTATATAAGGACCATGGTAGCCTATACAGACGATAGAATGGTCGCTGGAGGACTGCGGACTGCACTGGCGACTAGTCTGCGAAGTGATTGACCTCTAAAATGGTAGTACATGATAATAAAAATCTATTTATAAGAGAATTTTGCATTTGTTTCGTAATTTGCATTATTGTGCGTTTCCCTGCAAACGCTCTCATTACTATATAAGGACCCTGGGAGCCTATACAGACGACAGAATGGACGCTGGAGGGCTGCTAGCTGCACTGGCTACTAGTCCTGCGAAGTGATTGACCTCTAAAATGGTAGTACATGATAATAAAAATCTATTTAAAAGAGAATTTTGCATTTATTTCGTTATTTGCATTATTGGGCGTTTACCTGCAAACGCTCTCATTACTATATAAGGACCCTGGGAGCCTATACAGACGACAGAATGGACTCTGGAGGACTGCGGACTGCACTGGCGACTAGTCTGCGAAGTGATTGACCTCTAAAACGGTAGTACATGATAATAAAAATCTATTTAAAAGAGAATTTTGCATTTATTTCGTTATTTGCATTATTGTGCGTTTCCCTGCAAACGCTCTCAATACTATATCATGACCCTGGGAGCCTATACAGACGACAGAATGGACGCTGAAGGAATGCTAGCTTCACTGGCGACTAGTCTGCGAAGTGATAGCCCTCTAAAATGGTAGTACATGATAATAAAAATCTATTTAAAATAGAATTTTGCATTTATTTCTTTATTTGCATTATTGTGCGTTTCCCTGCAAACGCTCTCATTACTATATAAAGACCCTGGGAGCCTATACAGACGACAGAATGGACGCTGGAGGCCTGCTAGCTGCACTGGCTACTAGTCTGCGAAGTGATTGACCTCTAAAATGGTAGTACATGATAATATAAATCTATTTAAAAGAGAATTTTGCATTTGTTTCGTTATTTGCATTATTATGCGTTTCCCTGCAAACGCTCTCATTACTATATAAGGACCCTGGGAGCCTATACAGACGACAGGATGGACGCTTGAGGACTGCGGACTGCACTGGCGACTAGTCTGCGAAGTGATTGACCTCTAAAATGGTAGTACATGATAATAAAAATCTATTTAAAAGAGAATTTTGCATTTATTTCATTATTTGCATTATTGTGCGTTTCCCTGCAAACGCTCTCATTACTATATCATGACCCTGGGAGCCTATACAGATGACAGAATGGACGCTGGAGGGCTGCTAGCTGCACTGGCTACTAGTATGCGATGTGATTGACCTCTAAAATGGTAGTACATGATAATAAAAATCTATTTAAAAGAGAATTTTGCATTTATTTCGTTATTTGCGTTATTGTGCGTTTCCCTGCAAACGCTCTCATTACTATATAAGGACCATGGGAGCCAATACAGACGATAGAATGGACGCTGGAGGACTGCGGACTGCACTGGCGACTAGTCTGCGAAGTGATTGACCTCTAAAATGGTAGTACATGATAATAAAAATCTATTTAAAAGAGAATTTTGCATTTGTTTCGTTATTTGCGTTATTGTGCGTTACCCTGCAAACGCTCTCATTACTATATAAGGACCCTGGGAGCCTATACAGACGACAGAATGGACGCTGGAGGGCTGCTAGCTGCACTGGCTACTAGTCTGCGAAGTGATTGACCTCTAAAATGGTAGTACATGATAATAGAAATCTATTTAAAAGAGAATTTTGCATTTATTTCGTTATTTGTATTATTGGGCGTTTCCCTGCAAACGCTCTCATTACTATATAAGGACCCTGGGAGCCTATACAGACGACAGAATGGACGCTGGAGGACTGCGGACTGCACTGGCGACTAGTCTGCGAAGTGATTGACCTCTAAAACGGTAGTACATGATAATAAAAATCTATTTAAAAGAGAATTTTGCATTTGTTTCGTTATTTGCATTATTGTTCGTTACCCTGCAAACGCTCTCATTACTATATAAGGACCCTGGGAGCCTATACAGACGACAGAATGGACGCTGGAGGGCTGCTAGCTGCACTGGCTACTAGTCTGCGAAGTGATTGACCTCTAAAATGGTAGTACATGATAATAGAAATCTATTTAAAAGAGAATTTTGCATTTATTTCGTTATTTGTATTATTGGGCGTTTCCCTGCAAACGCTCTCATTACTATATCATGACCCTGGCAGCCTATACAGACGACAGAATGGACGCTGGAGGACTGCGGACTGCACT
Organism: Locusta migratoria; assembly: GCA_026315105.1. NCBI lineage: Eukaryota > Metazoa > Arthropoda > Insecta > Orthoptera > Acrididae > Locusta > Locusta migratoria. The sequence continues at coordinate 171,286 of JAOYRU010000244.1, forward strand.
GGCGACTAGTCTGCGAAGTGATTGACCTCTAAAATGGTAGTACATGATAATAAAAATCTATTTAAAGGAGAATTTTGCATTTGTTTCGTTATTTGCATTATTGTGCGTTTCCCTGCAAACGCTCTCATTACTATATAAGGACCCTGGGAGCCTATACAGACGACAGAATGGACGCTGGAGGACTGCGGACTGCACTGGCGACTAGTCTGCGAAGTGATTGACCTCTAAAATGGTAGTATATGATAATAAAAATCTATTTAAAAGAGAATTTTGCATTTGTTTCGTTATTTGCATTATTGTGCGTTTCCCTGCAAACGCTCTCATTACTATATAAGGACCCTGGGAGCCTATACAGACGACAGAATGGACGCTGGAGGACTGCGGACTGCACTGGCGACTAGTCTGCGAAGTGATTGACCTCTAAAATGGTAGTACATGATAATAAAAAATCTATTTAAAAGAGAATTTTGCATTTATTTCGTTATTTGCATTATTGTGCGTTTCCCTGCCAACGCTCTCATTACTATATCATGACCCTGGGAGCCTATACAGACGACAGAATGGACGCTCGAGGGCTGCTAGCTGCACTGGCTACTCGTCTGCGAAGTGATTGACCTCTAAAATGGTAGTACATGATAATATAAATCTATTTAAAAGAGAATTTTGCATTTGTTTCGTTATTTGCATTATTGTGCGTTTCCCTGCAAACGCTCTCATTACTATATAAGGACCCTGGGAGCCTATACAGACGACAGAATGGACGCTGGAGGACTGCGGACTGCACTGGCGACTAGTCTGCGAAGTGATTGACCTCTAAAATGGTAGTACATGATAATAAAAATCTACTTAAAAGAGAATTTGCATTTATTTCGTTATTTGCACTATAGTGCGTTTCCCTGCCAACGCTCTCATTACTATATCATGACCCTGGGAGCCTATACAGACGACAGAATGGACGCTCGAGGGCTGCTAGCTGCACTGGCTACTCGTCTGCGAAGTGATTGACCTCTAAAATGGTAGTACATGATAATGAAAATCTATTTAAAAGAGAATTTTGCATTTGTTTCGTTATTTGCATTATTGTGCGTTTCCCTGCAAACGCTCTCATTACTATATAAGGACCCTGGGAGCCTATACAGACGACAGGATGGACGCTGGAGGACTGCGGACTGCACTGGCGACTAGTCTGCGAAGTGATTGACCTCTAAAATGGTAGTACATTATAATAAAAATCTATTTAAAAGAGAATTTTGCATTTATTTCGTTATTTGCATTATTGTGCGTTTCCCTGCCAACGCTCTCATTACTATATCATGACCCTGGGAGCCTATACAGACGACAGAATGGACGCTGGAGGGCTGCTAGCTGCACTGGCTACTAGTATGCGAAGTGATTGACCTCTAAAATGGTAGTACATGATAATAAAAATCTATTTAAAAGAGAAATTTGCATTTATTTCGTTATTTGCATTATTGTGCGTTTCCCTGCAAACGCTCTCATTACTATATAAGGACCATGGTAGCCTATACAGACGATAGAATGGTCGCTGGAGGACTGCGGACTGCACTGGCGACTAGTCTGCGAAGTGATTGACCTCTAAAATGGTAGTACATGATAATAAAAATCTATTTATAAGAGAATTTTGCATTTGTTTCGTAATTTGCATTATTGTGCGTTTCCCTGCAAACGCTCTCATTACTATATAAGGACCCTGGGAGCCTATACAGACGACAGAATGGACGCTGGAGGGCTGCTAGCTGCACTGGCTACTAGTCTGCGAAGTGATTGACCTCTAAAATGGTAGTACATGATAATAAAAATCTATTTAAAAGAGAATTTTGCATTTATTTCGTTATTTGCATTATTGGGCGTTTACCTGCAAAACGCTCTCATTACTATATAAGGACCCTGGGGAGCCTATACAGACGACAGAATGGACTCTGGAGGACTGCGGACTGCACTGGCGACTAGTCTGCGAAGTGATTGACCTCTAAACGGTAGTACATGATAATAAAAATCTATTTAAAAGAGAATTTTGCATTTATTTCGTTATTTGCATTATTGTGCGTTTCCCTGCAAACGCTCTCAATACTATATCATGACCCTGGGAGCCTATACAGACGACAGAATGGACGCTGGAGGAATGCTAGCTTCACTGGCGACTAGTCTGCGAAGTGATTGCCCTCTAAAATGGTAGTACATGATAATAAAAATCTATTTAAAATAGAATTTTGCATTTATTTCTTTATTTGCATTATTGTGCGTTTCCCTGCAAACGCTCTCATTACTATATAAAGACCCTGGGAGCCTATACAGACGACAGAATGGACGCTGGAGGCCTGCTAGCTGCACTGGCTACTAGTCTGCGAAGTGATTGACCTCTAAAATGGTAGTACATGATAATATAAATCTATTTAAAAGAGAATTTTGCATTTGTTTCGTTATTTGCATTATTATGCGTTTCCCTGCAAACGCTCTCATTACTATATAAGGACCCTGGGAGCCTATACAGACGACAGGATGGACGCTTGAGGACTGCGGACTGCACTGGCGACTAGTCTGCGAAGTGATTGACCTCTAAAATGGTAAGTACATGATAATAAAAATCTATTTAAAAGAGAATTTTGCATTTATTTCATTATTTGCATTATTGTGCGTTTCCCTGCAAACGCTCTCATTACTATATCATGACCCTGGGAGCCTATACAGATGACAGAATGGACGCTGGAGGGCTGCTAGCTGCACTGGCTACTAGTATGCGATGTGATTGACCTCTAAAAATGGTAGTACATGATAATAAAAAATCTATTTAAAAGAGAATTTTGCATTTTATTTCGTTATTTGCGTTATTGTGCGTTTCCCTGCAAACGCTCTCATTACTATATAAGGACCATGGAGCCAATACAGACGATAGAATGGACGCTGGAGGACTGCGGACTGCACTGGCGACTAGTCTGCGAAGTGATTGACCTCTAAAATGGTAGTACATGATAATAAAAATCTATTTAAAAGAGAATTTTGCATTTGTTTCGTTATTTGCGTTATTGTGCGTTACCCTGCAAACGCTCTCATTACTATATAAGGACCCTGGGAGCCTATACAGACGACAGAATGGACGCTGGAGGGCTGCTAGCTGCACTGGCTACTAGTCTGCGAAGTGATTGACCTCTAAAATGGTAGTACATGATAATAGAAATCTATTTAAAAGAGAATTTTGCATTTATTTCGTTATTTGTATTATTGGGCGTTTCCCTGCAAACGCTCTCATTACTATATAAGGACCCTGGGAGCCTATACAGACGACAGAATGGACGCTGGAGGACTGCGGACTGCACTGGCGACTAGTCTGCGAAGTGATTGACCTCTAAAACGGTAGTACATGATAATAAAAATCTATTTAAAAGAGAATTTTGCATTTGTTTCGTTATTTGCATTATTGTTCGTTACCCTGCAAACGCTCTCATTACTATATAAGGACCCTGGGAGCCTATACAGACGACAGAATGGACGCTGGAGGGCTGCTAGCTGCACTGGCTACTAGTCTGCGAAGTGATTGACCTCTAAAATGGTAGTACATGATAATAGAAATCTATTTAAAAGAGAATTTTGCATTTATTTCGTTATTTGTATTATTGGGCGTTTCCCTGCAAACGCTCTCATTACTATATCATGACCCTGGCAGCCTATACAGACGACAGAATGGACGCTGGAGGACTGCGGACTGCACTGGCGACTAGTCTGCGAAGTGATTGACCTCTAAAATGGTAGTACATGATAATAAAAATCTATTTAAAGGAGAATTTTGCATTTGTTTCGTTATTTGCATTATTGTGCGTTTCCCTGCAAACGCTCTCATTACTATATTAAGGACCCTGGGAGCCTATACAGACGACAGAATGGACGCTGGAGGACTGCGGACTGCACTGGCGACTAGTCTGCGAAGTGATTGACCTCTAAAATGGTAGTACATGATAATAAAAATCTATTTAAAAGAGAATTTTGCATTTGTTTCGTTATTTGCATTATTGTGCGTTTCCCTGCAAACGCTCTCATTACTATATAAGGACCCTGGGAGCCTATACAGACGACAGAATGGACGCTGGAGGACTGCGGACTGCACTGGCGACTAGTCTGCGAAGTGATTGACCTCTAAAATGGTAGTACATGATAATAAAAATCTATTTAAAAGAGAATTTTGCATTTATTTCGTTATTTGCATTATTGTGCGTTTCCCTGCCAACGCTCTCATTACTATATCATGACCCTGGGAGCCTATACAGACGACAGAATGGACGCTCGAGGGCTGCTAGCTGCACTGGCTACTCGTCTGCGAAGTGATTGACCTCTAAAATGGTAGTACATGATAATATAAATCTATTTAAAAGAGAATTTTGCATTTGTTTCGTTATTTGCATTATTGTGCGTTTCCCTGCAAACGCTCTCATTACTATATAAGGACCCTGGGAGCCTATACAGACGACAGAATGGACGCTGGAGGACTGCGGACTGCACTGGCGACTAGTCTGCGAAGTGATTGACCTCTAAAATGGTAGTACATGATAATAAAAATCTACTTAAAAGAGAATTTGCATTTATTTCGTTATTTGCACTATAGTGCGTTTCCCTGCCAACGCTCTCATTACTATATCATGACCCTGGGAGCCTATACAGACGACAGAATGGACGCTCGAGGGCTGCTAGCTGCACTGGCTACTCGTCTGCGAAGTGATTGACCTCTAAAATGGTAGTACATGATAATATAAATCTATTTAAAAGAGAATTTTGCATTTGTTTCGTTATTTGCATTATTGTGCGTTTCCCTGCAAACGCTCTCATTACTATATAAGGACCCTGGGAGCCTATACAGAAGACAGAATGGACGCTGGAGGACTGCGGACTGCACTGGCGACTAGTCTGCGAAGTGATTGACCTCTAAAATGGTAGTACATGATAATAAAAATCTATTTAAAAGAGAATTTTGCATTTGTTTCGTTATTTGCATTATTGTGCGTTTCCCTGCAAACGCTCTCATTACTATATAAGGACCCTGGGAGCCTATACAGACGACAGAATGGACGCTGGAGGACTGCGGATTCACTGGCGACTAGTCTGCGAAGTGATTGACCTCTAAAATTGTAGTACATGATATTAAAAATCTATTTAAAAGAGAATTTTGCATTTATTTCGTTATTTGCATTATTGTGCGTTTCCCTGCCAACGCTCTCATTACTATATCATGACCCTGGGAGCCTATACAGACGACAGAATGGACGCTCGAGGGCTGCTAGCTGCACTGGCTACTCGTCTGCGAAGTGATTGACCTCTAAAATGGTAGAACATGATAATGAAAATCTATTTAAAAGAGAATTTTGCATTTGTTTCGTTATTTGCATTATTGTGCGTTTCCCTGCAAACGCTCTCATTACTATATAAGGACCCTGGGAGCCTATACAGACGACAGGATGGACGCTGGAGGACTGCGGACTGCACTGGCGACTAGTCTGCGAAGTGATTGACCTCTAAAATGGTAGTACATTATAATAAAAATCTATTTAAAAGAGAATTTTGCATTTATTTCGTTATTTGCATTATTGTGCGTTTCCCTGCCAACGCTCTCATTACTATATCATGACCCTGGGAGCCTATACAGACGACAGAATGGACGCTGGAGGGCTGCTAGCTGCACTGGCTACTAGTATGCGAAGTGATTGACCTCTAAAATGGTAGTACATGATAATAAAAATCTATTTAAAAGAGAAATTTGCATTTATTTCGTTATTTGCATTATTGTGCGTTTCCCTGCAAACGCTCTCATTACTATATAAGGACCATGGTAGCCTATACAGACGATAGAATGGTCGCTATAGGACTGCGGACTGCACTGGCGACTAGTCTGCGAAGTGATTGACCTCTAAAATGGTAGTACATGATAATAAAAATCTATTTATAAGAGAATTTTGCATTTGTTTCGTAATTTGCATTATTGTGCGTTTCCCTGCAAACGCTCTCATTACTATATAAGGACCCTGGGAGCCTATACAGACGACAGAATGGACGCTGGAGGGCTGCTAGCTGCACTGGCTACTAGTCTGCGAAGTGATTGACCTCTAAAATGGTAGTACATGATAATAAAAATCTATTTAAAAGAGAATTTTGCATTTATTTCGTTATTTGCATTATTGGGCGTTTACCTGCAAACGCTCTCATTACTATATAAGGACCCTGGGAGCCTATACAGACGACAGAATGGACTCTGGAGGACTGCGGACTGCACTGGCGACTAGTCTGCGAAGTGATTGACCTCTAAAACGGTAGTACATGATAATAAAAATCTATTTAAAAGAGAATTTTGCATTTATTTCGTTATTTGCATTATTTGTGCGTTTCCCTGCAAACGCTCTCAATACTATATCATGACCCTGGAGCCTTTACAGACGACAGAATGGACGCTGGAGGAATGCTAGCTTCACTGGCGACTAGTCTGCGAAGTGATTGCCCTCTAAAATGGTAGTACATGATAATAAAAATCTTTTTAAAATAGAATTTTGCATTTATTTCTTTATTTGCATTATTGTGCGTTTCCCTGCAAACGCTCTCATTACTATATAAAGACCCTGGGAGCCTATACAGACGACAGAATGGACGCTGGAGGCCTGCTAGCTGCACTGGCTACTAGTCTGCGAAGTGATTGACCTCTAAAATGGTAGTACATGATAATATAAATCTATTTAAAAGAGAATTTTTGCATTTGTTTCGTTATTTGCATTATTATGCGTTTCCCTGCAAACGCTCTCATTACTATATAAGGACCCTGGGAGCCTATACAGACGACAGGATGGACGCTTGAGGACTGCGGACTGCACTGGCGACTAGTCTGCGAAGTGATTGACCTCTAAAATGGTAGTATATGATAATAAAAATCTATTTAAAAGAGAATTTTGCATTTATTTCATTATTTGCATTATTGTGCGTTTCCCTGCAAACGCTCTCATTACTATATCATGACCCTGGGAGCCTATACAGATGACAGAATGGACGCTGGAGGGCTACTAGCTGCACTGGCTACTAGTATGCGATGTGATTGACCTCTAAAATGGTAGTACATGATAATAAAAATCTATTTAAAAGAGAATTTTGCATTTATTTCGTTATTTGCGTTATTGTGCGTTTCCCTGCAAACGCTCTCATTACTATATAAGGACCATGGGAGCCAATACAGACGATAGAATGGACGCTGGAGGACTGCGGACTGCACTGGCGACTAGTCTGCGAAGTGATTGACCTCTAAAATGGTAGTACATGATAATAAAAATCTATTTAAAAGAGAATTTTGCATTTGTTTCGTTATTTGCGTTATTGTGCGTTACCCTGCAAACGCTCTCATTACTATATAAGGACCCTGGGAGCCTATACAGACGACAGAATGGACGCTGGAGGGCTGCTAGCTGCACTGGCTACTAGTCTGCGAAGTGATTGACCTCTAAAATGGTAGTACATGATAATAGAAATCTATTTAAAAGAGAATTTTGCATTTATTTCGTTATTTGTATTATTGGGCGTTTCCCTGCAAACGCTCTCATTACTATATAAGGACCCTGGGAGCCTATACAGACGACAGAATGGACGCTGGAGGACTGCGGACTGCACTGGCGACTAGTCTGCGAAGTGATTGACCTCTAAAACGGTAGTACATGATAATAAAAATCTATTTAAAAGAGAATTTTGCATTTGTTTCCGTTATTTGCATTATTGTTCGTTACCCTGCAAACGCTCTCATTACTATATAAGGACCCTGGGAGCCTATACAGACGACAGAATGGACGCTGGAGGGCTGCTAGCTGCACTGGCTACTAGTCTGCGAAGTGATTGACCTCTAAAATGGTAGTACATGATAATAGAAATCTATTTAAAAAGAGAATTTTGCATTTATTTCGTTATTTGTATTATTGGGCGTTTCCCTGCAAACGCTCTCATTACTATATCATGACCCTGGCAGCCTATACAGACGACAGAATGGACGCTGGAGGACTGCGGACTGCACTGGCGACTAGTCTGCGAAGTGATTGACCTCTAAAATGTAGTTACATGATAATAAAAATCTATTTAAAAGAGAATTTTGCATTTATTTCGTTATTTGCATTATTGTTCGTTACCCTGCAAACGCTCTCATTACTATATAAGGACCCTGGGAGCCTATACAGACGACAGAATGGACGCTGGAGGGCTGCTAGCTGCACTGGCTACTAGTCTGCGAAGTGATTGACCTCTAAAATGGTAGTACATGATAATAGAAATCTATTTAAAAGAGAATTTTGCATTTATTTCGTTATTTGTATTATTGGGCGTTTCCCTGCAAACGCTCTCATTGCTATATAAGGACCCTGGGAGCCTATACAGACGACAGAATGGACGCTGGAGGACTGCGGACTGCACTGGCGACTAGTCTGCGAAGTGATTGACCTCTAAAACGGTAGTACATGATAATAAAAATCTATTTAAAAGAGAATTTTGCATTTGTTTCGTTATTTGCATTATTGTTCGTTACCCTGCAAACGCTCTCATTACTATATAAGGACCCTGGGAGCCTATACAGACGACAGAATGGACGCTGGAGGGCTGCTAGCTGCACTGGCTACTAGTCTGCGAAGTGATTGACCTCTAAAATGGTAGTACATGATAATAGAAATCTATTTAAAAGAGAATTTTGCATTTATTTCGTTATTTGTATTATTGGGCGTTTCCCTGCAAACGCTCTCATTACTATATCATGACCCTGGCAGCCTATACAGACGACAGAATGGACGCTGGAGGACTGCGGACTGCACTGGCGACTAGTCTGCGAAGTGATTGACCTCTAAAATGGTAGTACATGATAATAAAAATCTATTTAAAGGAGAATTTTGCATATGTTTCGTTATTTGCATTATTGTGCGTTTCCCTGCAAACGCTCTCATTACTATATAAGGACCCTGGGAGCCTATACAGACGACAGAATGGACGCTGGAGGACTGCGGACTGCACTGGCGACTAGTCTGCGAAGTGATTGACCTCTAAAATGGTAGTACATGATAATAAAAATCTATTTAAAAGAGAATTTTGCATTTGTTTCGTTATTTGCATTATTGTGCGTTTCCCTGCAAACGCTCTCATTACTATATAAGGACCCTGGGAGCCTATACAGACGACAGAATGGACGCTGGGAGGACTGCGGACTGCACTGGCGACTAGTCTGCGAAGTGATTGACCTCTAAAATGGTAGTACATGATAATAAAAATCTATTTAAAAGAGAATTTTGCATTTATTTCGTTATTTGCATTATTGTGCGTTTCCCTGCCAACGCTCTCATTACTATATCATGACCCTGGGAGCCTATACAGACGACAGAATGGACGCTCGAGGGCTGCTAGCTGCACTGGCTACTCGTCTGCGAAGTGATTGACCTCTAAAATGGTAGTACATGATAATATAAATCTATTTAAAAGAGAATTTTGCATTTGTTTCGTTATTTGCATTATTGTGCGTTTCCCTGCAAACGCTCTCATTACTATATAAGGACCCTGGGAGCCTATACAGACGACAGAATGGACGCTGGAGGACTGCGGACTGCACTGGCGACTAGTCTGCGAAGTGATTGACCTCTAAAATGGTAGTACATGATAATAAAAATCTACTTAAAAGAGAATTTGCATTTATTTCGTTATTTGCACTATAGTGCGTTTCCCTGCCAACGCTCTCATTACTATATCATGACCCTGGGAGCCTATACAGACGACAGAATGGACGCTCGAGGGCTGCTAGCTGCACTGGCTACTCGTCTGCGAAGTGATTGACCTCTAAAATGGTAGTACATGATAATATAAATCTATTTAAAAGAGAATTTTGCATTTGTTTCGTTATTTGCATTATTGTGCGTTTTCCCTGCAAACGCTCTCATTACTATATAAGGACCCTGGGAGCCTATACAGAAGACAGAATGGACGCTGGAGGACTGCGGACTGCACTGGCGACTAGTCTGCGAAGTGATTGACCTCTAAAATGGTAGTACATGATAATAAAAATCTATTTAAAAGAGAATTTTGCATTTGTTTCGTTATTTGCATTATTGTGCGTTTCCCTGCAAACGCTCTCATTACTATATAAGGACCCTGGGAGCCTATACAGACGACAGAATGGACGCTGGAGGACTGCGGATTCACTGGCGACTAGGTCTGCGAAGTGATTGACCTCTAAAATTGTAGTACATGATATTAAAAATCTATTTAAAAGAGAATTTTGCATTTATTTCGTTATTTGCATTATTGTGCGTTTCCCTGCCAACGCTCTCATTACTATATCATGACCCTGGGAGCCTATACAGACGACAGAATGGACGCTCGAGGGCTGCTAGCTGCACTGGCTACTCGTCTGCGAAGTGATTGACCTCTAAAATGGTAGAACATGATAATGAAAATCTATTTAAAAGAGAATTTTGCATTTGTTTCGTTATTTGCATTATTGTGCGTTTCCCTGCAAACGCTCTCATTACTATATAAGGACCCTGGGAGCCTATACAGACGACAGGATGGACGCTGGAGGACTGCGGACTGCACTGGCGACTAGTCTGCGAAGTGATTGACCTCTAAAATGGTAGTACATTATAATAAAAATCTATTTAAAAGAGAATTTTGCATTTATTTCGTTATTTGCATTATTGTGCGTTTCCCTGCCAACGCTCTCATTACTATATCATGACCCTGGGAGCCTATACAGACGACAGAATGGACGCTGGAGGGCTGCTAGCTGCACTGGCTACTAGTATGCGAAGTGATTGACCTCTAAAATGGTAGTACAGTGATAATAAAAATCTATTTAAAAGAGAAATTTGCATTTATTTCGTTATTTGCATTATTGTGCGTTTCCCTGCAAACGCTCTCATTACTATATAAGGACCATGGTAGCCTATACAGACGATAGAATGGTCGCTGGAGGACTGCGGACTGCACTGGCGACTAGTCTGCGAAGTGATTGACCTCTAAAATGGTAGTACATTATAATAAAAATCTATTTATAAGAGAATTTTGCATTTGTTTCGTAATTTGCATTATTGTGCGTTTCCCTGCAAACGCTCTCATTACTATATAAGGACCCTGGGAGCCTATACAGACGACAGAATGGACGCTGGAGGGCTGCTAGCTGCACTGGCTACTAGTCTGCGAAGTGATTGACCTCTAAAATGGTAGTACATGATAATAAAAAATCTATTTAAAAGAGAATTTTGCATTTATTTCGTTATTTGCATTATTGGGCGTTTACCTGCAAACGCTCTCATTACTTATATAAGGACCCTGGGAGCCTATACAGACGACAGAATGGACTCTGGAGGACTGCGGACTGCACTGGCGACTAGTCTGCGAAGTGATTGACCTCTAAAACGGTAGAGTACATGATAATAAAAATCTATTTAAAAGAGAATTTTGCATTTATTTCGTTATTTGCATTATTGTGCGTTTCCCTGCAAACGCTCTCAATACTATATCATGACCCTGGGAGCCTATACAGACGACAGAATGGACGCTGGAGGAATGCTAGCTTCACTGGCGACTAGTCTGCGAAGTGATTGACCTCTAAAATGGTAGTACATGATAATAAAAATCTATTTAAAAGAGAATTTTGCATTTGTTTCGTTATTTGCATTATTGTGCGTTTCCCTGCAAACGCTCTCATTACTATATAAGGACCCTGGGGAGCCTATACAGACGACAGAATGGACGCTGGAGGACTGCGGACTGCACTGGCGACTAGTCTGCGAAGTGATTGACCTCTAAAAATGGTAGTACATGATAATAAAAAATCTATTTAAAAGAGAATTTTGCATTTATTTCGTTATTTGCATTATTGTGCGTTTCCCTGCCAACGCTCTCATTACTATATCATGACCCTGGGAGCCTATACAGACGACAGAATGGACGCTCGAGGGCTGCTAGCTGCACTGGCTACTCGGTCTGCGAAGTGATTGACCTCTAAAATTGTAGTACATGATAATATAAATCTATTTAAAAGACAATTTTGCATTTGTTTCGTTATTTGCATTATTGTGCGTTTCCCTGCAAACGCTCTCATTACTATATAAGGACCCTGGGAGCCTATACAGACGACAGAATGGACGCTGGAGGACTGCGGACTGCACTGGCGACTAGTCTGCGAAGTGATTGACCTCTAAAATGGTAGTACATGATAATAAAAATCTACTTAAAAGAGAATTTGCATTTATTTCGTTATTTGCACTATAGTGCGTTTCCCTGCCAACGCTCTCATTACTATATCATGACCCTGGGAGCCTATACGGACGACAGAATGGACGCTCGAGGGCTGCTAGCTGCACTGGCTACTCGTCTGCGAAGTGATTGACCTCTAAAATGGTAGTACATGATAATATAAATCTATTTAAAAGAGAATTTTGCATTTGTTTCGTTATTTGCATTATTGTGCGTTTCCCTGCAAACGCTCTCATTACTATATAAGGACCCTGGGAGCCTATACAGAAGACAGAATGGACGCTGGAGGACTGCGGACTGCACTGGCGACTAGTCTGCGAAGTGATTGACCTCTAAAATGGTAGTACATGATAATAAAAATCTATTTAAAAAGAGAATTTTGCATTTGTTTCGTTATTTGCATTATTGTGCGTTTCCCTGCAAACGCTCTCATTACTATATAAGGACCCTGGGAGCCTATACAGACGACAGAATGGACGCTGGAGGACTGCGGATTCACTGGCGACTAGTCTGCGAAGTGATTGACCTCTAAAATTGTAGTACATGATATTAAAAATCTATTTAAAAGAGAATTTTGCATTTATTTCGTTATTTGCATTATTGTGCGTTTCCCTGCCAACGCTCTCATTACTATATCATGACCCTGGGAGCCTATACAGACGACAGAATGGACGCTCGAGGGCTGCTAGCTGCACTGGCTACTCGTCTGCGAAGTGATTGACCTCTAAAATGGTAGAACATGATAATGAAAATCTATTTAAAAGAGAATTTTGCATTTGTTTCGTTATTTGCATTTTTGTGCGTTTCCCTGCAAACGCTCTCATTACTATATAAGGACCCTGGGAGCCTATACAGACGACAGGATGGACGCTGGAGGACTGCGGACTGCACTGGCGACTAGTCTGCGAAGTGATTGACCTCTAAAATGGTAGTACATTATAATAAAAATCTATTTAAAAGAGAATTTTGCATTATTTCGTTATTTGCATTATTGTGCGTTTCCCTGCCAACGCTCTCATTACTATATCATGACCCTGGGAGCCTATACAGACGACAGAATGGACGCTGGAGGGCTGCTAGCTGCACTGGCTACTAGTATGCGAAGTGATTGACCTCTAAAATGGTAGTACATGATAATAAAAATCTATTTAAAAGAGAAATTTGCATTTATTTCGTTATTTGCATTATTGTGCGTTTCCCTGCAAACGCTCTCATTACTATATAAGGACCATGGTAGCCTATACAGACGATAGAATGGTCGCTGGAGGACTGCGGACTGCACTGGCGACTAGTCTGCGAAGTGATTGACCTCTAAAATGGTAGTACATGATAATAAAAATCTATTTATAAGAGAATTTTGCATTTGGTTTCGTAATTTGCATTATTGTGCGTTTCCCTGCAAACGCTCTCATTACTATATAAGGACCAAATGTTGTTCAAATGTTTGTTAAGCTTATGGGACTTAACTACGGGGTCATCAGTCCCTAATATAAGGACCCTGGGAGCCTATACAGACGACAGAATGGACGCTGGAGGGCTGCTAGCTGCACTGGCTACTAGTCTGCGAAGTGATTGACCTCTAAAATGGTAGTACATGATAATAAAAAATCTATTTAAAAGAGAATTTTGCATTTATTTCGTTATTTGCATTATTGGGCGTTTACCTGCAAACGCTCTCATTACTATATAAGGACCCTGGGAGCCTATACAGACGACAGAATGGACTCTGGAGGACTGCGGACTGCACTGGCGACTAGTCTGCGAAGTGATTGACCTCTAAAACGGTAGTACATGATAATAAAAATCTATTTAAAAGAGAATTTTGCATTTATTTCGTTATTTGCATTATTGTGCGTTTCCCTGCAAACGCTCTCAATACTATATCATGACCCTGGGAGCCTATACAGACGACAGAATGGGACGCTGGAGGAATGCTAGCTTCACTGGCGACTAGTCTGCGAAGTGATTGCCCTCTAAAATGGTAGTACATGATAATAAAAATCTATTTAAAATAGAATTTTGCATTTATTTCTTTATTTGCATTATTGTGCGTTTCCCTGCAAACGCTCTCATTACTATATAAAGACCCTGGGAGCCTATACAGACGACAGAATGGACGCTGGAGGCCTGCTAGCTGCACTGGCTACTAGTCTGCGAAGTGATTGACCTCTAAAATGGTAGTACATGATAATATAAATCTATTTAAAAGAGAATTTTTGCATTTGTTTCGTTATTTGCATTATTATGCGTTTCCCTGCAAACGCTCTCATTACTATATAAGGACCCTGGGAGCCTATACAGACGACAGGATGGACGCTTGAGGACTGCGGACTGCACTGGCGACTAGTCTGCGAAGTGATTGACCTCTAAAATGGTAGTACATGATAATAAAAAATCTATTTAAAAGAGAATTTTGCATTTATTTCATTATTTGCATTATTGTGCGTTTCCCTGCAAACGCTCTCATTACTATATCATGACCCTGGGAGCCTATACAGATGACAGAATGGACGCTGGAGGGCTGCTAGCTGCACTGGCTACTAGTATGCGATGTGATTGACCTCTAAAATGGTAGTACATGATAATAAAAATCTATTTAAAAGAGAATTTTTGCATTTATTTCGTTATTTGCGTTATTGTGCGTTTCCCTGCAAACGCTCTCATTACTATATAAGGACCATGGGAGCCAATACAGACGATAGAATGGACGCTGGAGGACTGCGGACTGCACTGGCGACTAGTCTGCGAAGTGATTGACCTCTAAAATGGTAGTACATGATAATAAAAATCTATTTAAAAGAGAATTTTGCATTTGTTTCGTTATTTGCGTTATTGTGCGTTACCCTGCAAACGCTCTCATTACTATATAAGGACCCTGGGAGCCTATACAGACGACAGAATGGACGCTGGAGGGCTGCTAGCTGCACTGGCTACTAGTCTGCGAAGTGATTGACCTCTAAAATGGTAGTACATGATAATAGAAATCTATTTAAAAGAGAATTTTGCATTTATTTCGTTATTTGTATTATTGGGCGTTTCCCTGCAAACGCTCTCATTACTATATAAGGACCCTGGGAGCCTATACAGACGACAGAATGGACGCTGGAGGACTGCGGACTGCACTGGCGACTAGTCTGCGAAGTGATTGACCGTCTAAAACGGTAGTACATGATAATAAAAATCTATTTAAAAGAGAATTTTGCATTTGTTTCGTTATTTGCATTATTGTTCGTTACCCTGCAAACGCTCTCATTACTATATAAGGACCCTGGGAGCCTATACAGACGACAGAATGGACGCTGGAGGGCTGCTAGCTGCACTGGCTACTAGTCTGCGAAGTGATTGACCTCTAAAATGGTAGTACATGATAATAGAAATCTATTTAAAAGAGAATTTTGCATTTATTTCGTTATTTGTATTATTGGGCGTTTCCCTGCAAACGCTCTCATTACTATATCATGACCCTGGCAGCCTATACAGACGACAGAATGGACGCTGGAGGACTGCGGACTGCACTGGCGACTAGTCTGCGAAGTGATTGACCTCTAAAATGGTAGTACATGATAATAAAAATCTATTTAAAGGAGAATTTTGCATTTGTTTCGTTATTTGGCATTATTGTGCGTTTCCCTGCAAACGCTCTCATTACTATATAAGGACCCTGGGAGCCTATACAGACGACAGAATGGACGCTGGAGGACTGCGGACTGCACTGGCGACTAGTCTGCGAAGTGATTGACCTCTAAAATGGTAGTACATGATAATAAAAATCTATTTAAAAGAGAATTTTGCATTTGTTTCGTTATTTGCATTATTGTGCGTTTCCCTGCAAACGCTCTCATTACTATATAAGGACCCTGGGAGCCTATACAGACGACAGAATGGACGCTGGAGGACTGCGGACTGCACTGGCGACTAGTCTGCGAAGTGATTGACCTCTAAAATGGTAGTACATGATAATAAAAATCTATTTAAAAGAGAATTTTGCATTTATTTCGTTATTTGCATTATTGTGCGTTTCCCTGCCAACGCTCTCATTACTATATCATGACCCTGGGAGCCTATACAGACGAGAGAATGGACGCTCGAGGGCTGCTAGCTGCACTGGCTACTCGTCTGCGAAGTGATTGACCTCTAAAATGGTAGTACATGATAATATAAATCTATTTAAAAGAGAATTTTGCATTTGTTTCGTTATTTGCATTATTGTGCGTTTCCCTGCAAACGCTCTCATTACTATATAAGGACCCTGGGAGCCTATACAGACGACAGAATGGACGCTGGAGGACTGCGGACTGCACTGGCGACTAGTCTGCGAAGTGATTGACCTCTAAAATGGTAGTACATGATAATAAAAATCTACTTAAAAGAGAATTTGCATTTATTTCGTTATTTGCACTATAGTGCGTTATCCCTGCCAACGCTCTCATTACTATATCATGAACCTGGGAGCCTATACAGACGACAGAATGGACGCTCGAGGGCTGCTAGCTGCACTGGCTACTCGTCTGCGAAGTGATTGACCTCTAAAATGGTAGTACATGATAATATAAATCTATTTTAAAAGAGAATTTTGCATTTGTTTCGTTATTTGCATTATTGTGCGTTTCCCTGCAAACGCTCTCATTACTATATAAGGACCCTGGGAGCCTATACAGAAGACAGAATGGACGCT